>JAMAJE010000007.1:0-251532 GCA_023629255.1 Pichia sp. PB3310 | reverse complement strand
TTTCTTTCTGGAAATTTTATTAATTTATGTTTAATATTTTGTTCTTTAAGCTTATTCAGTAAATATTCTGTCTGTGTTGTTTTGCCTGTTCTATCTAACCCTTCAATTGCAATTAATGCACCTCGTTTCATTTTTTTCAATTATTGGAAATATTATATTAAACATAACATATTGACAATATTACTAGTATATTTTAAAAATAAGAGTATTTAAATCAATATTGTCAATTTATCGTGTAACGTGTATCAACGCGGTGATATGTAAACCACGACAATTTAATTGTTGTAGTTATATAGAACATTAATTGAATGAAGTTTGATAAGTAATTGAAGACTTAATATTTATTAATTATAAAAGAGACGTTTTTTTATATATTGAAAGTCTTTTTGACTGTTAAATTGGTTTTTAAAATTTTTAAAAATAAAATTTATTAACAATTGAAGTTTAAATTGTTATAATCTCAAATAAGTTTGTTATTACTGTAATGATAAATTATTTACGTAAGCACCTGACTAGTTTTTAAATATTTTTATCCCTAATATAAACTGATTTCACAACATGTTACTTTATAAACTGTCTTATTATGAAGGTCAGATATATGATATTTTATTTGAAATAGAAATAAATAGAAATATAAATTTCAAATAAAATACATGACTCAGTCAAATTATATAATAATTGTGTTATATAATGTAATATATAATATATAATATATAATATATAGTGATTAGCGATTAGCGACAAAAATTACAACAGTTTTTTTTTGACTCTGTGTTTTATCGAGATTTCGTTTTTCTTTTTTCTTGAAAAAAATTTTTACAACTTTCATTCATGTTTGGTATCTTTTCTTTTCTTTTCTTTATCTTGTTCTTTTCAGACTTCTTTGTCTGGTGGTTGTAGTTTGTAGATTTTACCGTCATTAGATTCATTAAACAACTGTATTAATAATGTCTATGGAAGAAGTTGCTCCAGCGCACCAAATCTTTGATACTATTTTAGTTCTTGATTTTGGTTCTCAATATTCCCATTTAATCATTAGAAGATTAAGAGAATTCAATGTTTACGCTGAAATGTTACCATGTACTCAAAAAATTAGTGAATTACCATTTAAACCTGTTGGTGTTATTCTTTCTGGTGGTCCATATTCTGTTTATGAAGAAGGTGCTCCTCATGTTGATCCAGCCGTTTTCGATTTAAATGTCCCAGTACTGGGTATTTGTTATGGTATGCAAGAATTAGCTTGGATTAACGGTAAAGGTGTTGGTAGAGGTGAAAAGAGAGAATATGGTCCTGCAGTTATTAAAGTCGTTGATCAATCATGTGCATTATTTAACGGTGTTAATGATTCTCAAGTTTGGATGTCTCATAATGATAAATTAACAGCCCTTCCAACTGGTTTTAAAACTGTTGCTGAAACAAATAATTCTCCTTATGCTGGTATTTCACATACTGAAAAGCAAATTTTTGGTCTTCAATTTCATCCTGAAGTTACACATTCTTTACAAGGTAAAATTTTATTAAAAAATTTTGCAATTGAAATTTGTAAAGCAAATCAAAATTGGACAATGGAAAATTTTATTGAATCTGAAATTAAAAGAATTAGACAATTAGTTGGTCCAACTGCTGAAGTTATTGGTGCTGTTTCTGGTGGTGTTGATTCTACTGTCGGTGCTAAATTAATGAAAGAAGCAATTGGTGATAGATTCCATGCTATTTATGTTGATAATGGTTTAATGAGAAAAAATGAAACTGTCAATGTTAAAAAAAATTTGGATGAAGGTTTAGGTATTAATCTGACAGTTGTTGAAGCTGGTGATGAATTTTTAGGCAAATTAAAAGGTATTACTGATCCAGAAAAGAAAAGAAAAATTATTGGTAATACTTTTATTCATGTCTTTGAAAGAGTTGCTGCTGAAATTAAACCAAAGGACGGTTCTGAAATTGAATATTTATTACAAGGAACTTTATATCCAGATGTTATTGAATCAATTTCTTTTAAAGGTCCTTCACAAACTATTAAAACTCATCATAATGTTGGTGGTTTATTAGAAGATATGAAATTAAAACTTATTGAACCATTAAGAGAATTATTTAAAGATGAAGTTAGAAATTTGGGTAAAATTTTAAATATTCCTGATGAATTAATTTGGAGACATCCATTCCCAGGTCCAGGTATTGGTATTAGAGTTTTAGGTGAAGTTACACCAGCTCAAGTTAAGATTGCAAGAGAAGCAGATTATATTTTCATTGAAGAAATTAGAGCTCACGGTTTATACAACAAAATTTCTCAAGCATTTGCTGCACTTTTACCAGTTAAATCTGTTGGTGTTGTTGGTGATCAAAGAACTTACGAGCAAGTTATTGCTTTAAGAGCAATTGAAACTACCGATTTTATGACCGCTGATTGGTTTGTCTTTGAAGCTGCATTCTTGAAGAAAGTTGCTTCTAGAATCGTTAATGAAGTTGATGGTGTTGCTAGAGTCACTTATGATATCACTTCCAAACCACCTGCAACTGTTGAATGGGAATAGATTAAATAACTACTAATTTCTCTTAAAAATATTTTAATAGTTCATTCTTTCTTTTTCAATCATGTTTTTTTCTAGACATAGATATAAATAAATTTATTTATCTACTTTATACACCATTATATTATTAATTTAAAATCGCTCTGCATAAAATATTATAGATCATTTTTTTTGTCGTAGTACAAAAGAACTGACTAGATCCCCATCGTGACTTATCGAACATAGAAATTCTTCATTAGGTTTGTTATAATATTCACATCCGATTATCGGCCTACCTCTTTCATCATTACTTTTATACCATTGGTTCATTATAAAAGTATTTTGATCAGTATCATCTAATGTTTTGTAAATTGCTTCTTTTATACACCATGTAACTGATAGTATTTGTGCACATTGCTCTAAATTGTTACTCAGTCTAAATTCTTCAAATTTTGGTAATTCATGCTCAGGATTAAGAATCTTCTCACTGAACCTCTTGGTCTTATATGCTGATAACGGTCCGTTTCGTTGTAATATTGATGAAAATCGGCTTAATTGATGAATATCAGTTCCTATTCTTATTACTTTAGACATGTTGTTATTGACTAAAATTGTGCCGTTTATATAAAAAAAAACAAAATATGGATGCCCTCTTCTAATAGATACAAAGAAAAAATGCATTTCATGAATTGAATCGAGAGATCTGACTTAATTATTTTTTGATCTATTTTTTGTTACCATTGAGGTTACGTTTTTTTACCTTTTGATATTTTGAATAAATATCAGACCAATTCCAGTGTTGTGTTGGCTGACTAGTATGCCCAAAGTGATACTTAATAAAGAATCCTTACACGAAACATCAATTTTCATTTCTAGAACATCTGCCATTCTTATTATCTATTTAATCTTAACGTCAGTCTTATCAATATCAAGTAAATTACCATTAATTATTTGCACTTTATTATTTACAGCTGTCTTAAATCAAACAACCATGTTACAAACTATAAAAAGGAGAATTTCAAAATATGCCTTTGAAATAAATGAAGTTAAAGAGATTAACTTATCAAGTCAACGTCAAGAATTATTAACGGCAATCAATGACATTAGAGATTATTTAGATAATGCATACAAGTGGAATAATAGACGTAGAATTTTGTTTAGGCAAATGTCTCCATTGCAACAACAGTTAGCTAAACCAATCGATTACCCAAAAAAATTAAGTTTAATAGATAAATATTTCCAGAAAAATAATAAAATTTTATCAATAATTCTATCAAACTCTATTAAAAAACACGACATTAAAGATTTTGAATTAAAGTTTGCTGAGGAGCAAGCAAAAGCTTCAAAAAGGAATAATTATTTTAGGGTTGTTGAGAGTTTATGTCATTACGCTCGTGATTGGTCTGTGCAACCGTGTGATGAAATAACACCCTTATTAGACTATATTAAAAATGAATGCAAAAATTTTAATAATGAAAAAACAGTTGCCATCGTTCCAGGTTCAGGATTAGGAAGAGTGTCACATACTTTAGCAAATGACATGAAGTTCTCATCAGTTCATGCTGTTGAATTTTCATCATTAATGGTTTTAATGAACGAATTTTTATATACAAATGTTAATGAAAAGGAAGTAAATGTTTATCCATATTTACATACATATTCAAATCACCTTACCTTAGAAGATCAAATCAGACATGTTGAAATATTGCATTCTTTGAAAAAACCTGAAAATTTATCGATTCATACCGCTGATTTCACCAAGTTTGATATTGCAAATTATTTAAGAGAAGATGAAAGTGCTGATAATTTAGTTTTTGTCACTTGTTTTTTTCTTGATACAGCAGAAAATTTAGTTGAATATTTACAAGCAATCAATAAGCTGTCATCACAGTTTAAGGGTAAAAAGAAATGGATTAATTTAGGACCATTAAAATATGGAACTGCCGCCAAAATAGAAGTTTCAGATGAAGAATTAAAAATCCTTGTTAAAAGCATGGGTTGGAAAATTACTGATGAACAAGATCCTAAACTTTTAGGGTATTTAACGGATAAAAAAGGTCTATGGCAAGGTTATTATAATGTTTCCATGTGGTCCGCCGAAAAGCACTGACCTGTAAATTATATTTATAAAGTTACAAATTAACGTATGTATTATCGATATTTAGAATAGTTTTTAACTTAAATTTTATGCATTTTTATACAATCTAATTATTTGAATTCAGCACTTGAATTTATTTGAAGTTTTTTATCACTACCAGCACTTAAAATACCAATTTCCTTTTGCCAGTTAACTGCAAAGACTTTACTTTTGTGTTCTTGTGATTGTCTGGTAATTGTGTACATTGCTTTATTTGCTCTAATATCCCAGACTTTTGCAGTACCATCATGTGAACCAGAAATAAGCATATATTCATTATCAGTTGTAGTTAATGAAACGACAAAATTAGTGTGGCCAATAAGCTGACTTGTAGTGACTTTTGATGCTCTTGGATCATGTAAATTTATATGTCTTGCGGATGAACCAGTTGCTAAAAGATTCATACTTTTCAAAGCAGTTAATGATAATAATGAATAATTAGTTTGCTTTGTATCAACACAACGTGCAGTCATCAAATCCCATGTTTTAATTGTATGATCTTGTGAAACAGAATATCCAATAGTTGGATCGTTTTCAGAAAATAAAACACCTTCAACTGGGCCATGATGTGATTCTAAAACAGCTAATGGAGCTTTTCTTCTAATTGATGAATCTTTGATTGCTAATTTTAATCTCTTTCTCGATGATGAAGATAATTTTTCATTTGCATCTATTGGATCACACGTATTCATTTCTTTAGGATTAGTTGACCAGAAAGCAATAGAATTATCATATGAACCTGAAAGTATTCTATTGGTTTTCGAATTTAAATCTAAACTAGAAATCGTGCTTTTATGATAATCTAATAATGCATATGTATGACCATTTTGTGTATCTTTATCAATATCTTCATCACTTATGACACCAGCTCTCCATAATCTAATTGATCTATCCATACCAGCAGTGATGAATTTTGTTGGTGTTACAAATTTAACTGCTTTTACTGGTTGTGAATGTCCCGTTAATTGTGTTTCAACTTTTCCTGATGCATTATAAATTCGAACAATACCATCATATGAACCTGTTAAAATTTTTGGAGCAGTAATAATACTTCCTCCATTATTATCTGGTAATTCCATTGAACCTATTGAATCAATAGATGAAATCCAATCATCATTATTAAAACTTGATAAAAATTTTGGCGGTAAAACTGCTCTGGTATATTCTAATGTTAAAAATGCTTCTGTTGATAAACCATTATTAACTAAATATTGCTGTATGTCAGTTTTGAGGATAGTACCATCAATTAAAAATTCAAATGGAACTGGTGTTTCAGTTTCTAATAAATGGTTCACAATTTCTGATAATCCAAATCTCTTTAAAGATACTGGAATATAAATTGGATTTGATGAACAATGTAGGGATTCATCTTCATCTCTAGTAAAAAACTTTACCTTAATTTGATCTTTGTTTTCTTGTTTTGATTCTGACATTTCTGAGCTCTTCACTATTTTAATTTAAAAGACTTTTTTTGTTCTTTTACTCTATACTCTACTGTTATTTAGAAATAAGAAAATATAAAAATTTTAAATTTTAATTTTTTTTCAGGCAGTGAAAATATGAAATTTTTTAGAAGTCTGGAAAACACAGTTGCGGTGCACAGAGGGCGATATGAAAATCAACATGTCTTAAAACATTGAGTCGGCTCGTATAGAACATTCGAGTTCAGTGGTCATGATGATTTATACACCAATTTACATTAATTTATCTTATATATTCTACATTTTTATATCTGAAAAGTTAAATTCAGAACACTAGAAATGGTACAATATCCATTTTTGACAAGTGCTCCAGGAAAAGTTATACTTTTTGGGGAACATTCTGCAGTTTACAACAAGGTATGTAAAATATGTTGAAAAATTCATAAAGGATGAAAACAAAAGAAAAAGAATATAATTATTGACAAATACTAACATAATGCTTTAGCCTGCAATTGCTGCCGCATTATCTTTGCGAACTTATCTGTTGACCACTAAGAATCAAGATGAAACAGATGAAAATATATACCTTGAATTTCCAGATATTGGATTAAAACATCATTGGAAAAAATCAGAATTACCTTGGCATTTATCAACTCATGAACAAGGTAGACCACCTGCAAGTGAAGAACTTAATGCAGAATTAGTTAATGGTTTAACTCCACTCTTAACAACTATATCCTCTCCGTTACATTATGCAGCTGCATATTGTTTCTTATATTTATTTGTATCATTATGCCATGACGCAGTTGATAGTGGAGTTACATTTACAGTTAGGTCAACATTGCCAATTGGTGCAGGTTTAGGATCTTCCGCCTCAATTTCTGTTTGTCTTGCTAGTGGATTTGCTTTTATTGGAGGTCATATAAAATCTGCGATTTTAGATAAATCATCCAAAATTGTTAAAGATTCGGATGAATGTTTGTTTATTGATGCATGGTCATATATGGGTGAAAAATGTATTCACGGTAATCCAAGTGGTATTGATAATGCAGTTGCAACACATGGTGGTGCAGTTATGTTTCAAAGAATGGCTAACTCAATGCCAAGTGTTCGTACATCAATGAGAAATTTACCATCAATAAATTTACTTTTAACAAATACAAAAACACCAAGACGAACTGCAGATTTAGTTTCAAATGTTGCAAGAATTGTTAATGATTTTCCTAAAACCACAGGATGTATTTTGGAATCATTAGAGGCAATTGCTCGAGAAGCATATAATTTAATGTTACGCCCATTTTTTGATGAAGAATCTAAAAATCGCTTGATGGAATTAATTAGAATAAATCATGGTTTGCTAGTTTCTTTAGGTGTTTCACATCCGAATTTAGAAAGAATCAAGTTATATTGTGATGAGTTGAAAATGGGAGAAACTAAACTGACCGGTGCAGGTGGTGGTGGATGTGCGATTACTCTCTTAAATGATAATATTGACCAGGAAAATTATGAAAAATTACTAAAAAAATTTGAACAAAATGGTTTTGAAACTTTCAAGACAACCTTAGGTGGTAAAGGTGTCGGCTTATTAATTAATCCAAATGGAGAAATTCTAAAATTTATGAATGTACAGAGTTTTATCGATTTCAAAAATACAACTGAAATTGAAAAAGCGATTGGCTGTAGTACGATAGAAGCATGGAGATATTGGTGATTTGATTTTACTAATAAATCAGCTTAATAAAATATTTATAAGAAAAATAATTTTTACTGTGAATTAAAATAATAATACAAAGCATCTATATCAAATCTATATAAAAAGTTAGAGTAATCTAGAAAATCTACTGAACAATCTTGAAGAAATGAACGACCTGTAAAAAATATTAGGGCCTATAATTTTGCAGCAAGTTTCTTATTCTCGTTAAATAATTCAACAGCTCTAAAACTCATTCCAAAACCTGCTTGATAACCGTAACCACCAGCACCATAATTATGGATCAATAACTTATCTTCAATAAGCTGGGCTTCAATTCTAGCACCGCCATATCTACTTGGCCTTAAACCAGCAGCAACACCCAAAATTTCAATAGGTCTATCAAGAATTTTTGGTAATAATTTAGTTGTTCTTTCAATTATATCTTTTGATTCTTCCTCAAAAGTATCACCAGTCCAATTATCTTTTTGTAAAAATCCACCTAAAATCAGTTGTCCACCAGAGTGAGGTCTTGGAATAATATAAGTTGCATAGTCTGCTCCCCATCTCATTTTATTTTCTTGAACGTGTGGGGCTTTGACAACTAAAACTTGTCCTCTTGTTGGATAAACATTTGAATCTTTAACACCAGAAATAGAAAATGCTCCAATACCAGTGCAATTGAAAACTGCAATTGTATGTGGTAAATAAGCTTGTGAAATATGAGTTAACTTTTGTCTTTTGAATACAACGCCTAATGTTTCAAGGTATTTTCTTAATTTTGCAAGGAAGAATGGGCAATAAAAATTCCATGTTGTGAATGTAATACCAAAAGCAACTCCTTCAGGTAATTCTGATTTTAGAACAACTTTAAAATCTTTGAGATAACTTTTCAAAGAATTGATTTTCTCATCACCTGGATAAACATCCCAATATTCAGTACTTGGTTTCATATCTAAGCCACAATTTGGGCCTAACTTTGACTGAATCTCAGCTAAATGGGTGTATGTGAATTTATCATAGGCCAAAGTATCTGCATCATTTGGGGTAATACAAGAAAAATTACCACCAGCCCATGGTGAAGTGAAATTAATTGAAGAATCACCTGGCAGATATTCTGCAATAACATTGATTTTGCTTGGGTTTATCTTTGCATAAGAAATTAAAGAATATGCAGTATATAAACCGACAATACCTGAACCTAAAACAACAACGTTAGACATAACTATTTAATATATTATTAGAATCAATTATGTGTTTGTTATTTATATTGAATTAATTTTCAATTTTAAAACACCATATTCATCTGAATTTAACATGAAGTGAATTTGAACTCCTTTTATATCCAGTTACAAAAATGAAAAATAATATGAATGATTCAATTGTATCAGCCCATTTTCATTAAAAGTTGGTTGAAGTGGAGGCTTAATAAATAAAATAGTCATTAGGGTAAAAACATGCTCCGATTTTCGTCAGTTGGAAAGAAAAAAAAGCTAAACCTTCAAAATAAGCGACACTCAGCGCAATTCAAGGCGCTTAAAAAGCAACTCCGAAAAAAAATACATGGAGAAGAAGATGGAAATGTATTGGTGGTTTATAAGGTTCTTCCAATTCTACGTGAAAAGTAATGTTAAAAATAATATTAAATTTTTTAAATTTTTAGAATATATTGGTTTAAAATAATCTATATATAGAAATCAAAGTTTACCTGATCTTTTTTCCTTAATATACAAGCTAACGGCCTTATGAGACATACCCAAACCTGCCTGATAACCATAACCACTTGCTCCATAATTATGTACTAATAATTTGTCTTCAATGCGTTCAAGCTCTATTCTTGGACCACCATGTCTACTTGGTCTTAAACCAGCAGCAACTCTGATTACTTCTAAAGGAAGATCTAAAATTTCTGGAAATAATTCTGTGGTTCTTTTAATAATATCATCAGTTTCTAATTCAAAAGTATCACCAGTCCAGTTATCCTTTTGTAAGAATCCACCTAAAACTAATTCATTATTAGAATAAGGTCTAGGAATAATATATGTTGCATAATCTGCACCCCATCTCATTCTGTTTTCTTGAATGTGGGGAGCTTTTACAACTACAACTTGGCCTCTAGTTGGATAAACATTTGAATCTTTAACACCAGAAATAGAGAATGCTCCTAAACCAGTACAATTGAAAACAACTTTTGTATCTGATTTATATGCTTGAGCAATGTGAGATAATTCTTTTCTGACGAAAGTAACACCGAGCGATTCAAAATACTTCTTGAAATTAGAAAGGAAAAATGGACAGTTAAAATCATAAGTAGTAAAAGTAATTCCAAATTCAGTACCAGATGGTAATTTTTGCTTTGGAACAACCTTAAAGTCTTTCAGATATGCTTTCAAAGAATTAATTTTTTTGTCACCAGGATATTGATCCCAATATTCAGTACTTGGTCTCAAATCTAAACCACAAGATGGTCCACCTAATTTTGATTGAATTTCAGCTAAATGTGTATAGGTAAACTTATCATAAGCCAAAGTTTCAGCATCATTTGGAGAAATACAAGAAAAATTGCCACCTGCCCATGGTGATGTATATAAAGTTGATTGGTCACCTGGTAAGTATTTTGCAATAACGGTAATTTTGTTTGGAGCTACACCTGCTTCATTAATTAAACAATATGTGGTATATAAACCAATGATACCAGATCCTAAAACAACCACTTCAGACATTTTTATCACTAATTTTCCTTCAATGTTAACAAATAATGATAATAGGTTGAAGGATAGATTTTTAGAAAAAAAATGGTTTGTAGCTCAATAGAAAACGAACCAAGATACTTTATAACAGCTTATTTAAATAGTTATGAAAACGGAAAATCCAGAAAACAAGATAACCGCATTTTTCTCTATGAAAAAGCGGCTAATAAATTTATCATAAAATAAAACATAAAGCTTAAAGTTGCGGGTTTAACAGATTATCCCTCATAATTTATAAAACTGTTCAAATATATATAACCTATACAAGCTTTTGGGTGTCTTTGAATTCATTTTTCTTTATTTGATATGCACCTGGGAAAAGTTCAGGGAATTCTTTGCAATACTCATAGAATATCCATTTTCTTTGTTCCCAGTTAGATTCAACTGGTTTTATCTTGGATTTCATTTGCTGTGACACAATTTCGCATTCTTTCCAAACTCTTAAAACATTTAAACCCATTAGTTTTACTATCTGCTCTTCTGTTGCATTTGTAGCCTCCCAAACTTTTTTCACCAAATTCGGATATTTGGAAACGTCTTCTAAACCTTTTGGACCCTGAGGAATACCATCAAAATCAGAACCAAATCCAACATGATCCCATCCAATTAAATTGATAATATGTCTAATATGGTCAACTGCATCATTAACAGTTACATCAGAGTCATCTTGTCCTTCTCTTTTTAAAAATAATGGCAAAAAATTAATACAAACAACACCACCATTTTCTTTAACCAATTTTAAGACATCATCTCGAACATTTCTTTCATGATTCGTCAGTGAATAAACTGAACTATGTGAAAAAATAACAGGCGCATTTGTAACCTTTAAAACATCGTGCATAGTTTTATATGAAACATGACTTAAATCAACCATCATACCTAATCTATTCATTTCTTTAACACAGTCTCTACCATATTCAGTTAATCCATGGTCTGGTAATCCACCCGTAACAGAAGATGCTGCAGTTGCAAAAGGATTATCACAATTATGAGTCAAAGTAATATATCTAACACCTAAATCATAATACTGTCTAACAACAGCTAATGATAAATCAACCTGATGTAAACCTTCAATGCCTAAAGTAATTGAAATTTTCTTTGTATTACTGTTACGAAAACTTTGTAATGCTTCATCCGCAGTATGCACAAATTTAAAACTATCTGAGTATTCATCAACCAGTCTTTTCACTACATCGATTTGTTCAAGGGTATCTCTAACAATATTATTAGGTTGATCAAAATTTTGATAATACATATTGTCATCTTTACATTCTATCCAGCAACTGAAAAATTGGATACCAATTTTACCTTGTCTCATTCTAACCAAATCTGTTTGTGAGGTTAAAAGAGAGTCAAAATTGAAATCGGGAGTAGTAGAAAATTCATTGTGCAGTTGAACTCTTAAATTATAAGGAAAATCGTTATGAGTATCGACAATTGGAAAGTTTTTAGTGAGTTTGTCAAATTTTGAGTCAATGTCAGAAACTGTCATTTTTAAGTGTGTTGGAATTTAGAAAAACTATGCCATTAAAAAAAAGTGTTCTAACTAAAAATATGTTCAAACTGACTAAAAATTGGAATGTGTTTTCATTATAAACATTAATTTATTTATTATTGTAAAACTGTCGAATATCTAAAAGCTACTCCGAAGCGCTGTCAAAATCCTTTACCCAGCGCCAGTATGGAGCGCTTAGAATTTTCAGTATACTATTTACCATAAATGGTTAATCTTCAGAGTTTGGCGCATAATGTCGCTTTGAAAAAGCGCTAAGGAAACCGTTTTCAGTAAGAGTAGTCATTCTGACAGGGTCTCCACATTGCAATTCTTATCGTTTGCTGATAAAGTGTAAACTTTGAATTCATTTGTTTGTATTTGTTCCTCTAAATTAAAGCAAGTGAAAATAATAATATATACATATTTTTTAGTATCTATCTCTTTTATCTTGATAATATTGAGGGGTTACAGACTCCAAATGAGATTTAAAAGAACTTCTCTTTCCAGATATTTTTTTTTAATAACAGCATTCAGTAATTGATCTAGATACTTTCATTTTTTTTATTACAATTCACTCATTCTACACTTAACAGTTTGCTTAATTATTAAATAATTTACAAAATAAAATGCTTTCTAAAGCAGATTCACACATAACTTTGGAAGCTCAAATGTCAAAAGCTTATCATGAAAATGAAAATGGTGACGAAATTTTAGAGAATGGTTTGAAGGCAGGTCTTAAGAATAGAATGATTAATCTTATTGCTCTTTGTGGGTTGATTGGTCCAGGTGTTTTCATTGGTATGGGTTCTGCACTTAGATCTGGTGGTCCAGTTGGTTTAATTGTTGGTTTTGCAGTTGTTGGTATTTTAGTTTTATCAATGATGAATTCTATTGGTGAAATGAATGCTGCTTATGATCAAAATTTTGCAATCTTAGCATCTAAATACGTCTCTAAAGGTTTTGGAGCTACAGTTGCAATTTTTTATGTTATTATTTGGATTACTAATATTATTGCTGAATATACTTCATTAACTTCAGCATTAGAAACTTATTCAACCGTTGTTCCAACTTACGGTTGGTATCTTATTTTTTGGTTTGTTTTCACTGTTTTTCAATGTTTGGATGTTTCTTGGTGGGGTGAAGCTGAATATGTACTAGGTTTTCTCAAATTAGCCTTCCTTTCAGGTTTCTATATCTTTGCAATCATTTATGCGGCTGGTGGTATTCCAGGTCATAAACCAGATAATCCTTTTGGTAATTTTCCATTAAAATCTGGTTTCAAAGGTATTGCTAACTCTTTTGTTTATGCTGGTGTTTTTTACTCTGGTATCGAAGGTATTTCTGTTATTGCTGCTGAAGCCAGAAATCCAAGAAAAGCAATTCCAACTGCTGTCAGAAGTACTGTTTTTAGAGTTTTCTTTGTCTATTTTGGTTTATCTATTTTCTATGGTATTACGGTTCCATATAATGATCCAATGTTGAACAGTGCTGATAAGATAATGAGATCTCCAATGACTATTGCTTTAACTGAAGCTGGTTGGCCAAATTCCAAATATTTTGTTACAACTATGGTTTGGATTACTTGTTTTTCATCCATTAATTCAGCAATTTATTTTGCATCTAGAGCTTTGTTTACTTGGTCAAAAGCTGGATATGGTCCAAAAATTTTCACCAAAGTAAATAAAAGAGGTGTTCCTTATGTTGCTATCCATTTTACCCATCTTTTCGGTTTCTTATCTATTTTATCATATTCTTCAGGTTCATCTGTCGCATATGGTTATATTGTTTCAGTTACAGGTGTTGCAGCATTCATTGTATGGACGACAATTTCTATTACTCATTTGAGATTCAGACAAGGTTGGATTGCTCAAGGGAATTCATTGGAAGCTTTACCATACAAAGCGATATTATTTCCATGGGCTAATTATGTTGCAATTGTTATTGGTATTGTTTTAACCTTAGTTCAAAGTTGGTCATGCTTTGTTCCATTTGATTACAAATCATTTATTGATGGTTATATTATGTTACCGTTATTTTTTATTTTTTGGTTTGCATATGATTATTATTATACTAGAACATTCTTCAAAGGTTGGTTTACTAAACCTTCTGAAATGGATTTTAAATCAGGAAAAAGACCGGATCTTGATGATACTGTTGGTGGTGAATTAGATAACTGTTCTACAGAAGATGGTGTTGAGCCAATCGAAGAATATATTGCAAATTCATCAGTTGAAAAACATTCTCAGTTTCTATAGAACAAAACTGAATGAAGTAACCACAATAATGATACTATAATATTATATCGCTTTGCTTTTCCGTTTTTTGTTTAATAATATTTGTACCTTTTTGTTAATTTAAAATTTAATTTATGGTAATTAAAAAAAAGTAAAATCTATAAATGCTACCTAATCGTCTATCTACCTAAATTTAATCTCCATCCCAACTGTTTAGTAATTTTAAACCAATCAATATAAAGGGACCCATTATTGTTGATATCCCAAATTTTTTGAACAACAATTAATAACTTTTGATAACTGCTCAAATATCCGCATGTTTGAATTAAACTTTTAAACATCTTAGAGACCTCTTTTCTATCCGCATTTGATGTTGAGCTTATACCTAATAATAACATTGGAAATGCTAAACTGTGTTTTAAAGTTTCTGATTTAATTAAAATTTTCAAATCTTCTTTTAAATTATATGCCACAACCTGAATTTCTGGAACAACTGGTGGTAACTTTCTTATTACCTGACGTAAATAAATTTGTGATGATAATTGATAAACTTCAAACAATGTTAAATGTGATTCTAGTTCAGCCGAACTATTTAAATATTGTAAACATGATAAATCAGGCTTTGCAAATCTAATTGATTTATCGAGTAAATGTGATTTATTCATTAAATTACTTATAACTTCAAATTTATCACATTCTGGTAAATCCAAACTAATTTGTAAAGAGCTATACTCAACTAGCATGCTAACAATTTCCCCAATTAATAAAATAATTGGCCTTATACATCCTTGTAATGGATCATGAACAATTTTTGTAGTATTATTTTGACTAAATAATTCATGATAATCAGACATTGGATAAAATGTACCATTTTCATTTGATTGTGAAGCCAAAACGTCAAAATATGCAAAATTTTCAGCTAATAAATTACCTTCAATCGAGCAAGTTGATAATAGATATCTAAAATTTCCTGGCATCTTGTTAATCATATTGAAACAACAAGTAAAATAATGTGACCATTTTGATGTATCACCAAAGGAAATTTCCATACAAACTAATAACATATAACAAACAAAATTTGTTATAAATTTTTCACGATCTAAACCAATTTCATTTCTAATTACTAGTTCATTCACTTTACTTATATAATTATCAGCTTCTTTATTTTCAATTTGAAAATTCAAATTGACATTCTTTTTCATTCTACAACCCCATCCAACTAATGTATAAAGTACAGATTTTTCTTTAAATGCAATGGGTATATAAATTTTTGAATAATAATTGAATTCTTGAGGTAAAATTGATAAATTTGGCAAAATACTTTTACAATAAAATTCAAAATATGATAATTCATCAACTGTTAATGCAACTGGTAACTTTATATCTAAAGATTTCGGAATGGATATGCTTGGATTTTGAAATAATTTTAAATACTGAGGTTGATCTTCAAAAATAATATTTAAAAAATCCGAGTCAATTGGAAATAAATCATCTAATGATTGAATATTTTTTATTGAATTGTCAAGATTAATCCCATTATTATTATTAATTGAATTATTATTATTATTTTTATTTGTGGTTGAATTATCAAACAAACTACTGAGATTTGAAACATTATTCTCCAAAATTCTCATAACTGTATCTCCAACAATATCTCTCAAACTTGAAATTTTAGTAATTTTATTACATTCTAAATGTTGTAATACTGTTGTACTCTGGTAAGAATTCAATGTATTATTTAATATATTATTATCATTTTCATAAATATCTTTGTTGATCTCTTTATATTCGCAAATTACGTTTCTTTTCAAACAACCTGAACAAATTGGTTTAATTTCATCACATTTCTTTTTCCTTTTTTTGCAATTAATACACCCAGATTTAGAACGTTTTGATTTTGGTTTGAGCTTTGTTATTTTGTCAGTTGTTGACATAACTTGAGTTTACGTGATAATTGATATTATATCAGATTGATATTCAATATGAATTCTTGATGAATACAAAATCGATGAATATTCAACTCGTGGAGTTATTTCCGACCTAAATTTAAGTTTGTTTCAATTAAATTCGGCAATATCAAAAAATAGTAAAAAAAAAAAAAAAAAAAAATATTAGCGCAGATCTCAGGTTTACTGTTGAAAAAATAATTAATAGAGGAAATTCAGTGAGAAAGCTGGCAGCTGGCAGCCGGCAGCGCTGACAGGAAAAAAGACAGAGTCATATATATGTGACCGTTCGATATATGATTTTGATAATTCATAAAGTCAACTTCAACAAATAATATTATATTTACGATGTGTAAACTTTTTCTATTGATATTGTGATGTAGTTTTCACTTTGATTCATTTTGTTAGAGTGGGCTCAAACAAGATTTATTTAATGGAAAAGCCATGTAATCAATTTTTCAGAAGACAATGTAGAAGACAGAATTGCAGAAGGAAATATTCAATAAAATTGCGCACTATATGAATTTGCTTTTTATGGATGTAGTTTGTAGTTTATACTGAATGTTTCATCTGTTATATTTCCATATGCTTTTTTTTAATCGCTTGCAGCTTATGAAGTTTAACTTACTTACACATCAATTACAATCATGTTTAAAGATTAAAATTAATGATTTATCAAAATGAATTGGGTCTTGTCAGTTATTGCGTCTAGTGTGTATCATTGAGTGATATATGGTAAACAAAAGACGTTTTTGTTTTTTTGTTTTCTATTTATTGAAAGAAAAAATCTACCTTTTTTTGTGCGGTTCCATAAACGGCGTAAGTCACTGCAGACCTTTATATATATATATACATTGAGAATAAATATTTTGACACCTTTATCATAATAACAATTATAATAATTTAATTAACTAATTTAGTACTAGATTTAAACAACGAAGGTTCAGGACTAAGGGATTTCAATATCGAAAGTATCACTTGATTAATATGCCAAGTATTACCTCTACCTTACTTTTATTATCTATATATATATATTTCACTATAAAAAATCGAATATAATGAATAACTTCGCTGAAGTTAAATTTGATGTGTAGATAGTTAGTTATCTTCTTGAAGTAAGCTTATGATAAAAATTATAAAAGTGTATTAATATAAGAACATATATACATGCATGTAGTTCTTCCCAAGAAAAGCTTATAACTCTTTTAATAACATTGTATATTTATACTGTATGAAATATATATATAATATATAATATATGTTTCCATACAATCGTTTACTAGATCTTAATTTAATAAGTGATCTTGATTTGTCTATTAAATTATAAAATTAAAAATGAAAAGCTTCTATTGCAGAAATTAACGCATGGAAGCGCTGATGCTAGTGTACCGCCACATGACTTTCGGTTATCATCTCGTTGTACTTTGCTTTTTTGTGGGTTGTATGTTGTGAAAGAAGACAAAGTTTGGCATAATCGATGGGCCAACGCCACTGATATAAAAAAAGACGACTTTCCTTCTTTTTATTCAGTCCTACTATAGATACAGACAAGATAAATATAATAGATTAACTTATCATCTTTAGATATCTACTACGTGAGTATATCTCTTGCGTGTGATTACAAATTATCCTTCATCAGGTCTAAATATTTATTGGTTTTTTTTTATCAACCCATTTTATAAAGTACATTTTTGATAACTGTTTCTACAGATACATAGAATTCTCAATATTCTGCCATTATTACTACTAGTTATTTGATATTACAGAAAAAAGGTTTTCAGAACATTTCGGGGTACGATACACTACTCTTAAAATAAAGTTGCAATCAATTTGTTGCAGCGTAAGTTTTTTTCGATTTAAATATAAGAACTTACTTGACATTTTTTTTTCATCTCAAAATTGGATAAAGAATAACATTTCTAAATTAAAGCAATCTTTTTTTTTACAACTTTTTATCTCCTGTTTTACATATCAAATTCAATGCCCACAAACAAAAATCATTTTGAATTAATAATTCTTGGTTGTTCTGGGGGTCCAATATCTGGTAAAACATGTTCATTTTTATTAAAACCGACTGATGTTGATTCAACTTCTTATCTGAGTGGAGAGCAATGTGATGACTTATTGGCAATTGATGCAGGTACTGGACTTACTTCAATTTTTAAAATAGTAAATAATAAAGAAAATAACTCGATGGATAATTTTAAATCTTCATTCTTAGCTGAACTATACCCCAAATATAATACCGATTGTGAATTCATTCAACAATCAATTAATGAATTTACAAACACTTCAAATATGTCAATACAATTACCATTTGAAGAAATTCATGATATGGAAAATTTAAATTTAACAAATTATCAGATTGCTGACAAGTTATTAAATTCAGTTAATGGATATTTTATAACTCATTCACATTTAGATCATGTTTCAAGCCTTATAATCAATTCGCCAGCTTTCAAAAAACAAAAAACTGTTTACGGTTTATCTTGTACGACTGATTCAATTAAAAATAATCTATTTAATGATGTTGTTTGGCCTGATTTAGTTAGTATGGATATTGTCAAACTAAAGCCATTACAGCCGAATATATGTTATAATAATTTATCAAAACGATATTCAGTCACATCATTTAAAATATCTCATGGTAAACATTCACATGATAAAAGCACCTATTTCAGTACTGCATTTTTAATTAATGATAGAAAGAATGATTATAATATTATATTTTTTGGAGATGTTGAATCAGATTTATCTTCAGGTATCCAGTTAAATTTAAGTATTTGGAAAAAATTGTCGTCATTATTTATAGAAGATAAACTAAATTCAATTGTTATAGAATGTTCAACTCCGGATATACCACCACCTTTATTTGGTCATATGATACCAACTCATTTAATTTATGAATTTTTAGCTTTAAGGAAAGAATGTATTGATTTAAAATATCCAGAATTTAAAATACAGAATCTAAGTTATGATAATGATATTTATAAAAATCTCAACTATCAGCCCTTGTCTGGATTAAATGTGATAATTATTCATGTTAAAGAAACTTTAAATAATATTAATCCAAGGAAGGTTATTTTAAACCGTTTAAATGAACTTAATGAAAAACATAATCTCCAAATTAATTTTACAATTGCTTTATCAGGAATTTCACTCATATTATGATTTGGGTATAATAATTGGTTTTCTGTTTCCCGCTGGTTCTTTGCATTAGATTATTAACTTACAAGTCACAATTTTAATTCTTTTATGTTTCCTAATTTGTTTTACATTTTTTAATTTTTTTTTTTTGCTATTCTGCTTTATACAATGTATATACATATATAAATTTAAATCGTTATTAATTATTTTACTCTACCAAGTTAAATTGAATTATATATATGCTATTAACATATAAATATAAAGTGAGAAAGAGGTTTCATACTTGTGGAATACCATAACCAGTGATATGTTGAGCAAAATCCCATTTCATTCCTTCCACTGTAACATCTTTTTCGATTGAAATAGATTTAGTAGATTTCTCTATAACACATAGAGAATATTTATTCCAAGATCTTGCATCTCTATAAAAGAGAACTTTCATACAATCTTTAACAGTTTGAATTGCATCTTCCTTTGTAAGATTTTTAACGTCTTCTTCTGAATCGACCTTCCTTCTTAACAAAGGAATTGCTAAATGATTACCAAAACCAGTTGCTAAAGTTGGAGACGAATATGAAACTCCTAATAAATCAACATGTTTTAATATTAATTCATCATTTTCATCAAAACCTGCAACTATAATTGCATTCCACAATGGATTCATTTTGGATCTTCTATTATACATAACTCTTGTTAAATATTCAGCTAAATGATTGGCTTTTAAATTTTCATTTTCCATATCATAAGAATCTTCAATTTGTAAATCATCTAATAATCTTTCTAAATATTGGAAATCACTAATATCACCTGAAATACCAACAACTGAACTATTACCAACTTTTATTATTCTTTGTAAATCATCTAATTTCATCAATGATCCATATGATCCCATATTATCTGCTGCCATAACAATTCCATCATTATATTTAATTGCAATAACAGAAGTACCGGTAATCATTGGCTGTTGTGTATGCATCCTTGGAAATTCAGTTCTATTTTGTACACTTCTATCAACATTTGATGCTTGTGAAATATTGTAATTATATCCCCCATAAACTTTATCAGATGGTCTACCCCAATGGAATGGATCGTGATTCATTTTGTTTTATATATGTATAACTATTATAATATCGTTTATCTTTTAATTAATTAATTTAAATAATTGAACGATCACACAGTTAATACTTTATCAATTATATCCAAATCTGTAAAGACCACTAGAGGGCAAAATAAACGTCCTTCTGTTCGTACAGGGAGCTAAGCATTAAAAAATTTCCTTAAATGGACACGTCGATAGACGCGGATTACGTTAGCATCTCCGGAGTCGAGGTCGGATCCTTTTTTTGTGGGTGAATATGAAGTTGTGTAGTAGTAATATCTTCTATATCTAGGCATTTCAAAAGAATGAGTGAAAGGACTATTTTACACGAATATAGCAAGTGTTAGAAACTTCAAATATTAAAATACATAATGAAGGCTACCTTGAGAGTATTAGAACATGTTCGTTTAATCAAATTTGTTGGTGGTCCACACCCAATTGGTATGTATTAGCTTGATTTATTTTTAGGTCATTCAGCTGAAATACTAACATTAATTAAATAATTTTCAAATGATACAGTTCACCATCCAGTTACAGTTCACCCTTGTGCACCAGGTGGTTTAAGACCAAGTACGGTATCTGCTTCTGCTCCTGCTACTGGCCATGCTGCATCTTTCCAATCTAGAAACAATTTATCAAAAAGATTCAGGTATACTGCAATTGATGATGTTGAAATAGATGATGTTTTAACTGGTGGTGCAGATATTTTCATCAAATAAGTATTTTCCTCATTTGTACCGTTTTTATTTATTTGTCTATTTATTTATTTCTTAATTAATTAATTTTAAATTAAATAAAGTCTATAAATGCTATGTTTATTTTTTTAACGAAAAAAAAATATAAAATCAGAAGAAGGAAATTAAACAAAGCACAACAACGAAAAATGCAGGAACGCTGAATCATTGGCATTTTATCCTAGCGGCTTTTGATAACTGTCATTAGTTGATGAATCTTGTATTAATACATGTTTAAGTAATCTTTTAAAATTCAATTCTGCCTGGAATAAATCCTTATCTTTGGATGCTGTCATTATCTTTTCGAAGAATACTATGTAATTCTCTAATTTATCCTTCTTTGGTTTGAAAGATGTCAGATCAAACTTATTCTTCCATAAAATATGATGTAAAGAATATAAAGATTGCATTGCAAGCTTGTAAAATGATGAGGAGTTAACATAAACTATTGATGTTCTTATTCTAATGACCAATCTATTATATCTAGCAACATATCGTTCAATTAATCTTCTGAAAGCATAATTTTTCATCGTTTCTCTTTCTGATCTATTAGACCTATTTGATATGCATACTAGTTTAACTATACAATTAAAATTATCAGTGGTTTTAATGTTAATTAAAAATATGCTACCATTTTCAAAAATTAATGGAATGATTTGATTCTTGTAATCTGTTTCTAGCATTTTATCAAATTTAGCCTCATCAAATTCTTGCTTCATACGCCTTCTATATGTAACCATCAGTACATCTCGTATCTCATACGGTTCCTTTAACATTTCAACCGTTCCCGGTATAAATAATGATGGATTAGTTAACGGGTTATAACAAATATTCTTAATAAATTCATACATTAAATTCATTTTATTATTATCAGCAAATAAGGTTAAATTCAATATATATTTTTGAAATGTAATACCATATTTAACGTGAAATATTAGACGAAGTTCTTGTTCACGTTTCTCCTTAACCAAAGTGTTGGATTCTGTTTCAATTTCAGGCTCAAGATTTGGGGATTCTTTTTTCAACTTTGAAACATTGATATTTTGTTTATCCTGTTCATCATTACTTTCATCTTTATTATCTTCTAGTTCATTAATTTCAATCGGTGCATTTATAGAACCATTTGGTCTTAATAAATGTAAGCGTTTTACTATTTCATTTGTGTGTATAGGTTCTTGATATTGCCGTTTTAAAGATTCTTGACGTTTTTTATATTCGTTTTCCCGTGCTTTTTTTTCTTCTAACAATCGATTTCTGTGTTCAATTCCGAATGCTTTTCTTGTTACATTTTCTTCTTCTTTTTTCAAGTCAGTTTCCTCTTTATATTTTTCTTTTTTTTTATCATTAGTTAATTCTTCCCCGTTCATTTTGTTTGATTGAATTAATTCTGATTCTCTATGCTCAAAATTTCCTCCTAATCCTGCGGCAAATTCTTGCCTGAAATTGGTATCCATGCGGATTATAATTGGATGCATATCTGAAATATCATATTTTGTAGGTGAATATTCAGGATCACAGAAGCTTCTTGTAACGGATATAGGATCTGAACAAAAACCGAAAATAATTGCTAGTAAATTGATTGCATTAAAAGGCGTCGATGGTTCAAATAGATCAGTGAAAAGTCTGGGATATTTTATTGAATTTTTAGATAACTTTTGTTTGAAAAAGAGGATAAAGTCTTTTAAAGTTATTGATACTTTCTCAGGGAATCCTGGATATGAAGATACATTATTTTCGAGTGAATAATCTGAACAGTTGACAAGTAAAATTTTATTATATTTTGTAAAACCTATTGCCAAATGCCAAATATTATTCCATTGGAAAGGATGAAAATAAATATTAATATCGTCCCTTTGCGGCCCAAAATTTTCAGGATCTCTAAATAATGCAAGATTTGCAATTTTAGTATCATATTTGTCAAGTAATAAATTACAGTAATGATACATCGTTTCTTCATTAAACAAATTTGTATAATCAATACCGGATGATATTTTATTGACATTATCTAAATCAACCGTCATATTAGTATGATGATATTTATACAATAATTGACCCTGCATTGCTTTTAAATTGAATATATTTTCATTTTTTATGTTTGGTGTTATATTTGATCTATCATTTTTTTCATTTTTAACAACAGTTGTTGATGCCATCCTTAATATTGTAAATAATTTCTCTTATAATAAACACATATATAGAAAAGTGTGTATCTATGAATGTATGTATATATATCGATCTATTATTCTTCATATGCATAATTGCTGTTAGTATTTTATTCTGATGGCTTTAACATTAAACTATTAGATTGAAAAGATTAACATGCTTATCGACTAAATTTCCTAATTTGTGCAACCTCTATGTTTCCTTTTTTACCAGCTTTTCATAATTTTTTATTTTATTTTATTTTATTTATTTACTCAGTTTTTTGGAGGAATTAGAACTATTAAATGAATTAAAAAAAATGTATATATGGAAAACAAAACTGAGCATTATAAAATCTGAAAAATTAGGATTCTTATATTCAAACAATTAAAATCCACAAGTAATGTGATTGCTTAGAAAATGTCATCTATAATTGAAACTATACATACTCTTCCTTGTGATACTGATCTCACAGCCTCTTTACGCGTGTGTCTTGAACAGAAGTTGAATAAAGTGTTGGCGCAATGATTGATCTTAAACTTATAACAAGTAGAAAATATACTTCACAGCACTCGAAATGGACTCCCACTACGATGCGTGTACAAATGAACAATTTTGAAAAAAAAAAAAAAAAAGGAAAAAAAACTCGACATGAAAGCTTTTAACAAAAAAACACGTCGATCGACGTATAAAAAAATATTATATATATAATATATATATAGTATATATATATTATACATGTATATAATACAATGCGTATATATAAATTATTATTATAGATCGATCCGTTATAATCTAATACAATAGGAAGAAAACGAAAATCAAAACAATTTAATGCGAAAACGTCAGAAAATCATCAAAATTTATTAGTAGAACAGTAATTAGTCAATTTGGAGACGAGGGAACCTCCTGAAAAATGGTAATGTTTCTCCTAAATTTGCCTTCATCATCCTTTTATGCTCAGCATTAAAATACACCTTTCTTCTTTTTATACTTCCAAGCTATAATTAAATTAGCAGCTAAAGGTGCATTACAATTATATCCTATTATCTTTTGCTAATTGTATATATAGAGGCACGAAGAAACATTATTTTCCCATTCTTTACGCCCTTTTTAACTCCACAGAGTTTCTATCTATAAATAGCTATCAATTGCTTAATTTGCATTTGTATACACTTGAGATAGTTTTTTAGTTTCTCAATTAACTATTTTTTAAACTTCATCTTCTTTTTAATTTGCAATTGATTGGAACAAGACAAAAGAACAAAAAAAAAATCAACCCAATTTATTCTTCATCTGTTTAAATTAGATAAAAATTTAAGCTCTATTTATTATATTTACATTTTTGTTTTTACTTCAATTTTTCTCTTTAGTTTATTTTTTTACTTGATTTCATCCGATCCTAAATATTATTATCATTAACTTGAAATATACATAAATACCATTATGGACAACTATAACAATAATAATCAGCCATCACAAAATATTTATAAGGAACAAACAACTGTTCAAACGACTGGTAATAAACCAAAAACTCTCCATGTTGCTCATAGACGGTCGCCCTCTGAATTAACAACTTTGATGCTGGAACAATTAAATTTACAACGTCAATTGGAAATAGTTCAAGCCCAACAGCAACAAATTTTACAACAACAACAACAACAACAATTTAATCAACAAACAAATCAAAATACATATAATTATCAAAATACTTTACAACCTCCAGCTAACTTGAGTTCAGGAAATAGAACTTCTCATCATAGAAGATCCTCTTCAGGTAACTCATTTCAACAAGATCAAGATACTCAGAATTATTCATCTAATTACAGAAACCATAGAAGATCACAATCTTCAATTACGTCAGTTGGTAGTATTCCTTTTTCTAAGACTGATCCAAGACCACAAGCTTTAGGTCATACAAGAAGACACTCATTAGGTTTAGCAGAAGCTAAAAAGGCAGCCGCAGAAGCTCATGCCCAAAGATACAATTCTCCTTCAAAACTATCGGTCTCATCTTCTGCTCAAATAGTTGAAAATCAAGAGCATACTCAACCTATTTTAAACCCTCCGGTTTTCAAATTTCCAGGCTCTCCAAAATTAACTGAATCTCCGGATTCGTTTTCAAAACCAGAAAGCAGATTTCATTCAAGAAATAATTCTAACTATTCAGACAGATCTCCACAAAGAACGTTTCAATTTCCGCCAAAGGATCCTTCTCAATCATTGCAACCTCCACAACCAGCATTTGCAGAAAGATATCAAACAACTTCTGGATTAGGTCATAAAAATACGGGATCTGATTTAAGTTCAAATTGGAGAAAATCACAACAAACTTTATCACCCCCTCCTAACCCATCTATTTCAACTTCATTTGAATCTCCAAATTTCTTACCAGGCCATCGTCCAAGAAATTCTTATGGTGGATCCATTTCTTCAATTTCTCAGTTTAATCAAGGTCAAAGAAAATCGTTATTCGCTCCTTATTTACCACAGAGTGCATTACCTGAATTAATAAACGAGGGAAAATTAGTAACTGGTATTTTAAGAGTTAATAAAAAGAATAGATCAGACGCTTATGTTTCAACTGATGGCTTATTAGATGCAGACATTTTCATTTGTGGTTCAAAAGATCGTAATAGAGCTTTAGAAGGTGATTTAGTCGCTGTCGAGCTCTTAGTTGTTGATGAAGTTTGGACCTCAAAACGTGAAAAAGAAGAAAAAAAGAGAAGAAAAGATACCAAATCAAATGCTGATTTAAATGATGATGTTCATAATGATGCAAGCACTTCATCAAAAGTTACTCATGCGCAACCGAACACTTCAATCTTAGGAACTAATTCAATTAATTTAAACAGAAAAAACTCATTAAAACAAAGACCTATTCAAAAGAAAAATGATGATGTTGAAGTTGAAGGTCAATCTTTATTATTAGTTGAAGAAGAGGAAATAAATGATGAGGCAAAACCTCTATATGCAGGCCATGTTGTTGCTGTTATTGATCGTATTCCTGGTCAATTATTTTCCGGTACTCTTGGTTTATTGAGACCATCACAAGCCGTAAAAAAGGATAAAGATGATAATAATAATAATAATAATAATAATAATAATAGCAATAATTCGAACAATAATTATAACGATCGTCCAAAACCAAAGATTGTTTGGTTTAAACCAATTGATAAGAAGGTTCCATTAATTGCAATTCCAACAGAACAAGCTCCAAAAGATTTTATTGAGAATCATGAGAAATACTCAAATCAAACATTCATTGCATCCATAAAAAGATGGCCAATTACATCATTACATCCATTTGGTACACTAGTTTCTAGATTAGGCCCTACAGATGACAAGGCTGTTGAAGTTGAATCCATATTAAGAGATAATAATTTTATGTGTGATGAATATATTGACGGTCAAGAAAAGTATATGCTTGATTTCCCAACAACTGATTATATTCTCTCTAAAAAGCAAAGGAAAGAATACAATGATGATTATATTATTGCATGTTCTCAAAATGGCTTATTCTCAGATCACGCGTTTCATGTTAAAGGTATTGAAAATAATAAAATCGAGTTAGGTGTTCATATTATTGATGTAAGCGAATATGTTTTAACTGATTCGAATTTGGACAAAAGAGTAAAGAAAAGATCTCATGGTGTTTTCTTACCTCAAAAAAGTGTAAATCTTTTTCCGGACAATATTAATCATCTGATTTCTTTTAATGAAGACACAAAATCACCTTCTCTCTCTGTGATTTTTGAGATTGATTCTTTAACATTTGAAATAGAAAACGTTTGGATGGGAGAAACTGCTGTTAGACCTACCACAAGGGTTGATTATGAAGATATTGATAAAATTTTAAATAAGTTAGACGGTTCACCATTTTCAGAAAATGATACTGCAATTACAAGTTATTTTGCATCATTATCTTTAATTGCTTCAAGGTTGAAGAAAAAACGTTTAAATAATCCAAATTTGAATTCAACAATAATGTTACCATTGTTAGATCAGTTAGACGATGAAAGGGTTAAATTATCTTTAGATATTTATGACAACATTCGTTCAACTTCTATTCTTGATGAAATCTTTCATACTGTAAATGCGGCTGTTGCTCAGAAAATTCATTCCGCTCTGGGTGATCGTGCATTTTTAAGGAAATTTCCGATTCCTACATTAAATAAATTTGAATATTATCAAAATAAAATTGGTGAACTTGGTGTAGTACTTGATACAAGTAGTGCAGGAAGTTTTCAAAATTCTGTTTTAAATATAGAAGATCCTATTAAACGAGAAGCCGTTGAAACAATATTGGTCAAGTGTATGGGAAGAGGAAAGTATGTTATAGCTGGTAAAACTGATCAAGAATTAGGTCATTATCTTTTTAATTTGCCTACATATACCCATTTTAATGCACCATTGAGAAGATATGCTGATATAATTGTTCATAGACAATTGAAAAGTATTATTAATCATTCAATCGATAAATACACAGAAGATGTCGAGTCATTAAAAGTTGTTAGTGATTACTGTAACTTCAAAAAAGATTGTGCAGATATGACACAAGAACAAGCAATTCATTTGTTATTATGTCAAACAATCAATGATATGAGCAGTAAAACAGGCCACGTTTTGTGTACTGGTGTGGTTTTACAAGTTTATGAATCTGCGTTTGATGTTTATTTACCAGAGTTTGGTATTGAAAAAAGAGTTCACGGTGATCAGTTACCTTTAAATAAAGCAGAATTCGATAAATCCAATAAGATTTTAAAACTTTTCTGGGATGCTAATGTTGACTCATCGACTTATGTTCCAGCAGATGAGAATGAACCATTATCATATAGATCTTCTATTAAAAACAAATTCAGAGTTTCTGCAGTTGATGCTGCAAAAATTCAAGACGACTCTGTTAATTCAAGTTCAGGATTATTGAGTGAAGAAATGACTAAAAAATTAAATAAATTAAAACTAAAGCCTCCAAAGGTTAATATTTTGTTGCCAAAGGAAAATGAAACTTCTTTGGCGCCATATCTTAAATCCTTACATACTTCAATTGAAGGTAACAATCACATTCAAGAAATCAGATTGTTGGATAGAGTTCCAATTCTTTTAAGAGCTGAGATTGGCATGTCATTGCCTTGTTTAACAGTTCGTGCTCTTAATCCATTTTTTGATGGAGATAACAAAAAATAATTTGATGAAGCCCTCTTGCAGCATTTACGAAATTGCCATTTATTTATACTCTCCTTTTTTCGTGTAATTTAAAACTTATACCTCTTCTGTCTTTTTTTTAAGTATATTAGTATTTATATACTTTTTATGTCCATTTTATGTGTATGTTTACAATAAATCATTTTAATTAAATTAAAGAAAAATGTCAGTAATTAAAGGTAAATATTTTGCTTTTGTAGTAGCATTATTATAAAATACAAAAATCTACAAATTCTTACCTAATTTCATCTGAATCCGGACATTGATCTCATAGAACCAGATTTTGGCGTTCCTGGTGGAACACGGAAAGACATCATACTTGGAGTTCTCTTTGCATAGCTCTTTCTGAAATTTTGAGACTGACTTCTTTCTATTTCAATTTTTTCATCTAAGGAAAAATCCTGTTCATATTGGTTTTCAATATCATCATCATTAACCCAACTATCTGAAGTTCTATCCAATAAATATCTTAATGAGTTAAACCAAATATTATGAATTTGCCTGGTTGGACATGTAATTTTTATACTTTTCTCATAAGATTTAATTATAATACTTTTATAATATAAGCCTGGTGGTAATGGATTATTATCAGAGACTGCCTCAATACTCAAAATCGGTAATGCTTTAATTGGATATTTAGAGGAATTACCCATAACTGGATTAACAATTGACCAATATAATGTCATACTGTATGGATGAACCCAGAAAAACCTTGCATGTCTGGTATCTGAAATTGAAGTAAATGGACCCAATTTCCTATAATATTTATATAACGTTTCACCTATAATAGTTTGTGTAATTGCGGCCATAATTTCCTTTTTGTTCGAAATAACTGTACCAACAGTATGTAAGGACATGACATCTATATTTTTACCTGGTAAATGAGTGCCATCAGGATGAACTGCTTGTGATTGTAAATCATCCATTTGGAATGAATCGTGTTCCGAGATAGTTTGCTGAGAGATATCCTGTGATTTTGATAATTCTTTTTGATGAATTGCAGCTTTATGTTTTTTATACAATTCATGGCTTTTTGTTAGAACTTTATAATAACTGTTTGGAAGAACAGTAACATTTTGAACATCGGCAGTTCTTGATACGGTAGTTGCAACAAATTGTGATGATGGAATACACAAAAGGTTGAATTCTTTACCTTTCTCAACAATATTTTCCTTTGTAATTGGTTTATTCTTCTTTAACAGTTCAACTTCATCATGTGACAATAAAATTAACTTCAATTCTGCCGCTTTATTTGCCAATTCACGTGAAGTGACTGAACGTTTCTTGAGTTTGGAAATATCGGTACTGGATAATAGTGTCATATCTAGTTTATTCGCATATGACTGCAATTCTTCTACTGTGAAACATTCTGGTAATTTAGGTTCATTACTCTTAGCAACCAACAAGTTCATTTCTTGATCTGTTAAAACTACATAACCCAACTCCTTCATTCTTTCTTTCATATCATCGACTCGTAAGTCTTCAATCGTCAAAATCTTATTGTTTTGATTATTGGATTTATCAATAGATGAAATATTAGAACTATTATCTTCAATCAATCCATCAATATTACAAGTTCCTGTTATAGGGTCATATTTGTTACTTGCAATCAATGAATGAACAGATATTTTAGAACCATGAAAAATAATGTCCTTTAATAATAAGGTTTCATCAGTTGGTGAAATAACTTTATAGCCAAGTAAGTTTAATTTTTCCTCAAGCAAAGCAGGTTCGGAATTTTTAGCAATATCCTTTCTGATAGATTCCAATGAAAGTTTCTTTTCATCATATTGATTTTGAAGTTTTTCAATTTCAGCTTCAAGTTTCATAACATTTTGATTTTCGATATCAGCAGTAACTGTACGAACTGGTGGAATATCCATTTCCTTAGATCTATCCAAATATGCCTTGACTGCAATAAGCGCATTTTGTTGAGATTTCAACTCAATTTGTTTAACTTCAATCTCATTATTAACTTTTGTAATTTTATCATTTAATTTTTTCGATAGAGTAAAGTTAGAAAAGTCAGCAGATGCAACAGACAGTCTATTAACTTGTTTATTCAAATTAGTTTTCTTCTCCATCAATTCAACCAATATAGCTTCAATATCGGAAATCTTATGATTGAGTGCATTAGCCTTTTGTGTGAGTATATTTTCTACAGAAACGACCGAACTATTAACAGAACTTCTTGACGAAATAGTTGAACTTCTCGATTTGTTTTCAAGATCTTCTAAAATATGTTTCTTTGATTCAATATCTGATTCAATGCTTTCCATTTCATGTGTGATATCCGCTACATCTTCTAAATCTAGATTATCAGCTTTCTCTTTCAATTGTTCGTACTCTACGTTCTTCAAAACCTTATAGCCTTTATCTTCAATAATTGGAATGATCACATCCACAGGTTGATTACATAATTCATTAACAATATCCGGAGTGACGGTTGCAATCGATGAGGACTTTTGCATATCCATATTTTTCTCCAGATTACTTAAAGAAACAACTGCGAATCCCTTATCATTGGCAATTTGAGTTAATTTATTATCATCAAGTATAGAATCTTCCTTTAGTCTAATAATTTGATCTTCATATAATTTCTTTGAATCTTCTAACTGTGAGCGTAATTTAACTAAATCTTGATCCTTTTCATCTAATTGTGCTTCAGCTGATGTCAATTTTTCCTTTAATGAATTAACTAAAGTGGATGCATTCAGTTTTTTAGTTTCAACATCTTTAAATTCATCTTCTGAAATAGCCATATAATTGAATGTGTTTAATTTTTCTTTTAAATAATCCAGCGGAGGTGAATCATATAGTTTAGAAATTTCATCCAATTTAGAAATTGTATTTGATAGTTGCTGCTTCTTTTCAATAACTTCAGCTTTTAGGGTATCTAAGTCGGCTAGTTTAGCTTCATTTTCCTCTATTGCTTTATTCAAACTAACAAACTTATCCTCATTTTGTTTTAATAATTCCTCCTTATTGGATAATGCAAATTTTAATGAATCATGTTCAGAAACTGGCAAAGGAATTAGACCTAATAACGCTGATTTTGAATGAATGTAATCAATATCAGGATTTTCATGGTTTTTGGATAAATCGTCCAATTTGGATTTAGTAGCAGTGAGCTCCTTTTTGTGTTCAATATTTTCTAATCTCAAGCTTTCTAACTCAGCGATCTGACACTTGGTTTCCTTTAGTAGAAGGTCTTTTCTCTGTAATTCTGAATTCAAAGAAGTATATTTTATAATTGGTATTGGAATAACACCTAATGATGCGGATTTGGATTCAATGTAATCAATGGATGGTGTTGCCTGTAAATTTTCTAAATGTTGAATTTTTTCATTAAGTTGAATTTTCTCATTTTCGATTATTTTACATTTTGATTTCAATGCGTCTAATTCAACGGTTAAATTATCTAATCTTTGGTTAAGTCCATTGTGTTCAACAACTGGAATTGGAACTAATCCTAAATGTACTGATTTTTCCTTAATATAATCAATATTAGGAGATTCCTTCAATTTGGTTAATTCTGAAATATTTTCTTTCAATTCATTATTGATTTCAGACAACTCATTATTCTTACTAGATAAAGCAACAATTTGATTTTCTAACTCTTTAGTTTTATTCGTCGACATTTCAAGTTTAGATAAATTTTCATTATTTAAATTATGTTGACCTAAACTGATTGGAATATAACCAAGCGATTTTGATTTTTCTTGTAAATAGGATAAATCAGGTGAATCATAAGATGATTTAAGCTCAGAATATTGAGAATTTTTAGATTCAATAATTTTTAAAGTATCTTCGAGTTCTTTCTCTTTCTTTAATAAATTATCTAATTTATATTGCATTTCTGATTGCAAAGATTTGGAGATTTCAAGTTCTTTACGTTTTTCATTCAATTCAATCTCTGCATCCTTTAAATTATTTAATTCAAATTCAACTTCATCCAATTTAACTGCTTTAATTTCTAAATCCGATACCTTTTCGATTAATTTAGATAGTTCAATTTCTTTCTGCTTCAAATCTATTTCAACGTCTTTCAATTTATTAACTTGTTGTTTCTGTAACTCTAATTCTTTCTTTGTTTCATTCAAATCATTTTGAACATTTTCATGTAATTCTAAAGAGACTGTTTTCATACCTTGAATTTCTGCTTGACGTTCTAAATCAACCTTTATTTGATGAACAGTTTCTAATTCTCTTTCCTTTTCAATTAAAGCATTTGAAGTATTAGTTAGTTGTTCCTTCAAAGATTCATAGTCATCGTTCAAAACCAAGGTAAAGTTATGAATACCAGATTTCTCTTTAATATAATCAATAGATGGTGAGGTAATTTGTGATTGTAATTCATTTAATTGAGATTCTCTATTTTTTATATTATCAGTTAAATTTTCAATCTGAATATTCAATTTATTTTTGGATTCTAACAATCCTTCAATTTCAACATGCTTTAAGTTAAGTTCTTCCTTAACTTTTGATAAATTTTCAATTTCAATACTTTTATTATTAATCTCTTCGCTCAAGGAATCGTACTCTTTTATTGGAATTGCTTTTAAGTTGTATAAAGATGATTTGGATTTAATATACTGAACATCAGGGCTTTCAAATTTAAGTAATAATTCATCATATAATTGTTTTAAATCATTCAAATCAGAATTGAATTTATTTATAATTAAGTCCTTTTCATTTAATTGATTTAGTAGATCATTATTATTTTGTTCAAGGATTTTAATTTGGGATGTTAATTCTTTAACTTTATTCAAATTAAAAGAATTATCATCTTTTAATTGGTTATAATCAAATATCGGAATTGGAATAAAATTTAAGCTTGAACATTTAGATTTAATGTATGAGGTATCTGGTGAATCATGAGATTTTTGCAAATTGATAAATTTCGATTGTAAATCATCTGAAGAAGATTTTAATTTTAAAATTTCATCTTCCAAATTAATAATGTTTGCTTGTAATTCTTCTTTTATAATATTTAAAGAAATATAAGATTCTTCCTTATCTTTTAGTTTGGCTTCGGCAATAGTGAAATTAGATTGTAATTCAATGTATTCCGATTCAGGAATAAATGAGTGATTTAAAATAGATGCTTTTTCAGTCAGATATGGAATATCTGGATTACGTATTTTGTCTTCTAAGTTTTTCTTTTCAAATTTTAAGGAATCGATAGTCTCTGTTAATGAGGATAATGTTATATTTGATTGATTGATCTTTTCTTGTAAAGTTTCAACTCTTGCTAAAATAGAATGGTATTTAGTTGAGTCTATACTTATTAAATTATTTAATGAACTTTTAGAATGAATATAATCAATAGAAGGATTTTCATAATTCGATCTCAATTCATTAAATTCATTTAATAGATTATTATATTCTAAACCATTTATTAATTTTAAATGATTATCATTAATAAACTCATTATTTTCAGAATTCTTGCTTTCAGATATTAAATTGTTAACTAAATCATTAGGAATTGGAATAGTCTGAAATTTTTCAAAATCAATTGAATTTAAATTGATTTTTTCTGAATTTGAATCCAATGTTGTTTTAGGAATTAACATTATAAATGATTCTTTTTGATGATGAATTGAAGCTTTCCTTGAGTTTATTGGAGAACTACCATCTAATATATCATCATCACTCATTTCATTATCGGATTGTAATATCATTTCTGGTACATTTGATTTTATAGATTTTTTAGTAAATGAATCATCTATATAATTTGCCCAAGAATTGTCATTGTCATTATCATTAATATTGTCAAGTTCATCATTAGCATTAAAGTTTAATATTTTATTTTTAGAAATTGGAGAACTATGTTTTAATTTTAATAATTCTTTCTTCATTTTTATATTTTGAGATTTTAATTTACTTAATTGACGATAAGATAATTTTAAATTTGATTGTAGAGTATTTGAATCTAAATTTTTAATTTCATCTAAATTTAACGATTGAGGTAAAGGATCATAAACTATGGAATCATCAAAATCTGTAAAAGACGTATCATTATTAAAATCTAATAAATTTTTATTATTATTATTATTATTATTATTTTGAATTGATTTTAGATTTTCTAATTCCGAATTTAAAGTTAATATATTTTTATGAAGTACATCATTTTCATCATTTAAATATTTATTTGATTCTTTAAATTCATTTAGTTGGTTATTTAATTTATTAATTTTTAAATTATTTGAATCTAACAGATTTAAATTTTCATTTTTTAATAAATCAATTGAATTTTTCAAATTTTCAATAATTTTACTTAAATCATTATTTTTAGAATTTAAATTAAATACATTATTTTCTTGAATTTTTAAATTTTTTTCGATATTTTCATATTCTGATTCTAATTTCCAAATTTTATCATTTTGTTCATCTTCTTTTAAACTTAATTGATTATTTAATAACTTTAAATTATTTAATTCCTTTTTTAATAAATCATTTTCATTATTTAAATTTTCAATTTTCTTATTAAACTGTTTATTCTCATAATTTAATTTCCTTGATTCAAATAATAATGAATCACTTAAATCACCTAAAAATTCAACACTTTGATCATTATTTGATCTTGGGGGTAAATGAATTTCTAATTCTTTATTTGGAGGTTGTCTAATTGGATTAAGTTGATTTAAATTTAATTTTTCTTGTAATTGATTTAATTGAACTTTTAAATCAATCGATGATGATGATGATGGTGATGAAGATGATCCGTAAGCTTTTTTATTACTATTGTTATTATCAATAGGAGTTTCGTTCCAGTCAAAACTGAAATCATCATCTGTAAACAGTGACATGGTCTAGAAAGAGAGGATATAATTATTTCTTTTATTAGTAAAAGAAGGTATGAAAAAAAACTTATATATATATAAATATATATATCTCTTCTATGTTATGATGTAAGTAACGTTTAACGTTTATTTGTTTACAAAAATATTATCACACACACAGAAAATTTCAAGATTAATAATAATGTGGTGTGGCGATTTGATTTTAGCGAGAGAATTCAGTAAAAGATTGAATTAAAATTAAATTAAGGAAATGAAAAAATAAATATTAAGATAATATATATAATGCTCTATGTGTAATGAATCATAAATATTTCCAGTAAAAGAATAAATTTTTGTTTTGGAAGAACAAATAAAAGATTAAGATGGTATGGGTGTGATTATTAATATGAGTATTAATAATATTAGAGAAAGAGAAATGTTTTATTGAATTTTTCAAATAGAAAATACTAACAAACCCAACTGAATACAGATTAGATTGAAGAAACTTCAAGAAGCAAGAGCAGCAGCAGCAGCAGCAGCAGCTGGTAATAATGGAAAGGGTGACACAATAATAAAAAATTCAGATAATAATAATTATAATAATATTAGTAAATCCGTTGCATTTTTAAGAGCTAAGAAAGATTTACAAGAATATGAAGATATACCATCAATTAAGATTAAATATGATAGAAATAATCCAATGTTTATTAAATTAACAATTAAACCAGATATAGGATATTATAAAGATGGTATATTTAATTTTGAATGTAAAATTCCAAATGAATTTCCAAATATTTCACCAGAATTTAAATGTATTGAAAAAATTTATCATCCAAATATTGATATTGATGGTCATGTATGTTTAAATATTTTACGTAGTGATTGGAAACCAACTTTAACATTACAATTAATATTTGCAGGTATTTTACATTTATTTTTACAACCAAATCCTAATGATCCATTAAATAAAGAAGCAGCAAATGATTTAGCTAAATTTCCTAATCAATTTGCAAGACATGTTAGAAACGCAATGGAAGGTGGATATATTGGTAATGAAAAATTTGATAAAGTAATTAAAGGTAATGTTGATAATAAATATATATATAGTAATTTTTACTAATAATAAAATAAATAAATTAAGTAGGTAATGAATATAATTTTAATATTAAAAATGATATAATTAAATTAGAAAAGACTATAAACAATAAATAAATTATAATAATAAGTATAATAATAATATGAATAATAAAAATAATAATAATATAAAATATAAATAAGAGTAAAAAAAATTATTAAGTTATTGAATCAACCAGTAAAATCAACAACAATAATCGAATAGAATATAATATAATAGAACAGAATAGAAAAATTAAGGGTATTAGCGTAGCAAGTAATCACAATTAATTATTTTATTAATTGAAACATCATTTAACATTTAAAATTGAACGTGAAAAAAAATAAATGTTAAATTTTTTAAACTTGTGAATGACCAACACCTGAAATATTACTATCAGATGATACACTTGGAACAAATTTTGATTCATCAACATCAGCAATAGAAGTATGAGAATTTGCAGAATTTTTAACAAAATGCATCTCAGAACTTTCGACTTGACCACCAGCGTTATTAGAAACTTGAGAATTTGATGGTTGATTGTATAATGCGTGAGAATAATAAGATTGTTCAGTATATGATTTTCTTGGAATAGTATAAGAAATGTAAGATTTTGTAGAAACAGTTGATATTTTAACCATGTGTTTAGCAGCAAGGTTTAATGAAGAAATTGAAATTGGAGTCATCTTTGTAAAATAAGTTTAGACGTTTAAAGTTTGTCGATTGTATAAATATTAAAGAAAGAAAAAATAATTATATATAATTATAATTAAGTTGATAGATAAGATTACCCTTAGTTTAAAACATCAGAAGAGAAATTACCTTGTATTTATAGAGGTGCCAAAAAGTCATGAAGGATGCCTGGACACCCCGGATGATTCATTTCAGTTAATCATGATGACAAATTTTTTTCTCAATCTACACATAATAATTGTAATACAATAAATAATTAACTAAATTGAACAATGTCAGTAGAATCTGGGGAAGCTATCCGAAATCCGAATTACTTAGTATTAATTGTTTATCGGCCCACCACGTCCCCCATTAACCCGGAGATTCAGTTTTTTTTTTATTTTATTTACAACAGCTAATTGGTTATAATAGCGTTATAGCTAAGTGAGAAAAGATTATGTGGGCTCAGAAAGAAAAAATTAATATAGAGGGACTGGCGCGCATAAAGATCGATATTATGATTTATGGAAGTCCCTGTTGCGGACACACGGGAGTCATTTATATTACTAGCTATATATATATATATATATATATATATATATAGTAAATATAAATAGTGCTACTTACATGGTACAGTGAACCGGAGTTGCTTTCCGAGAATCACAACGGGCCGCAATCGTTAGATCCTTAATTTGTTATTTATTTTAATTAATTTATAAATCAATGATTAATATTGTTTATCTTCAAGTCGATCGACGTAATTTATTTGAAAACATTTCTCTAATTTTTTGGGATGATAATCCCATAATATCAATTTCCTTACTATAATTATTTTTGATAAAAATATTATTAATATAAGCTTGCTCTAAAAGTGATATATTAGCGATAATTTCACTTATTTCATAATCTATAGATTTGATCATCGCTGTTGTTTCTGGATTTTTTACTTTATTTTTTGGTTTATTTAATTGTTTTCTTTTCCAATTGAGCCTTTGAAGTGCTTCATTAACAGTTTCACCTTCTCGTACATTTTTTAATAAGATTTTAATCGCTTCTTCTGATTGATCTTCATTAATTTTTGTTTCATTATTAATTTTTTCCTGACCTTTTAATAATTGTATCCTTTTCTCTTCAGCTATTCTTGCCTTCTCCATTTCTTCATCAGCAACTTCAACTATACCTATTAATTCTTCATCATCTTCATTATCATATCCTCCATATGTGACATACATACCATTCTCATCAAATCTACCTCTTCTATTTTCTTGCTTCATATTAAATTCTTCTATAGTTATTCCATTATTCTTAGTATTACTATTATTATCATCATCTTCATCATCATCATCATCTTCCTCACTATCAGAAGTAGTAATTTTCTCAATTCTAGGTCTTTTGAGCGTTCTTTCTTCTTCTTCTTCTTCTTCTTCTTCTTCTTCTTCATCATCATCATCATCCTCACCCTCACCCTCACCCTCACCCTCATAATCACTTCCACTTTCAACTTCTTCATTACTTGTATCATCAACCTCGTATTCTAATCCTTCTTTCTCTTCTCTTTCTAACCATTCACTAACCATTGAATTTAGCTTTATATTTTTTTTGTTCAATTTTAATTTAGAATTTAAAATTTAATATTTAATAAAATCTCTCAAGTATATGATGTATATATGTAATATGTAATATAATAAGAAACTACATGATACTTGTTTACTTAACTGTTAATTTTTATTTTATTTATTTTTTTATTTTTTTATTTTCAATTATTTTTTTTAATTTTTCATTATTATTTATTAATAATCTAGTTTCTTAAATTATAAACTTATTCATTTATATAATTACTGCATATTGTTATATTTTATTAATAAATTAATATGACAAACGACAATGAAAATATAGATTTTGATTCTTTACTTGATTTAGAAAATCAATTTTATAATAATTCTTATAATAATGCTTATAAAATAGGTGAATCTCATTCTTTTCGTGATGGTAAACAATTCGGTATTCAAACTGGTTTCCAAAGATTTGTATTAATAGGTGCTTTAAAAAAATTACTTGAATTATTAAATAATAATAATAATAATAATAATTCAGATAATTACTCAGAAAGACAATTAAAATCAATTGATGATCTATTAAATCTTTTAAATTCTTTTTATAATAATGATGATAATAGTAATTTAATTATTTCAACAAATAATATTAATGATGTTAATTATTATGAAAAAAATATCAAATTAATTAAATCAAAAATAAAAGTGTTATTTTCTCAATTAGGTTATAAATCTTTATATTCTGATTTAGATTCATCTTGTACTAAAATAACAGGTATTATACCTGTAACTCAATTAAATACATCAGATGAAAATGATATTTGGTAAATAAAAAATAAATTTTTCATTCTTGTAAGTGATTTTCAATATTAAAGTTAACATCTTGTGAAAATTTTTTAACAACATTCCAATGAACATTACATTTCCATTTAGTTTGTCCATTAATTGTATCACCACTTTTTAATTTAATTAAAGTTTTCAATGATGATAATGTTGCAATTTCACTCATTAATTCAACATCATCAAATAATTCAATTTCTTCACCAATATTTTCATTCCAAATTGATCTTAATATTGCTAATAATCTTTCTAATTTAAATGGTATAGCAGCTGACATTGCCCTTCTTAATTTACCAGCTCCAATATCATTAATTTTGATTTTTTTCTTATATTGTTTAATAATTGAATTATATTTATTACCTTTACCAAAAAATTGAATATCAAATTTTGGTTCATTATATGATGCTAAAAATGATGCAATAACTAAATATTTAGTTTTAATACTTAAATCATAATGTCCAATTTTATTATCTTCAATTTCAAAATTATTATTATTTTTATCTTTTGTATATTCTAATAATGAATAATCAGAATTTTCAAGTTTACTAACAACTGAAAATTCTTTATTTAATAAATTTCGATTTTTAATAAAAATACTAAATGCATCATTTTTACCTTTAATTATATTACCTGTTCTAATAATATTATCAGAAAAAATTGGCCAAATTTTACGTAAAATCGGTATAATAACTTCCATACTTAATCCAATATATGATTTATATGTATCCATAATTAAATCTAAAAATTGTTTAAAAAATAAACGTCGTTCATTATCATTAATGTTTAGTTTATTATTATTTTCATTATTATTTTCATTAAATTTAATATCATTTTCCTGTTCATTATCATTATTATTATCATTATCATTTTCACTATCATTATTAGTAATATCATCATTATATTCTATTTTATATGCATTCTCAATCATACCCCAAAATTCTTCATATAATTTATTAAATAAAATATTTTTAAATTCAAGATATTTATATTCATTAAATCGTATATTTGGTATACTGCAAGTACTTAAATCTAAAAAATCACTTCTAGTACAAACAAAAATAAATGAAAACCATCCATAATCAATATTATTTAATTCATGTAATTTTGATAAACATTTAATTAAATTACCTGGTTGTTCAATCATTGATAATTTATCAATTTTATCAAATATTATAATCATTGGTTTAATATTATTTTTATTTAAATTATATTGTTTAAATGCCTCAATCATAATTTGAATTGATCCAGGTAATCCATGAATATTTTCAACATTATTTAATTTATTTTCAATTGTAGAAAATTGTAAATTTAAATGTTTTAAAATATTTTTTTGAATTTGTCTAATAATTTCATTTTGTGTAAATGCAAATTCACAATTAATAGTATATTGAGAAATTGAATATTTTAACTTTAAAAGTTCAAAATATTTAGAAATGGTAAATGTTTTCCCACTACTTGGTGGTCCTTCAATTATAAGTGTTGGAATCATAAATTCAAGATCAGGTTGTAAAAATAATGATAACATTTCAATCTCATAATTTTTGAATTGGCATAACTGTTGTAATTTATTTAGATCATCATTTGAAATCATTATTAAATTATAAAGTTTCTTTTATATTACTGTTTAATTTAAATTTATCATTTAATTAATTAATTAAAATCTTCTTACTATATTTGTATACATACATGTATTTTACATTTTTACAATACTTAACCATTCGCATCATATCCAGTCGTGTTTTGAAATTTTGTAATAAAAATTATTCTTTTACCTTAAAAAGGAAATTTCCAGATTAAGTGAGAAGTGAAAAGTGAGGAAACAATAATTCTGCTTGACTGCTAGATTCCTGATCAAAAATTTGAATCAATCCTTATAAATGAGACGTTTTTGCTAAATGTTGTTTGTTTATTTATATATAAATGGAACTTTAGAAATCTCTTTTGAACTTCCAAAATATGAGGGACATCATTTATGTAATCTTACTATAAATGTTATATCTGTGAATATCCCCTTGTATATATATAACCTATCAGTTCTCTTTATATAGCTACTTATAGAGGATGGAAATTATCCTCACTTTAACATTGTGAAAACTGTATGATTGTATTGCCTAAACAAAAATTTTATTTTTTGATTTTTTTAACAATACTTGTAATTTACAGGACATGTAAAAATAAAGAAAATACCTATTTGAAACCTTTCTTTTAGTCTTTGAGTTCTAAAACCATATGCTTTAAAAGCAGTTTCAAATTCATCAGTAGCATTGCAAGAATAGCAGTTATTTTTGAGAAAAATAAAATTTATTTTAGCATCATTAGCGATAGCACCTATAAATTGTAACAACGGGCTGAACCAATTGCTATCCAAGTTCATAAGAATTAATACTAATAATCAATGCTTGAATGAAGAGGTGCCATGTTCCAAACAAAATAAAATTTTCAATAAAACGACAATAGCAATGTATTCAACCAATGAATAATTTTTGTGATATTAAATGCCAAATGTCATACTTTGATAAACAATTCCATACGCTCTAACCTCTTAAATTTCAGTACTTTTCCATATCTTTTTTTTTTTTTGCAAAATTTATTTTTCTTTTCATTTTATAAGCCTGCGTATTCAGAAAAATACATCACTGTAGTTCATAATTCTTAAAAATTTATAATTCAGTTCTGTGTATCTACGCCCTTGTTATTTTTAATATTGATGATATTCACTTTAGATAATTTATTCGTCCGATAATTTTCATAAAAAATATTATAGGTTTTTTCTTTCAAATCTTCAAGACAAACACCTAGTAAACAAGTCCTAAGAATAATGAAATCTGAATGTTCAGGATCATCAATCTTAATAACTCCTTGTGGAACTTGCCTTACTTTATGTTCAACATCCCCAATAATTTTTTTTTCAGATCCTGAAACAATTGCAAATGGAACTAAGTGTATATAACAATCAGTTTGTTCCTTGACATCATAAAAATCATTAAAACACATAGAAAAGTCATATATATTAATATTGTTTTCTTTAATATCATTCATTATTATTTTTCTATTCAAAGTTTTCTCTTTTTCGGTTAATAAATCAGCTTTAGAAATAATTGGAATTAAATTACATCTAGAGCCGATATTTTTCATTATGTCAATATCAGACTCAAGTAGACCATTACCTGTCGGTCTGATAAAATAAAGAGCTACATGGATTCTTGTATCTTTATGTTTAATATTTCTTTTAATTTTGCATTCTTCATCTAATATTTTTTCAAATTGTGAATCAATAAATTCAATAATTTTTGATAATGAGGAACCATTATCAATTAAATCTCCAAAACCTTTTGCAACAGTAATATCTAGCTCAATATTTGTACCATCGTCAAAAATAATTTCATTATGTTGTTCAAAAACTAATTTTGTTGGAACCTGAACATTGGGAGGAATAATATCCTTATCGCAAAATGAATTAATAAAAGTAGATTTGCCAGTACCACTTTGTCCTAAAACCAATATAGATAATTGCAATCCACGTTTAAGAAATTTGCGGTGACGTATTTCATCAGTGGTGTGCTGTTTCGTTGAAACTATGGAGCTTCAACTGTGTTAGTATAAATAAATAAGAAGATGTGAAACAGAATGGGATAATAAACGGTGAAAAAGACGTCCATAAAATTATACAAGATGAACAGTTTTCAATCATTTACTTACATTGTTGATACTCAATGAAGAAGATAACGATTTCATAATTCTTTGTGAATCTAAAGTTGATAATATTATTAAATATTTAAATGAATCAATGTCAAAGTAAAAACATGTATTAGTAAAGAAAAGGATTTTTTTTTAAAAAAAAAAATAAATTTGCCCATTTTTTCTTCACACAACGTCAGGTCTTATGTCCATTGTGCTATCATTTGTTCCTGCATATATGATTTCTATGTCTGCTGGTGTAATACGAGGAATATGTGGTAATATTCTAAAATATTTGTCAATAATTTCAACCTCCGTAGCTTGGGAAATAACTGTATCGTAACACTTAATAATCTCATCTAATTCAATATTAAATTCTGCCTGAATAAAACCAGGTGGAAATGTAATATTAAGCTTCTTTGTTCCTAATATTGTAACTAAAGCACAAATACAGTTTGGTGAATAAAATAAACATATTGGTAATCTTGCAAATATTTCGAATAGATAAGTACAATTTCCAAATAATATTTTGGATTGTTCATCCCATCGTTTATTTGGAGCTGTTCTAATATCAGAATCAATGTTAATCTTAAGAGCATCTGTAGTTAATTTGTATGGATTTATTGGTGATACATCAAAATTTAACTTTTGCAGTAATAGTTCTTCAGCTTTAACAACTAGATCTTTCCATTTCCAATACATTTTAGAATCTTCATCAATTGGCGTTGATTTACCTGATGCTACTCTTGCACACACCTTAACAACATCTTTCAAATTCCTTCTGCATTCTTCAGATTTACAAGCAACAAAAAGTGCCGTGGTAGCAGCTTCATAATAATGATAAGATTTCAAATCTTCAAACATATAAAATCGATGAAAAATTGTTGCTGCTGTTAAACCAACAGATCTTGACAATCGAAGTTGTTTACAACAATTAAAGATAAAAGAAACACCTTTTACTCTTTTGTTAATTTCATCTTGAAAACTAATTTTTTGAATTCTAGATGGTGTTTCCTTTTCGAAGTCATCCAAATCAAACAACCATTCGTTTATATGTACATCTATTATACCATCCCAAAAATCATTTCTATCAAAATTATTAGAATTGCTTCTAAGATTATTTCGGCTGCCATTTCTTGAATCTTTGTAAAACGACATTTATATGATTACCAGGATGAAATTACCGGGTTAGCAGTCTGACAATGTATTAAACAAGGGAGAAAAAGTCAATTGGAACTAAAAAAACATTGAGTTGACATAATTAACAAAATATTTGAATCATCGATTTTTGCTTTTTTCCTATTTTTTTTTTATTTTTTAATTTTTTATTTTTTAATTTTTCTAATTTTTTTTCTTTCTTTGATTATATAATTATACAAGTTTACACGTTATCTACCGTTATATTCATGCTGATAATTCGTCCATTTTTCTGGAAACATAATCTAAAATATAACTTTGTTCAATCAATCCATCAAATCTATTATAATGTCTTTCAGAATATGGAACGATTGCATCAATATATTGCATAATACCTTTAATTTGGTATAATTTACTTAAATCACATTTATCAAGAATAATTCTAATAACTTTTTGAGCAACTTCAAATAATCTGGCATTAGTATTCCAATCTCTAATTCTTTTAAATAATAATAAAATTTTATCATCTTCTAATTGTCCAATTAATTCTTCTAATTCAAAAGAACCAATTTTAGATTCAGGATCATCATTTTTTGCAATACATTCTTTTAATACATTATATAATCTCATTGGATGATCTAATTCTAATGCTAATTTAAAAGCTTGAACCCAATTACCATGTAATATACAATTTCTTAATTCCTGATCTTTTTCTATATCTTTTTTTCTAGCTAATTCTTTTTCAGCATTTGTTTCATCTGTATTATCTTGCCATATAGTAATTGAACCATCAGAATCGGCTGAAATAAATTCTTCACCATTATCTTTAACAATAAGTGCCCAAATTCTATTATCATGATTATCTAAAGTATTAACACATTCACCTGAACTAACTTCCCATATTTTTATTAAACCATCAGCACATGCACCTATAATATATTGATTTTTATTCAAAAATTCCACTCTTTGAATAGCGTTTGATGAACCTTCATAACTTCTAATACAAGATGCATCTTCTAAATTCCAAATTCTAACAGTTTGATCACCTGATGCGGTTGCAATTAATCTATCATAATGACAAAATGAAATATCATAAACTGCTCTTTTATGCCCACGTAAAATATGTAAAGTTTCACCAGCTTGTAAATCCCAAATTTTAGATGTTCTATCATGACTTGCGGTTGCAAGGAAATCATTATTAGGACTTATATCAATTGCATGTACCATTTTATCATGAGCTTTTCTTGTATAATCTGAATTTTTAACAATAAACGGAAGTGAATCATCATCATGGCTACTATTCGTTTGCGGTTTTGGAATTGTCCATTTTTTAATGGTTAAATCTTCAGATGCAGTAATTATGAATTTTGGATAATCATCAATAATATTTCTTGGTAATCCAACAGCTGTAACCGATGATGCATGTCCTTCAAAAACTGCATAACATTTAAATTTATTTGTATTTTCATCAAATCTCCAAATTCTTGCAGTATTATCTTTTGATGCAGTTGCTAACCAATTTCCATCAATAGTTGCATCTAACATATTTAATAAATCAGTATGACCTTCATAAATATCCATATCTAATGGTGCATTATATAAATCAACAATTCTTAAAGATGGTGAATTAGTTGCTAATGCTAATAAATTTTTATTTGGTCCAACATAACGAATATCCGCAATTGTACCATGATTACCTGCCATTATTCTAGAAATCGGAATTAAATGATTGGTTTTATTTAAATCAATTGATAAATCTAAATCTAATATCGATTGATCTGATAATACAAGTATTAATTTTTCATCATTTTCATATAATTGAATTATTTCAGTAATTGATAATTCTTCAGTTGTTTCAATTGGTTTTTTGGTCTTTGCAAATAATGATTCTGATTTAAAATCCCAAAGGTACATAATGCATCCTTCACCACCTGTATAAATATAAGTTTCATTATTAATATCAATAAAACCAGTTGATTCAACAGTTGATTCTAAAGGAATTGATTTTATTTCTTTCCAATTTTTTGTATTATAAAGCATTAATAAATTATCTCTACCACCAGAAATAAACATTTCACCATTTGAATTAAAATTAACACCTCTAACAGCTGCATTATGTTCTTTTGATGTAAAAATACATTTTCTTTTAACTAAATCCCAAACTTTAACAGTACCCATAATATCACCACTTGAAATTTTCCAATTTTTTGAATTAAAATCACCATAAAATGAAAGAGCAGAAATTGTTGAACCATGACCTTTAAAATTATGAGTAATAAATGAACCTTCAATATCCCAAACAATAACACTACCATCTGTTAAACCAAATGAAAATAATGATGATGTTTTATCAACCGCTGATATATAAGCTGCAGCTGAAAGTTTATAAGATTTATAAAATTTACCATCTTGAATATTAAAAAGTTTAAGTTGTTGAGATAAATAAACAATTGCTAATTTATTACCATCGGGAGATATTCTTAGTGTAGTAACATCACTTCCATCACCTTGAATTGTATGTAAGATTTCATTTGTATTTCTATTAATGATAATAACATCTTCTAAAACTGCTGTTGCTTGTATTGATCCATCACCTGAAATTGTGGCATTTGCAGATCCAACATAAAACGGCTCTATATTAATCTTCTTGTAACTTTTTTCTGACATTTCTATTGTTTTAAAAAATATCTTATTAATTAACTAATTAATCGATCAGATAAATTAAATGGTTATATTTTGAAATTGAGTACTTTTTTAAAGTGAAAAATTTGGTACTATAGGAAAAAAAATTTTGAAAAAGGAAAATAAAAAAAGTAAAGAAATGCGAAAATCATGAAAAATAAAATAAAATAAAATAAAATAAAATAAAATAAAAAAAACAGTAAAGAATTATATCAGGAATCAGGAATTGAGCATGAGAGCTTATTAGATTAGAAATTAAGACATCATTTAAGATTGATAATTGATAGATGGAAATTACTTAATTGATTAATTAAAATACTTATGTTTTTGTGAATTTATGAGTTTCAGTGATAATATAAAAGAAATTTTGATTTTCATATAATTACATTCTTGTACAAAAATGGAGTTCTGAGCCGAACGTATCAATTTTTCTATGATTAATAAAAGTATAAGACAGATACTTTATTCTTATTAGTATACTTGTAAGTGTTATAATTTTCAGATCAAATAAATGATTTTTATAGGTTTGACTATTAACTATTATAAACCATATATAAAATAGCAATGGTAAAATGATAACAGCTATCAATTCTTGATTACTATGATCATTAAGATTTTGCTGACGTAAAAATATTGTGTTGTTACCCGGTCGCATTTTTACAATATTTTTTTTTCATGAATTTTTCAGTGGAAGATAGAAAGAAACATGTAAAGATTAAGTTTATAATTGATCTAATATTCTTTTCATTAGTTAACTTAATTGAACATCATTTATTAATCAAGATGGCATCTGTTTCATTACAAATTACGAAGCCTAATTATGTTGCACCAAGAATTATATCTCCTTTGAATGTCTCCATAGATGCAAGTGCATTATTAGAAGTTATTGAAACTATTTATTATGACAATTCAGCAGATGAAAATGCTTCAACAACAAGATTGATTGGTACTTTATTAGGTACCCATTCTGATGATGGTCGTATTAATATAAAAACTGCATATATAGTTCCTCATGAAGAAAAAGATGGTGAATTAATTTTTGCAGAATCTCATCATTTTTCAACTTATCAATTATATAAGAGAAGTAATTTAGAACTTCAAGTTGTTGGTTGGTTTTCAACAAGTGATAAATTAGATTTATCAACTGGTCTTTTACATGAATTTTATTCTAAAAATTCTACTGCATCCCCTCAAATCTTACTTACATTAAATCATAAAAATGAAAATGGTGAAATTGTTTCACCAATTATTAAAACATATATTTCTGGTCCTGTCGGTTTACCAAACACTTCATCATTAGCACATAGTCTCGGTTTAGATAAATCTGGTGCTTATGCATTTACTGAAATTGAAAATAATGTAAATTATTCTAAAAATGAATTAACTACTCTTAAATTTATTAATAAAGCTGCAAAGAATGAAACCCAATTAACAACAATTACTTCCAATGATGAATTAAAACAATTAGAAAATACTTTACATAATATTAATGATATGATTAAAATTTTATCAGACTACTCAAATCGTGTTAGTAATGGTGAAATTAAAGGTGATGAAAAGATTGGTCAATTACTTCTATCTGCGCTTAAATTTAATATTGGTGAATCTGAAATAACTGAATTCCAATCAAAAATGGAAAAGCATAATAATGATACTTTACTTATCGAATATTTGTCTTCATGTATTCAACAACAGTTAGAATTAAGTTCTAAATTAACTAACTTTGTGTTACCAGAAGATGCATTGAAATAAATTAAAATAGATTTTATAGTTTTTATCTTTTCTTGTAATTTTCTTAATAAATTAGTGTTCTGTCTCTTAATGTTATAATGCATTTTTCTATTGTTGTTGTTGTTGTTCTTGTTTTTAAAGATTATAAATTATAAATCCCTCGAAGAAAGGAGAAAAGAAATGACCACACAAAATTAAAAGAAAAAAAAAGACGAAATGTCAAAAATGAAAAAACTATATAATTAAATAAGATAAAAAAAACACATAAAAACTATAATACAATACACAAGTAATGTGTAAAAGAAATGAAAATTTGTTAATACCTTGATTCTTTGTAAAAGAAAAAAAACAGAAGAAGAAGAATCCAAATTAACTTAATTAAAAAACTGTTGAAATGAGTACAATACGCATTTCACAAACCATTACCGAATAAAAACCCATATTCTTCAGCACCACCCATATCAATCAATAATGCTTCAACATCATCCATAACATGTTCATCAAATAAACCATTTTTAGTTTGTCTTAAACCTTCGGCGTGTGCTTCAACCATACTTGCTCTTCTAAATCTAGCTTTAGATGATCGACTCATTGATTTTCTCTTACGAGTAGATGTTAAATAATGTGGTGTTGTAATTTCAAAATTTACATCATTGGGATCTAAAAATTGTTCACTAATAGGTAAAGATTCAACACCAATCAATAAAACTTCATCAACAGAATGTGTATCATGGTTATATGAGTCCTTATTTGTAAGAATTGATAAATTTGATGCTTTGGGTATCAAAACATTTGACATTGATGATGGTTGATTAGCTGTTTTTTTAAGTTTAAATGATTTAGAGTTTGAAATTGGTTGTAAAGATAATAATGATGATGATGTTGATTTATTTAAATTAGTATTTTTCAGAGTCTTTATTTTATTTTTAGATGATTTATAATTTTTCCTTCTGTTTGCTCTATCTGTAAAAGAAAATCTTCTTGAATTTGCACTCAAATCATTGCCACTATTATGCAAACTTTTATTTCTAAATGCAGTCAGTGGTATACGTTTATTATCACCAAAAAACTCTTCAAAATCTTCTTTTTGTTCATTATTTGAATAATCATCATCAAATTCACTAATATTTAATAATTCATCAAGAGCAATATGACTATTATTTGATGTATTATTTGAATTTAAAATTTCATGTTGTTTATTAATTGCAGCTGCTTTTTGCATAATTGATTGATTATTATCTAATGGATGTAAAAATCTAGTTGTAAAACCATCAATAACACTAAAAGGTTTCTTAGTTATAAAAGTACCTAATTTAGGAGCTCTAAATTGATCATTACTAGTTGATAAAATTTCCTTTGCATGTCGACTACCTAACATTTTATCAGATCTTTTGGGTAAATTATCATCTTCATCAGTTTCATTACCGTCCACTAAATTATTTGTACATGATGAATTATTTTCAGATTCTGAATCTTCAAAAATATATTCTAATAATTTTGTATCATCATCACTATCAACGATTGCATTAGAAGAATATTTTGAAGTAAAATTTAAATCAGTATTTGAAATACCTAACATTTTCCTAATATCTTTTGTATGAATATTTGGAGATTGTAATGAAGATTTTTTATTCTTTTTCAATCTGCGTTTTAATAATTTTTTACTTGTTTTTAAACCATCTAGATTCATTTCTGAATCAGCATTATCATCATCATCATCTGATGATGATGATGATAATAATGTTTGATTTAAAATTGATGACCTTCTACGCATTGCTTGTTGTTTTGGTAAGAATTGTTCAAAATTATTTAATAAATCTAAATCCAAATCATCTAAATCATTTTCATTAATATTAGTATTATAAGAAGATTGTTGAAAATACATACTACTTCTTCTATTTTTTAAATTTTGAAAATTTTTTGGATTTTTTTCATAATCATCTAAAATTGCTTGAGTTTCTTCTCTAATTAAATATGCATTATCATCAGAATTATTAAAACTATCCATTGATAAATCTTTTGAATTTGATTTATTAATAACATTTTGATTTATTTTATGTTGATTTGCTATTAAATAATCAAAATCATCATCACTATTATCTAAGCTTTGTAATTCTAAATCATCATTATCTTTTAATAAAGTTTGAATTAAATCGTTATTATCAAATTCATAATCAGCATCAGAATTTATTTCCTTTTCATTGAATTTAGGTACATCAATTTCAATTTTATCATCTAATTTAGATTTTATTGGTTTTGTTGATGATAAAGACTTTGAATTTAAATTTATATTATTTTTAACATCATTAACAACTTCACCTATATCTTCATCCCTTAATTTATCTAAAACGTTTTTAGAATCAATAAGTTTTTTCTCATTGTTATTATTATTATCATCATCATCAAATGAGAAATCAAAATTAATATTTTCTAAATCATTATTTAATTCGGAATCAGAATAATCAACAATTTTATCACTATTTAAATGACTTGAATTATTATTATTTAAAGACTTATCAATAATATTATCATTATCATCAAAATTTTTCATTTTCCTTTCCTCATTTTCTATTATTGCATCAACTAAATCATCATCTAATTCGGGTTCTTCTTGTTCAATTAATTTTGGAGATTGTGAAGGAGATTGATAATTTGAAGAATTTGAATTTGAATTGGAATTTGAATTGGATTTATTTTCATTAATTGTTTTCTTTAAACCTTTAACTGCTTTCATTGCTTTTAACCTTCTCTGTTTTGTTAATTGAACAAAATCTACATTCTCATCATCAGAAGAAGAAGAATAATCATCATCAGAGCCTGAGGATTGATTATGATGATGATGATGATTATTATTACTATTATTATTATTATTATTGTTTGTAGTATTGCTATTATTATTTAAATTTTGTTTCCCTTTATTTAAATATAAATGATCATCATATGAAGATTCTGAATTTGAAGAATCGGAATCAGATGAATTATCAGAGGAATTGCTTAATATACTAAATCGACGATTAATATTATTGCTCTTATTATTATTATTATTATTATTATTATTATTATTATTATTAGTATATGGACCTTTTTGAGCAATAATATAATTATTTGAATTTTCCAATTTCGAATGTAAATTTTTGGGACTTTCTGACATTGTTTAAGGACATAAAAAACAGTATAATAGATGACAATGTGAATGTAAGATAAGGAGTCTTAGTATATATTTAAATAAGATAATTAGAAAACTGTGGATCAATAACAGGTTATTTTATATACTATATCTGCAAGGTGCAATTCTTAAATGAAAAATTAAAAAAAAATTAAAAAAAATTAAAAAAAAAATTAAAAAAAAATTAAAAAAATGAAAAAATGAAAAGATGAAAAAATCAATAAAAAAAAATACGGATTTCTGTTTTATTATCATGTTTTTAAGATTTACTTTTTGTTTTTATTTTTTCAAATATAAATATAATTCTAATCAGTTATACTTATAATTTATAAAATTATAAATTTCTCAAATAATAAAAAAACCAAATTTCTTAAAAGATAAAATAAAATAAAAAACAATAAAAAAAAAAAATAAAACAATATAATATAATATATACTTAAAGCAAACATCCGTACACCTGGTTTTGATGTAAATTAATGTAAAAAATTTCGGAGTTTGTCTTTCTGTGTGTGTGTCTCTCTCTCCCTCTCTGTGTTTGAACCTTTAAATTTTAAATTTATTTATTATTAATTTGATTAAAAAGGAAAAAATTAAAAATTGAAAAATTTTGAAATTTTTGAAATTTTCTCTTTTTTTTTTTTATTTTTTTATTTTTTTATTTTTTATTTCGTTTCTTTTGTTGCATATATGTATAGTATAATATAATATTATCTATATATATAGATATATATATGATGTATTCTTGTTAGATAAATGTAGTTAGCACATGTTTAATATATAGATTTCTAATCTTTCCTTTTAATTATTTTTATTATCTTCTTCTTTTCTTTTTATTCTTCTTATCAATTTTTTTTTTATTTTATTCTCTTCATAGATTCAAACCACTTTACGTGTTTTATCTTCACTCGCAGGATGCTCTCCTCTTTTAAAGTATTTAGAGTCAAATCTTTGTCTCAACAAATATGGATTACTCCCCGTATTAGATTAAATTCAACAAATATACCAAAACATCCAATAAGATTAACAAATAGACCACCATCAAAACAATCTATTATTAATAATAATAATCATATTAATCCTAATAAGAATAAGAATATTAATAAAAGATTAAAATTTTGGCAAAAATTAGCAATCGGAATTATAGGTTCAACAAGTTTAATTTATTTAGGTGATTCTTATTTAGGTCATGGTATAATCAAAAGAAATTTTAAATCAATTTATACATTAATTGCTCTATCAATTGATTATAAATTACATTTTAATGAAAATTATGATGTCGATATTTTGCATGAAAGAAATGCTCAAAGATTATATGATTTAATTATTGAAAATAAAGGTTTATATATTAAATTAGGTCAAATGATTGCAGTTCAGGGTGTTATGTTCCCAAAACATTATCAAGATAAATTTAAATTATTATTTGATAAAGCACCAATTGAATCATGGGAAATTTGTGATATGACTTTAAAAAAGGAATTAGGTGAAAATTATAAAGATAAAATTTTTATTGAAATTGATAAAATTCCAATTGCATCAGCTTCAATTGCTCAAGTTCATAAAGCAATTTTAAAAAATGGTGATAAAGTTGCGGTTAAAATTCAAAAAAATTCAGTTTCAAGACAATTAGAATCTGATTTATTTACTTATAAATATATAATGTATTTTTATGGTTGGTTATTTGAAATGCCATTAGAAAAGACAGTTAATTATGTTTGTGATAAAATGAGAGAAGAATTAGATTTTAAAAATGAATATAAAAATGCAATTATGATTACAAATTTAATTAAAAATGATTATGAATTTAAAAATTCTCATGAATTTTATATACCAAAATATTATAATAAAATTTCTTCAACAAAAATTTTAATTAGTGAATGGATGGATGCAAAATTAATTGGTGAATATGAAGGTTTATCAAATTATGGTTTTGATTTATCAAAAATCATGTTACAAATTACTAAAATTTATGCTAGACAAGTTTTCACTTGGGGTGTTGTACATTGTGATTTACATCCAGGTAATTTAATGGTTCGTAATATAAATTTAATTAATGAAAATTGGTTGACTAGATTTTTTTATAAAGAAAAAAAAATTCAACAATTAGTTATTTTAGATCATGGATTATATGAACATTTCTCTCCAGGTTTTAAAAGACAATACTCAGAATTTTGGAAATATAGTATGGAAAAAGATTATAATAAAACAAAAGATGTTTTAAGTTCTTGGGGTATGGAAGCTGATGAAATGATTATGACATTAGCAGGTCTGGGTGATAAACATAGTGAATCAATGAAAGCTCATATTTTAAAAATGAAAAATATGACTTATTTTGAGAAACAATTATTATTAAAACAAAAAATGAAAGATTTTTTCTCAAATACTGATAAATTCCCATTATGTTTAGTTTTCGTTATGAGATCAATGAGAATTGTTCAAGGTTTAAATAGAAATTTTGGTGCACCTGTTAATAGACTTGCAATTTTAGTTGATGAAGCAAATAAAAGTGTTGAACAATTTTTAATTCAAACTGGTGAATTCGATTCTTGGCGTAATTATTTAACAAGAAAATATGTTACTATTACATTAAAAGTTGTTACTAATGTTATGTTCCAATTAAATAAATCTTATATCTGGTTATGTTCAAAAATTTCAGATATGAGACTTCAAAATCTTGAAGATGTTTACGATGATGAAGTTGTTATGGCTGGAGAACTTTTCGGATTTGAGAGTGTTCCTTCATCCAAAGAGCTTATTGTTTAATAATTTATTCTTTTTTCCTTTTCTTCACCTTGTATATAGAAATAGTAATTCAAATCGTGTCAATGGAAAAAAAAATGTACAAAAAATGTATAGCATAGTAGGTTGTGGGTTGTGGGCTTGAAAGTATATATAGGCAGTGGGCGGTGGGCGGTGGGCAGCGGCAATTCCATGCCAGGCCAGGCACGAGCTCCAGGCTCCAATTCCAGTATCAACACCGCGGATGAGAATACATAAAGGCAATACCAAATTCCAAAATGAGCACATGTATGCTTTATAATAAGGACTAAGATTATCATATACATTAGAGATTCTCCATTTAGATAACGATTCTTTTCCAATATATCTGAAAATAAGACAAATAAGCAAGGCGGCAAATATTCTCGTTCAACCCTCTTATTTTTAAGTTTACTAATAACTACAATAATAGAATAGACGGAATTTATTATATATTTCTATTCTAAAAGGACAACAAAAAAAAAAAAGCTAACGGTACAAGAAATATTCGTACCATAAAAATCTGACAATAACATTTAAGATCAGTTCCTCCAATTTTATCATATACACACCTTCTTTTTATCTGAATTATTTTTGCTATAGTCACATCGGATAACTGTTCATAAAAACAAATATACCGTGAATTTAGCTATGAATATTTCTGAATTTCCAGAAAATGTATTACATATAATAGCAAGACATCTGGAAGTACCATTCAAAATACGATTGGCTATGACCAATAAATTTATGTTTTCAACTTTGATAAACACAGCCTACAGCATAGTAATATATGATCCATGTAAAAATAAACTTGATAATCATGGAAATACTACACATTTAGAAAGACATGCACATAGGAATGATCAAGTGGTTGATCATTCAATAACTTTACTAAATGATAAAACAATTGTCAATTTCTTTGAAACCATTTCAAACCCTTCATTTTTGAATTTTAATTATTCAGATTTTATTATTGAGTTATATTTAGAAAAATTAGAAGATATTTCAATTTTTAACCTTCCCTTATGGAGATTATCTCATAATCTTCCAATATTTAATAATCTTCGGCATTATCAATTTCCAAATGACTTAGATGTTTATCCATTAACTTATGAACATGCTCCAAATTTAACATCTCTAATTATCGATCATAATTTTTGTGATTTTTTAGATTTTAATAAAGGATCAATTGAGTTTTTTAATAATGAAAAAATAAAATCATTGTATATTAAAGGTACATTGGGTAAAAATGAAGATATGGTGATGTTTAAATTACTTACGAAATTCCCACATATGGTTAAAAATTTAAATCAACTACATTTCTTAGTAGATTCAAATGAAAATTATGAATTCGTCTATCGTAGAATTGTTGGATTTTTTGCAATTTTAAGAAAGATGAATTTGGTAATGCATAATATTCATGAACTTTCATTAGTTTTAACTAATGTATCATCTTCAACAATTTTATCTTTGGTTAGTAAACATATCATTTTTGAAAATTTAATAGGTTTATCACTATTTATTCAAGATGACAGTAAAGTTTTAACATTGGTTAAATCATTAGATAAATTATCAACAATCATACATCATCATGGTTTTAATATTAAAAAATTACTTATAAAATATGATTTATTAACCCAAGATACTGATAAAAATCATTTGAGATCAATGATGTTATTGAAATTATGTGAATCATTTCATAATCTTACCCATCTAAATTTAGATTTAAAAATTGATGGTTTAAATTTTTCAAATTTATTAATGATTTTAGGAACTCCAATTTCAAATAATATTAATACTTTATACGATATTAGAATAAATGTATTTCAACCATCAGAAAATTTAATTGGAAATATACTTCCAACATTAGAAGATGCAATTTTATTATTCCCATACCTCAATTTTTTGAATAGTTGTGGATGTTCGGTATGTAATTCAATGTTATTAACATTATCTCTGAATGATACCTCCAATTTAAATTTATTTGATGAAACAATTAAAGTTTCAACTTTACTTATAATTGGACAAGAACTAGACATAATTCAAGCAGAATGCACGTCGGCAATTGATAGTAATTCAATTATAAATAAATATTCAAGATATTTGAAAATTGATAACTATTCATCACAAGGATATTTAGTTGATCATTTAATTCACAAACAATTGAATCATTCCTTAGGATACCTACCAAACTTACATTATTTTGAAATCTGTGGATTGGTTTACAAAAAGTTTGAAGAAAAAGAACGAAGGGCAGATAATGTGGATGAAATGTTTATGGAAAATCAGAATAATTATCATAGACAATTTCAGGAAAAATATAGATTATTATATGGAAATGAATTCACTGGTCTTGATTCTAGTATTGTACTGAATATAAGTGATTTAGGACAGGTTTTCAATGGTAATTTGTCTACTTTCAACCGTATTTAAATGTGATAAAATAAAATTTTGTAATTTAGCTTTGAGCGTTTGTAAAATAAAAAACTAGTAACATTAGATTTGCTTTTCTTTTTTTAATAAATGAAAATTTAAAATACAAAATAAAGTATCAAAAATAAAATTTATAAAGAATAATAAGAACAGTAGATTTGTATGAAACGCAGATTAATAATTGATTTTATTTACAAAAATTAATTTAGTTTAAGTCATTTGGTATTTAGGACCATCACCACCTTCTGGAACAGTCCAATTAATATCTTGTGTAGGGACTTTAATATCACAAGTTTTACAATGAATACAATTTTGAGAATTAATTTTAAATTCAACATCATTTTCATTACCATTTTCAGTTTTCTTGACATATTCGTAAACACCAGCTGGGCAAAATCTTTCTTCAACACCTTTAAATTTTGGCCATGCAATTTCTTTATGTTTTTGTAAATCCATTTCTGGAACACGTAAATGACAACGTTCAGATTCACGATGATACGTTCCTGTTCTACTAACACTTGTCATCAAATCAAAAGTAATTATGCCATCAGGTTTTGGATATTCTATTTTTTGATATTTACTTGCATCTTCAACACATTCAGAATCAGTATGATTATATTCAAATGTGAATGGTTCTTTACCTTTAGTCAAAAAAGTTACTAAACCTGAAGCAGCCATACCACCTAATATACCCAATTTGGAATCAAATGATGGTCTAATATTACGAACAGAATAAAGTTCTTCATGAATCCATGAATTTTTGTATGCATCTTGAAATTCAACTAAATCTATTGCTTTCCATTCAGGTAATGGCTCTCCTGCACCTTCTTCTTCCTCATCATCTTCATCTTCATCTTCTTTTTCTTCTTTACCTTCAGTATTAATTGAAATTTCTGCTTCTTGTTGTACCTTTAATGCAACAACTTTATTATACATGGTATCAGCTGCAATCATTCCGCTTTTGATGGCTGTATGTGAACCTTTAATTTTAGGGACATTCATAAATCCTGCACTTGCACCAACTAAAACACCACCTGGGAAATGTAATTGTGGAACAGATTGCCATCCACCTTCGTTTAATGCTCTTGCACCATATGAAATACATTTACCACCGGTTAGAATGTCTTTATAAAATGGATGTAATTTCATACGTTGAAATTCTTGATATGGACTAATCCATGGATTTTTATAATCTAAACCAACAACTAAACCAATACTAACTAAACCATCACCAAAATGATACATCCAGCCACCACCATAAACACCATCGCTTAAAGGATAACCTAATGAATGTGAGACAAAACCTTCTTTCCATTTTTCAGGTTCAACTTGCCAAACTTCTTTGATACCTAAACCATAAGTTTGAGGATTCACACCATTTCTTAAATTATATTTTGAAATAGCTTGTTTACTTAATGAACCATGACAACCTTCAGCTAATACTGTCATTCTTGCATGAAACTCCATTCCCCTTTCAAAATCTTCACTAAATGAACCATCTCTTTGTAAACCGCTATCTCTAGTTGCAATACCTTTAACACCGCCTTCACTATCAAAAATTAATTCACTTACTGCGGTATTTGGATAAATTTCAACACCTAATTCTTCGGCTCTTTCAGACATCCATTTTGTAACTTCTGACAAACTCGCAATATAATTTTTGCCTGCATTTTTCATTTGCGGTGGTTCAGGTAAATTAATTGAGACTCCGTTTTCGAATAAATATTTCATATGATCTTCAGTGACTAAAGTAACGAGTTCATCAGGTAATGGAATATTTTTACCAGTTCCTTCTAATAAATCAGGAAATAATTCATTTAATGCTCTTGGTTCTAAGACTGCACCTGATAAAGTATGTGAACCAATATCACCCTTTTCTAGAACAACAACTCTTAAATCACCATCTCCTTTTTCTTCATCTATTTGTTTCAAACGAATAGCAGTTGCTAAACCTGCAGGTCCACCACCAACGATACAGACGTCTACTGTATCAACGGCTCTTGGATCATTTAAAGTTTCTAATTCATCTTCATCTAATTCGGCAGTTTCAATAGTTTTAAGATTTAACTTTGTATTATTAAATTTATTAGCTGTTGCTGTTTGAAAATATCTTATTTGTTGAAAGTTATTTGATTTTACATTTTTTGAATTTTTCAAATATTTCACATTGGTTACAATTTTCAAATTTTTTCCACATTTATTTAGTATTTGTTTTCTTCCATTCTGTAATACTATATTCGAAATTTTCCTTTGACTGAATGTCAACATTTTATACTTTAGGATTTATCTTTCCAAAAATGTTTTTTTTGTTCACAAATCCTATTTTTTAAGAAAGTTCCTTAATGAAAAATAATAATTGTGTATGAGTATGAATCATAATTGACGCTGCTCTGACTTCTTTAGAAAAAACTAAAAAAATAAAATAAAAATCCGCTGTTTTTCCCAATTGGGTAAATGAAACTAAACTAAACGATACGGCTTACTTTTTTTTATAACAGCAGTTTAAACCGTTTCAATTGATTAAAGTTTGTTGGATATAAATATTGTAATTTATAAGATAGTATGCTAAAAATTTTATTAATAAAGAAATTATTTAGAGAAAAGAATGCAAAAAAATTAAACGTAAAAAAAGAAAGAGAATATTCGATAAATTTAAAATATAATCAAAATACAACAAGCTCCAGTATACGAGAATCAGGATCCATTTCATCCAGCATTTCTTTGGCAATCTCCCAATCATCATTTCCTTGAAATCTGATGTAATCATTATCTTCATCTTTAAATTTGAAAACTACATTTGAATATGTAAATAAATTATCTGTACTCATATTATAATTCATTTTCTGTACAAGAATATTAACCAAAGAATCATAATCTTGATCTGAATTAACTGAAAGATTTATAACTGATTTATTATTATTAAATATTAATTTAATATTGGTCATATTACTTGATGATGAACTAAAAGATCCTTGATTTGATAATGTTAAATTAGACATATTTGAAATTAATTCTTCATTATTAAAAATAGATGTAGTTGAAGATGATTTTCTATTTGGTTGTTTAAATGAATTTAAATTATTATTACTTAAACTTGAAATTGACATTGATCTAAGAGTTTTCTCAGTTGGTAATGGTGGGTATGAAATATTTGAAATATTACTTAAATTACTAAAACTTGAACTACTTGTTGATCTTAATTTTTTCATAAAAGTATTAGAATCAGATGATGATCTTAATCTATCTGAATTTCTATTTGAAGTATTGGTTGTTGTATTACTTGATCTATTTGTATCACCAGTTAATAAACTATTTGAACTTGAAATACTACTAACGCTTTTAGTTGAATTATGAATACCATAAAATTCATCTAATCCACTATCAACTGATAATTTTTTAATTGTATTATTCCATTGGTTTAAATGTTCATCAGATCTAAATTTCATAATGCAACCACCAGTATCTTTATTAGCTTTCCATTTTAATGTTAAAAAATGACCATTTTGAATATTTGTAAAATAGGGTGAATGATCAGTTGCAGAAATTTTATAAATTTTATTTATATAAACAATACCGTTTAATGATAATTGTGATGGTGATGATAATTGACTATTATTATTAGTATTATTATTAGTAGTAGTAGTATTACTGTTTAAAGAATTTAAACCATTATTAAATGCATTACCCATTTTTTTTGAACCTAAAATTTTATTTTTTTGTGAAACTTCTTTAAAAAAATATATAACTTTTTCAAATAAATAACAATGAACTTCTTTTTCATTTGAATGACCATCTGTTAATAAATCTTTAACTGTAACAATATTAAAAAATAATAATTCACCCACATTTTTTGTATTATAACCTTTCCAATCAATAACTTTATCTTGTAATTCAGATAAAGATTTAATATTTTCAGATCTTCTTTGAGATTCATTTATATCAAATGCAACTTCTTTAGAAATTAAATAAGCTTGATTTAATTCATTATAATTTGGCCATGATTGATCAGATTCTTTTAATAATTGAGATAATAATAAAGGATATTTTAATAATCTTTGAATTGGTTTAATTAAGAAAAAATTTTGTAAATCATAAGGATCAGGTATAATTTTAGAAATATTTTTTAAATTATTTGCTTCTCTATGAATAATTTCAATTACAGAAGTTTGAAATAATGACCAATTTTCATAAATTTTAAAACCTTCAACACCAACATGAATAAAAACGGATCCAATTCTTTGATATTTATTTGGTACATTTGAATTACATTCTAAACCAATTAAGAATTTTCTTTGAAAATCTATAATTTCATTTAAATTTGGGAATAATATATTAATATCTTCAATTGCTAAACATTCAGATTTAATTAACTCTTCTCTATAATCAATTAAAATTTGTAAATCTTGAACAAATCTTCTTTCAGTTTCAATTAATTCTTTAATTATTTTAGATCTTGAATCAGTTATTTTTAATTGATCAGGAATTGGAGATGATATAAATGAAGGTTCTAAATTAAGTACAAAATTAATTGAATGTATAACTCTTAATAAATGTGCAGTATTATCTGAGAAAATCATTGTAACTGGGAATAATTCATCATCTCTAATATTTAAATTTAATTTACAAGCACTTAAAAATTGATAAATATTCATTTTACAAATTTTTAAATCATCTGAACTTATAATTTCAATTGCATTTTCAGGTTTAATTGCATTAAATAATAAACATAAAGGAGTACCTTGTCTAAATAATTTTGAAATTGCAGTAACTGGATCATAAGAAATTTGAGCTGGTAATAAACCTGTTGCAAATGTAAATAATGAATTATTCCAACTTGATAATAAACAATTATTTGATCGAGTTGAAATTTCAGTACTTTGAATCGTATTATTATCATTAAAATCATTATTATTATTATTATTATTATTATTAGAAGTAGTATTAATATTAGAAGTATTATTATTATTATTATTATTATTAATTATATTACTTAATGATAATGTTTGTTGTTCAGCAGCTAGATCTGCTTGATTATAAGCTAATTCAATATATGGTAACATCCCGGGAACTTTTGAAAGAGAATTCATTAAATGTAAACAGATATAATATAAAGAATCATCTGAACTTGTTTGTCTATTTGTTAAAATATTAGTTGAAGACATTGATAATATATTGTTTGAAATTCTTATTGGATTTGAAGTATTTGATGACATTGTACTTCCTTGAATTGTAGGATTAGAACTCAAACTAGTTGTACGTATAGGCATCATAAATGAAGACATTTGATTTGATTTGATTTGATTTGATTAACTGTTTATAAAGCAAGAAGTATAAATGTATGAATTAATAAATGTATGAATGAATGCAAATATTTTATTTAAAAGCCGATGAATAATACAATATAATATAGTACCAAAAAAGATTAAAATAAAATAAAATAAAATGAAATAAATTGAAATGAAATTAAGGATTGTTGTAATTTACCATATATAATTATATAGAATAAATAATATAAAATATATATACAACCTCAATCTCAATACCTCAATCTCATTATACACAAACAACAACCCCCTGAAAAAACAAAAAATAAAAAACAAAAAATAGAAACAAAAAAGTAAAAAAAAAATTGATTTTTCCTATTTTGTCTCTTGTCTTTGTCTTGTCTCTAATATAATTTTTCCTTCTCTTTTTCGCTAATAAACTAACAGCTAATAGTTAATAGCTAATAATTAATAATATATCTCTTTTTAACACGTAATTATTACGCGTCCTTCTTTTTTCTAAGGAATATATTTATATATATATATATTGTAATATATATGTTATTTGTTTTATATGATTTTACATCTATTTATAATAATATCATTCTATACAATTAATTAAATTAAATTAAATTAAATTGAATCAAGTACTCTTCTTTTCTTTAATAAAACGACGAGCAGACCAAATTGTACGATCTAAAATAGCACCCACTGTTAAAATTCCAGCAACTGCTGAACAAAGACTTAAAATAAATGCACTTAATGATTTATTATAAGCTTCTTTATTAATAATTTTTAATGGACTTATATCAAAATAAAAGAATAAACCTGGAATTCCTCCTCTTGCATGAAGTGTATTCGGATGATCTTCATCTCTACCACCACGTAATGGACGATGATGTGAAGTTGCTGAAAATTCATTAGTTTCAATAATTTTACCCGTAATATATTCAAATCTTGTGTTAACAACTTTAAGGAAATATGTAAACATTTCATATTTATTATTATCATTAGTACTATTTTCAATATTATCTAATGGATGCGTAGTTCTATGATCATGTTTATCATTTTTAAAAATTTCTTCTAATTCATGAGAATCTTCACCAAATGAAAAATGATTAATTTTATGATCAAATGAAAATTTATCTTGATGTTTATCAAATAATGACATATCATGAACATGTTTACCATTAATTGAAATTGATGAACCAGGTGCAAAATGTAAATTACCTCCAATTCTATTAATTTGTGCAATTCCTTTAATCCTACAACCTTCATTTAATCTTGAATTAATTTTATCAACATATCCTTCTCTTTCACATTGTTCAATGTCTTTACCATCATAAAATTTCCAACCTGCTTTAGAATATGCAATCCTAACACTATCACATGAATTACAACAAATTTTTTCATTATCTGCCTTCTTATCATTATCATTTTGATTTAATGATCCATAACAAGGACCACAATAACCATTTGAATCAACTCCAATATTATTATTATTATTATCAATATTTTCATTTGCATCAAATTTTAATTCTTCAATTTCATTACCTTCATTATCAAGTCTAATTTTTGTAAACCCATTCTTTAATAAATCAAATTCAATTTCACCTGTTAAATCCATAACATCAAGACTTAATAAATCACATGGCATAAATGGAAATGATATATCTAAATTAATATCCAACATCTTATTTCTATCTCTATCAATAACAAGTTCGGGTCTTAAAACAATTTTATTATAATCTTCATATTCATTATATAATAAAATAATAGTTGTAATAATACAAATAATTGTAATTATACCACCTGTACTAGTTTTAATCCTTCTATCATCTAATGTCTTTGCAAATGCATCAAAACTAAACAGCGTTGGTCCTTTACCCATAATTCAATATACCTATATTTATTTTATTTTATTTTATAAGTCAATTATAATTAAAGTTGTTTATTAATCTAGTATTATTATCAATTCTTCTTATGTTTTATTTCATCTAATTCAATTTTACATACGTATATAATATATTCTTTTCGATCAATAAATTAAAATTAAAGATGAAATTTTGAGCGCTCTCGGAATACTTGCCGTTTAAAGAAAGTTACTGCTTTTTTTTTTTTTCTTATTTATCACATCTACATTCTGCATATATATATATATATTTCTCCATATTTTACTGTCCTACATATAAAAAGTTTATACATACTCCCTACCAGGTTATTGCTTACTACTTTTATTTAGTTAAAAATAGTTAAAATTGAGTAAAATTTAACAAGATTATTAATTACTTATATGTAAATATAATATAATACTAAAATACAAATTATTTCATTGTTATCACGTTTTCATATTTAATGAGATGATGGTGGTTGTTGTGATTGATTTTGACCCATCATACTTGCCATTACTTGCATCATAGCATTCATATCAACTGGTGGTTGACCTGGTTGATTACTTGGTGGAACTTGACCTTGACCTTGACCTTGACCTTGTTGCATTTGTGACATTGCAGACATCATAGCTGCCATCATTTGTGTTTGATCCATTGGTGGTTGTCCACTATTACCACCCCCAATATTAAATTGACCTGGCATTTGACCTGGTGATCCCATCATTCCTTGTGGTGGAACATTTGGGATTGGATATCCTGTATTCTGTTGATATGGTAATGGTTGTTGTTGTTGTGGTGTCATCATACCTTGAGGTGGCCCTTGTTGATATGGCATCATATTTGGATATGGTTGATTACCCATTGGTCCACCATGCATTGGATTATTATTATAATTAACTGGCATATTATTAGGATTAAATCTATTATTATTACCGCTACCAGTATTATTATTACCATTAAATCTACCATCGGATTTTGGACCATTTTGTGATGAATTAGTTGGCATTTTTCTTGAAATTGATTTAGATGAAACACCATGTCCAACTTCAATATCAGGTTCTTCAACAAATAATCCTGGTTGTAATGGTAAGTCTGGTGTACTTCCACCCCATTGAGCACTTACAATCCATTTCTTATCAGCATCCGTTAATCTTTGAATTGGAATTGTTGAGACACCTGTTTGATAATTACAACAATCTCTTGGACCAAATCCAACTCCCCACCTAGCTCTTAATCCTGATGGATGAGAAACTGAAAATGCTTGAATTACTTGATCAGCTTCGTTTCTTGAATAAACTTTAACAAATGCATGTTTTCTAGAGGTATTTATAATAACGCTTTGAACTTCAGCATATGGTTTTAAAGTCTGAACTAATTGTAATTCATTCATACTAGGTGGAACACCTCCAATAAAAACAGTTCTGGAATAAACATTAATACATCCTTGTGGAATAGTTGGATCAACAAACGCCTTTTTAATTCTATAATGTGGATTAGATGGTACGTTTTGTTCTCCTTCTACATGTGTAGGTTTTGGATCATTAAAATCATTATTGTTACCATGATGATTACGATCAGGTGATCTATCCCTTCTTCTGTTATAATCATTGTTATTATTACCTCTGCCTCTGTCAGATCTATCTCTATAATTATCATTTCCATTATTGGTATCATTGTTGTTGGTCATTTTATTCATATTTTGTAATAATTGGAAAATGGCATTTGGATTTGATGAATTTGTATTATCTGCATTCGCACCTGAACTTGAAGATGGTGGTGATAAGGTAGCATTACTAGCATTTTGAGTTGGTGATGCTAATTTAGTATTTGCATTTACATTTGAATTAGGAGAAGGAGTATTCTTTGCTAAATTTGCTAAAGCTTGTAAAACAGAGGTTGGATCTTTATTTGTATTTGATGATGTTTTAGAATTATTTTCATTAATTGAAGTTGGTTCAGCAGCAAACGAAACTTTCTTTTTAGGAGGTGTACCAGGTGGTGTAAAAGATTTATAATATTTATCTTTAATAGATTGTAAAATTTCCTTTTTAAAAGTTGAACAATTTAACCAAATATCAATTAATTTACTAATTCTATCCTTCACATCATCATTAGAATTTGGGATTGCATCATTTAATAAATCTTCTATATTAGTTTGAAATTTATAAATGGCTGCAGCAGCAGTACCGTTTGGGGATTCACTATTAATTTCTACATCTGAATTACTACCAATCTCTTCAATTAAACTTCTAACAATTGAATCAACAACATATAACGGACCAAGTTTATTGGATACAGGAACTGTCTTACAACAATTAATTAAAATACGTACTAAATTATCTTCTTCATCAACGTGTGATAAAAAGAATTCTTTTAAATTTTTAATTCTTGAACCTGAAACACCAGGTGGTTTTAAATTATTTATTTCGTTTAAAGTATTTTGATAGTCTTCAATTGATTCTAACATTTTATTTTATCTTAGTTTATTTTATTTTTTTAAAATTTAACTGATTATATTTATAAGATTCTTTTTCTTCTTCAATTTTATTCCTTTTCCTTGTTTATAATTAGTTAGATATATTGTAATGTACTTGATATACTTAATATACTTTCAATGACTTACTAGCAATATATAAGTTAGAAAAAATAACACGCGGTACAGTTGCAATAGAGGAAGTAATTTAGACATAAACATACAGATGTATAGTTGTAATGAAAATTGGTGGCAAATCACTTCGCTTTTATATTTAGGAAAAAAATAAAAAACAAAATTTTTTTTATTCAAACAGTACATAAAACGCAATACTGTGATCGAGAAACACATATACAGTGGACAATGTGCGCAACATTTGTGCTAAGGTATTTACAAAAACTCTAAATTTTAATTATCTGATTTTTTAAATAGTCATTTTTTAGTAATTAATACAACTAAAATTTGGTCAATTGAGGCACATTATGAATTATGGTAGATCCTGCGAATGAATTGAACGACATAATCTATCAAAAAGTTGATGTCAGGTTGATCGAAAATGAAAACACATTTACCAAAGAATTTATTACTTGGAATAAAGATAAAGAAGATAAGGTTGATAAGATTGATAAGAAAAAACAACATGAATTTGATAAAAAAATAACGTTTTTACAAAAATATGAACCGATTGAAGAGCATATATTAGATAAGTTAGAAACAATACTGTCCTATATGGATAATTTTATTGCATTTCAAGCTATATTTCCTTCGTTAGAACGTAAGACTAAGGATCTGAAGATTTTTAAACCTATAAATTTTGTTATTAAGCAAATTGCAAAAATTTATATTATTATGATATTGATTTATTTAAAGAAATTTTTACTTAGATTAAGGAAGATTAATAAATTGTTGAGAATTGTTAAAACAGAATTTTCAATCATCCAACGAAATTTTTTGATGAAAAATGCAAATATCACAGAATACCATGAAAAATGTTTGAATGTTTTGTATACTGAAAAGATTAAAGCAATTATTGAAATTGTGGGGTACATTAATGATTTGATTTTAAATCTAAGTTTAGTTACTAAACGCTTTAGATTGGGCAGAATGATGGGTAAATTTGTCGGATTTGTTAGCTGGATTGTAAACATTTACAGAATATTCAAAGATATAAAACAAGAGGAGAAAAATGAGGTCATAATTAAAGAACTAGAAATACGATTTGGGGGATAATCTATATAATTTTCATGTGTAAATTCAGATTGGGACTTTTGTTCCTTATCTTAGATTATATATTTTGTTTTAATTAAATATCTGGTGTACAGAAGTTTTCAGTAGTTATCATGAATTGTTTTAAATGTAGTCAACATATATTACGGTTTATCCAATGAAAATATACTGTGAGAAATCATCAACTGATGGAATAAGATAGGATATTGATCATCGTGTACAAAAAAAATGCTAAAGAGAAGGTTCAGTACAACTGCCGCTAAATTGGCAGATTTTACACATACAATTATCGGAGCTGGTGTTGTCGGATTAGCGGTTGCATCTGAACTAGTTAAACAATCTAAAGATAATAGAGTTCTAATAATTGAAAAAAATAAAGAATATGGACAAGAAACTAGTAGTAGGAATTCTGAAGTTGTCCATGCAGGATTATATTATCCAGTTAATTCACTTAAAACAGAGATGTGTATTAAAGGTAAAGAAATGATTTATGAACGTAAAGAACTTATACCTACTAGACAATGTGGTAAATGGATTGTAGCACAAAATGAAAATGAAATGGAATATTTAGAAAAATTGCATGAAAAATCTAAACAAATTGGAGTTCTCACAGAATTTATACCATTGAAAAAGGCCAGAGAATTAGAGCCATCCATTAGAGCCAACTATGCAGTATTGAATTCGCCAACAACTGGTATCACATCAGCACATGGACTGATGGATTATTTATACACACAATTTCAAGAAGGCTTAGGGGATGGAAATATTGTTTTTGGTACAAAAGTTATAGGAGTAAACAACAACACAAAAAATGAAAATGTGTATGAGATTATAACAATTGAAAGTGAGATAAATGAAGAAAATGATCCAACAATTATTACTACTAATAATGTTGTAAATTGTGCTGGTTTGCATGCACCTACAATAGCTAATATGATCCTTCCAAAAGAATTACATTTTACCGCATATTATGCCAAAGGTAACTATTTTAGTTATAGTGGACCTAATCCAAATATCAGTCGCTTAATTTATCCTTGTCCAACACCAGGTATTGCTTCTTTAGGTACACATTTAACACTTGACCTTGGTGGACAACTTCGTTTTGGACCGGATTTAGAGTGGATCGACAATTTCGATGAGGAATCTGTATATAAAGTATCTGAGCATAATTTAGTTAAAGCTGTTGCAGCGGTTAGTACATATTTTCCAGGAGTAAAAAATGGGGAATTACATGGTAGTTACAGTGGGGTACGTCCAAAATTAATTGGGCCTGGAATAAAACAATTCCAGGACTTTGTAGTGCGTGACGAAAGAGCAGTAGGAGCTCCTGGGTGGGTAAACCTGCTTGGAATTGAAAGTCCAGGCTTAACGTCTGCTATGGCTCTTGGAGTCTATGTGAGTGGGATGTTATAATTATAAGAACTTTCATACTATATGTATATACCTATATTCATGTATATATTTCTAGAAGAGAAACGATATAAAATAGGAAGTAATAATATATTGTAATATAGAAAATAGACTGCATGCATAAGTATTAACATCGGATGGAGAAATTTTAGGATAATAAAAGTGGAGTTAAGATTGTATGTTAGGGGTTGAGGTTCAAACTAAATTGGAAGGAATTTTTCTGTTTTTTTTTTTTTTTTTGAGAAAAAAAGAAATTTTTAAATGCTAGAGTACTATTGTTTATAAAATTTCTATAAACATCCAAAAAATACTAAACAGAATATAGATCAAAAACAGATCAAACGTGGACGGTTCCAATTTTTCATATTGGTACAACTCTAAGTGGGACTATTATTAATTACATTTCTTTTTTTTTTATTATTAACATAAAAGAGATAACGTTAATTTAATTCGTATAGGTGACATCACGGAATAATTTTAAAATCATGAAATTTAATTATTTATATATATTAACAGATTTCAATGAAATAACAAAGTTTATCCGATGGGCTATAGGAAAACTTTAAATTATCCGGGAGTATGAATATAGTTCCACAATTAAAATTAGTCCGGAAATTTTAGCCGTTCATCAGGAAAAATAAATGATCAGGTTTTTCTTGAGGACACGCAAAAATAAAAAAAGAAAAAAAAGCTGTTTTATTGTAGTTTCGTGTTTAAATAAATTAATGATCAAAACAGACAAATAAAAACTGGTGTGACAACATATAGAAATTTAATTATTAATTCCGAACAGTCCAATAACTTTTTAATATTAATCTATGATAGTTAATTAATTAGTTGTATTCTTAATATAAGTGTTGCAATAACAATAGAAATTTTTATTAATAATAATTAAACATTCGCTCTCCGCTGTTGGCTATTGCCTCTGGTGTTGTGTTGCCTAAATAATTCGGGAATTGTCTTTTTTTTTTTTTTTTTTTTTTTGGGGTTTTTGAATTTTTTCCTGACTGACAACTGAACAAGTCAGGATATAAGAACAGTTAAATCCAACATATGTGGAATAATTCCACAACCATCCACGTTTTCTGGAATTTATCTCTCTGGGCTTTCCGTATATTTTTTTATTTACATGTACCTTTTTAAATATAAAAATATACTCTTTTGTATATTTTTTATTCCATAATATTATTCTTTCTTATTCATTCCAATAGAATTCAAAATTGTCCCCTTCCTTTTTTTTTGTATGTTAACATTCACATAAGCAGATAATATGTATACTTCATCTGATAGTTTCCCCCCACCACTTCCTACAAATATTCAAATTGAGCAAGCTTGTGATTCATGTAGGAAGAGAAAATTAAAATGTTCAAAGGAATTACCTCGATGTTCAAAATGTATTGCTCATAAATGGGATTGTGTTTATTCACCTAAAACTGTTAGATCTCCATTAACAAGATCCCATTTAACAAATGTTGAGAATAGATTAAAACAATTAGAAGATTTATTATCTTCATTAATACCAGATAAATCAGTTGATGAAGTTATTCAAGTTTATCAATCTCATTCAAAAAAATTAAATTCTTTAAATCAAAATCCAACTGATCAATTAACAAATTTACGTGATACAATTTCTAAAACTTTTTCTTCAAATATAAATATACCCAATTCATTAAAATCTCAACCAAAATTACCTGAAAGATATTTAACTGATAATTCAGATAAATCTGTTTTTGAATGGTCCGAATTTGACTCAAATTCTGATAATGTAATGGAATCTATTACTCATAATAATTTTATTTCACCATCTTCTTCTCCAAAATCTTCATTTTCAAAATCAAATTCTTTTGTTTCTATATCAAATTTAGCAACTCCTTCAACTTCTACAACTAAATTATCAAGTCTACCTTATATTTCTTCATTTACTTCTTTAGATGGTATGGGAGCAAATCCAACTTCAAAATCAGGATTTTTAGGTGCTGGTTCAAGTACAACTTTTTTAAGAATCATGAAAGCTGATGAATTAAATAATAGTGATAACAATACTACTACTAATAATAATAATAATGATAATAATAATATGAAACGTAATAGCAATAGTAGTAATTCATCTACTGGTACTTTAAATAATTATAATAATTACAATAACAATAATAATAATTCAAGAATGAATTCAACAAATAATTCAGATTATTTTGAATTTAAAAATAGAAATCATGTTGATCTATTAGATACAAAATTACAATTTTCATTTATTGAATATTATTTTAAAACTTATCATATGTCATATCCTTTAGTTAATAAAAATAATTTTATTGATAATATTGAAAAAAATCATCCAAAAGATCATTCTTCTTGGTGGTGTCTTTATTATACAATAATTGCATTAGGTTGTTGGTGTAAATGTGGTGATACAACAAATTATGATTTATTTTATTATAAACTAGCAAAACAACATTTATCTCAAGTTTTCGAATCTGGTAATATTGATTACGTTGTTTCTCTTATTTTATTAAGTAATTATGCTCAAAAGAGAAATAAGCCAAATACTGGTTGGAATTATCTTGGATTAGCAGTCTCAATGGCAGTTTCTTTAGGTTTATATAAGGAAATTGAATTAAAAGATTCAACGAAGAAAAATGTTAATGATATTAAAGCTTTCATTATTGATCAACAAATTAAATGTAGAATTTGGTGGTGTCTTTATATGTTTGATGCAGGTGCTGCAATTACATTTGGTAGACCATCTCATATACCATTACCTGAAATAATCGATGTTAGATTTCCAGCTAATTTAACTGATGAAAAACTAAATGAATTATTAAATGATGCAAATTTCTTATCACATTATACTTTAAGTAAAACTCCTTTATTACCAGAATTTGATCATCCAACTATATATTCTGCAATGATTTTTCAATCAAAATTAAGTGTTTTAACTGATCCATTTTATACAATGATTATCTCAAGAAAGAGACCTTCATTGGCTGATTGTCATTTAATGCATTTAAAATTACAAGATTTTATGGAAACTTTACCAGATTATTTTAATAACGATATGGATAAAATCATTAAAAAATATTTTAATAATGATCCCTCAAATGTACCTGAATGGTTTACATTATCAAGATCAAGATTACATTGGAGAATTGCAAATTTGCAAATTTTAATTTTTAGACCATATATTTGGCAAAAAATTGTTCTTATTTCAACTGGTACTGATTCATCATCAAGAGAAGCAACATTAAGTGAAGATTCTAAAAATGCAAGAAGAGTTTGTCTTAATGCAGCCTCTAAAACAATTCAAAGTATAATGGAATATTTAAATGGTCCAGCTCATAAATTGAATTCTTTATCAAGTTGGTATACAACATATTTTTTATTCCAAGCAATTTTAATTCCATTAGCTTGTCAATGTTCAAATCCTACATCAAAGCATAATCAAGAATGGTGGTCTGATATTGTTAAAGGTAAAAAGGCTTTATTACTTTTGAGTTCATCAAATTCAACATGTATTAAATTAATTCACTTAATTGATGGTATTCTGAAAAGACATAATGCAGCTTTAAAATTAAATAATTTTGAATTGACAGATTTAATTAATTCATCCAATTTGGATGTTTCAAATGATCATTTAAATTCTTCAATTGGTAATAAACGTTCAATTAATCCAATAAAAAAAGTAGCATCCGAAGCACTGATTTTTGATTTTGGTACTGCAAAGAGAAAGCATTATTCATCATTATTCCCAACACGTTCAACAACTACTTTGACATCATTAGCAGCAAATAAGCCTAAAATTAAACAAGAGCCAAAATCTCTTAATATTTCAGCGGTTTCATCATCTGTTAATTTGAAAAATATTAATAGTGAATCTTTTGCACAAGCTTTTAAACCAATCAATAATTCAGAAACTGTTATGCCTTCATCTTTACTTGTATCTACAAATTCAACGACTACTGAACAAAAACCACCAACAACATTTTCACAACAAAACTCATATGAAGGAAATAATAACAACAATACGACCAATAATAATGTCAGTAAATCACCAATTTCAGAAAATAAAAATTTGGTTAATTCTGATTCTGAACTGAAATCAAAATCAAATTCTCATGTTTCATTACATTCATCAGTTTCAATGTCAACGACACCATCTGATCTATCAATCTTACAAATTCCAACACATCCTCCAGCTACCAACATTAATGATTCATTATCATATAAAGTTAAACTTGAAGATCCTATGAAAATAGATAATTTTGATTATGAAGATATCAATAAAATGATAAATTATTATCCAAATAATAACAACAATAATAATAATGACTTAAATTCTGTATCAGCTGCTCCAACTCCATTATCAAATACATATACGCCAATGGTACTGACGAATTCAATGTTTGGAACAACTTTGTCACCTAATGAAACTACACAAATAAATCAATTAAATATATTACAATCTAATGACTTACCAAAGGATTCAGATGCTGTCAAATTAGAAATGGATATTGATAATTTAGATCCTTCCTCTGCAAATAAAGAAGAATTACTAAATGATATTTATTCATTGATTTTTGAAGAATTCTCTGATCCAGCTTCCTTTTCTTATAATTATAATTCCACAACGCCAAGTGCAACGAATTGAAATTTATGCTTTTCTCAATCTTCTTTTTTTTTCTTTTTCATATTTACAGTTAGGTGCTCCTATAAATGAAGTAACGTTGTTTTTTTTTAGTTTTTATGCTAATTACTTTACTTTACTTTACTTTACATTTTTATTTATTATGATTTTATAAAAAATATAAAAATATTAACATGGGTTAATTCTTTATTTTAAATCGCTAGAAGCAAAGAGTTTTGTAATACCATTATCAATCATCATCAGGGAATTGTAATGAAATACTGTTTCCGTTGTGGATGTCCATTTCTTCAGTATTCGTAACAGTATAGTTTGTTTGTTCAATTTTCATATTGTTATTCTTTTTCTTGGTCTTACGTGTTGTACTAGAATTAGATGAACTTGAAGAATCGTGTTGTTGCGAAATATCATTTTGCAATTGCTCTAAATCCAAGTGTGATGTATCTCTGGATACTGAAGAAATCAGACCTTGCGAACCATAAATGTTAAAATTACTTAAAATCGGACGTATTGAGGAGCTTGATGGAACTGACGCTAATATTGGTGTATGATACACAGAACCATTATCATTTTCATCTTCATATTGGGCATGTTGGGAAATTGAGGACGTAAATACATTACTATTATTAGTTCTGTTGTTAGTATCAACTAAGGATGAGGAAGAATCATTTGAAATTTCATTGTTTCTATCAGTTGTTGCGTTTGATGTTGGAGATGAAGAAGTAAAATTTGGCCACAGATATGAATACATTTTATGTTTTAACCAATTAAATGAAGAAGAATTTTGAAATTCATTGACATCTGGTATAGTCGAAGTTTCATTTGGTTCAACGGGTTTTAAAATAAGTGTTGACATGTTTAAATTCAATGATAATAAGGATTTATTCTCATCTGCATCACCAAAAGTTATACGATCAATATTTTTGAAAAAATAAAATGGCAATGAGTTATAATCAGGATATGTTTGTAATATGAAGTCTCGTACATCTGATAGTTTATCACTACTTTTAAATTGATGTCGAGTAGTTGCACCATCAAAGAATTTTAATTGGATCATGTAAGTTTCTGAATTTTGAAGTCTGGAATTGCGCATATTTTCATGAATATTTTGGTTGTTTATTAATTCAGAATTTGAAATGTTTTGTGGTCTAGTGGGTCTATTTTTATTTTTATTTTCTTGTCTATCTAGCTCTAGCAATCTTAATATACGTTCTTTATCCAATTTTGCTTGCTTTTGTTGTTTTAATAAATTTTCTCTATATTTTTTTGAAGCAATTTCCGCTGATTCCTCTTTAAAAGATTTAGCTGGAACATTTCTATTAATTGAAGTAGAATTGCTAATGGGTATCTGAGATTCTGGTGAATTTGGAGTTGGCGAATGAGTAGCTGGAGTTGGCGAATGAGTTGGCGAATGAGTAGCTGATACCGAAGAAACCGAAGTTTGAGATACAACTCCTGATGATGGCTGCTTTAACGTGGTTAAATTTTCATTAATACTTTTAATTTTATCGTTTATTAACTTTACATCAAAGTCTTTTGGAACAAAATCCACAACTTGACTGGAAAATATGAAACATATGCAAGGTGTTATAATATTCGAAAAAAACGGCATAATTGAAACAAGATTATTAAAATCTGTTGAATCTTTAATGATTTGTAACCGGACAAACTCGGATGATAAACATTTTTTCGTAGTTAAAGTTAAAGAATCGTTATTAAATATCAGTTTATTTATCCAATCATTTGAAATATCATTATTTTCGGAAACAAATAACATTAATGGTTTCGTTTGGGAAATCGAAGCTTGAATGGAAGCCATAACATTGCTATCAAAGTCTAAACTGATGATGGTATCATCTGATAAATAATTAGAATTGGATTCTGTCATATCCTAGAATGTTTGGCAATGTTATAATCTACTTATATGTTAAATAAAGGAATCGACAAAGAAAGAAAAAAACAGCAAGGAGGCGAAATGTATGAAGCCTTAAATAATAACATATATATTATAGGTTTTTCCTTCGGTCTTCGGTATAAAATGTAAAACATAAAAGATTTAGACAATATATATATATATACAATATGCGACTTTATCGGGAGGGCTGTGTAAAGAGTAAAAACTTCCCGTCGTGGATTTTGAAAAATATATGACAAATATTTATTGTCGCGGACTCTTCTGATTATATGACAAATATTAATTGTTGTGAGTGACTAATGAAAAATTCAGAAAAATTTCGTGGACGAAGGAATCTTGACATGAATTTAAGATTTTTATATTGTATTTCATATATATGTAAGATATTTAATAAAATTTTTAATATTAAGGTCTTTTTTTATCTTTCCGAAACATACACGTTCAAAAATGAGTGTTACAACTTCTACTCCTGCCTCTGCTACTGCAGGTGAAGGTCAAAAGGCCGTCGTCATGGAAAACACTGCTCGTAGAGATACTCTCATTGAGATTGAAAAAAAATATCAAAGTATTTGGGATGATGAAAAGCCTTTTGAAATTAATGCTCCAACTGAAGATGATATCCCATATGGTACTTCATGGGAAGAATTACATGAAAAATATCCAAAATTTTTTGGTTCAATGGCTTACCCATATATGAACGGTGTTTTACACGCTGGTCATGTTTTCACTTATTCTAAAGTAGATTTTGCTGTCGGTTTTGAAAGATTAAGAAACAAAAGAGCATTATATGCTTTAGGTTTCCATTGTACCGGTATGCCTATTTCTGCCTCTGCTGATAAGTTGAAAAGAGAAGTTGAACTTTTCGGTGAAGATTTTTCTGGTGTCCCTGTTGAAACTGAAGAAGAGAAAGATAAACCGGTTGAAAAGAAAGAAAAGATTAAAACTGATCCAACTAAATTTACTGCAACTAAATCTAAAGTTGCTCAAAAGACCGGTCGTGCAAAATATCAATTCGAAATCATGCAACAATTAGGTATTCCAGTTGAAGATATTGCTAAATTTAAAGATCCAGCACATTGGTTAAAATTCTTTCCACCTTTAGTTGAAAAAGATGTTAAATCTTTAGGTGGTAGAGTTGATTGGAGAAGATCAATGATTACAACTGATATGAATCCTTATTATGATGCTTTTGTTAGATGGCAAATGAATAGATTAAGAGAATTAGGTAAAATTAAGTTTGGTAAAAGATATACTATTTATTCTGTTAAAGATGGTCAACCATGTATGGATCATGATAGACAATCAGGTGAAGGTGTTTTACCACAAGAATATACAGGTATTAAAATTAAAGTTACTGAATTTACTAATTCTGCACTTGAACATTTCAAATCAGAAAATTTTGATTTAACCAATAAAAAAGTTTACTTAGTTGCTGCAACTTTAAGACCTGAAACCATGTATGGTCAAACTTGTTGTTTTGTTTCTCCAAAGATTGATTATGGTGTTTTCAAAGCATCTGATGAAGAATATTATATTTGTACTGAAAGAGCTTTCAAGAACATGGCATATCAAGATTTAACTCCAGTCAGAGGTGAATTCGCTTCATCTGTCAAGATTAATGGTTCTTTATTAGTTGGTTCTAAGATTCATGCACCATTAGCAATCCATGAAACATTAAGAGTTTTACCAATGGAAACAATTTTAGAAAACAAAGGTACTGGTGTTGTTACTTGTGTCCCATCTGATTCTCCTGATGATTATGTTACCACTAGAGATTTATTTAACAAGCCTGAATATTATAATATTGAAAAAGAATGGGTTATTGAAGAACCTGTAGGCATTGTTAATACACCAAAATACGGTGATAAATGTGCCGAATTCCTAGTTAAAGAATTGAAAATTAATTCTCCAAAGGATGCAAATCAATTAGCGGCTGCAAAAGAATTAGCGTATAAGGAAGGTTTCTACAGTGGTACTCTGATTGTAGGTAAATATAAAGGTGAAAAAGTTGAAATCGCGAAGCCAAAAGTTAAACAAGATTTGGTTGATTCCGGTGATGCAATTATTTATAACGAACCAGAAAATATTGTTATGTCAAGATCTGGTGATTCATGTATTGTCTCATTAGAAGATCAATGGTATTTAGATTATGGTGAGGAAAATTGGAAGGAACAAGCATTAGAATGTTTGGCAAATATGAACACTTTCCATACTGAAACTAATAATGCATTTGAAGGTGTTTTCAATTGGTTAAAGAATTGGGCGTTATCTAGAACTTATGGATTAGGTACTAAAATTCCTTGGGATGATAAATATTTAGTTGAATCATTATCAGATTCTACTGTTTACCAATCTTTCTATACCATTTGTCATTTACTTCACACTGATTATTATGGTCAAGTTGTTGGTCCATTAGGTATCAGTGCAGAACAAATGACTGATGAAGTTTTTGATTATGTCTTCTGCAGAGGTGACTCAACTGAAAATATTTCAATTCCAATAGAAAAATTAAATTTATTAAGAAGAGAATTTGAATATTTCTATCCAATGGACCAATCTATTTCTGGTAAAGATTTAATTCCAAACCATTTAACTTTCTATATCTACTGTCATGTTGCATTATTCAAAAAACAATTTTGGCCAGCAGGTATTAGATGCAATGGTCATTTAATGTTGAATAATGCAAAAATGTCTAAATCTACTGGTAATTTCTATACTTTAGACCAGTTGGTTAAGAAATTTGGTGCAGATGCTTCAAGAATTGCACTTGCAGATGCTGGTGATACTGTTGAAGATGCAAACTTTGATGAAACCAACGCAAATGCAGCAATTTTAAGATTATATAACTTAAAGGAATGGTTTGAAGAAATGATCAAGAATAAAGATCAACTGAGAACTGGTCCATTCAATTTCTTTGATAGAGCTTTTGACAATGAAATGAATCAATTAATTGAAGAAACTTATAAAAACTTTGATATTACTTATTATAAAGCTGCTTTAAAGACAGGTCTATTTGATTATCAATATGCAAGAGATTTCTATAGAGAAATTTCCCTTTCAACTGGTTCAGGTTTACATAGAGATTTAGTTTACAAATATATCGAAACTCAAGTTCTTTTACTCTCACCTATTGCTCCACATTTCTGTGATTTTGTTTATAGAGAAATATTAGGTAAAAAGGAATCAATTCATTTAGCTAAATGGCCTATTCCAGAAGCTGCAGTTTCGAATGAACTCAGCTGTGCATTAAATTATACTAGACAATTACAAAGATCTATCAGAGAATCTGAAGGTATGGCATTAAAGAAGAAGAAGGGTGGTAAAGTTGATATTGACAAGGACCAGAGTGTTTTATTAACTATTTACGTTTGTTCTTCCTTCCCAGAATGGCAACAAAAATACGTTGATGTTACAAAGAAGTTTTATGCTGAAGGTAAATTAGATGACATGAAGCTAATCAAAGAACAAATTGATGGTAAAGATATGAAACGTGCTATGCCATTCATTAATGAATTAAAGAAGCAATTAGCTGTTGAAAAAGCAGATGAAGTTTTCAACAGAGAATTATTATTTGATGAAATTGATGTTGTTAAACAAGCGACCGAATCTATCAAAAAAGCACCAACTACTCTTAATGTTGCTGATGTTAAGATAATTTCATTTAGTAATGGTTCGAATACTGGTAAAGATGTTATTACTGATGAAGAAGTTGAAATTCCAAAGATTAAATCTATTGAAAATGCGGTTCCTGGTCAACCAGCTGTCGTTATTAAAAATATTTAAATTTTGTAAATGATCAAGAAAGTTTTGCTTTCACTCTTTAAATTATAAATTTATAAACATTGTTTGACAATTTCTTCGTTGTTTCCAATTAAACAACAAATACTAAACTCTTATATATATATATATAGACAACTAAAAAAAAGGAATAAAATTTAAAAGCAAAAATGAAGGAATAGTAAAATAAAATTAATCATAAAGAATCGATCTTATGACCTCTGTCATTAAGCTGTTTAACGGTCCAAGCCCATGTTTCATCAGCATAGTCTCTATTATTTGCAATGTGACTTGGATTCATTTCAATTCCAAAAGTTGTATAATATTTACCATTATCTTTAGTCTTATCTAAATCGTCACTTAAAGCGCATCGCACTGATGAATAACTACCTTGTTCATTAGTAACACCAAAACACCAATCAAAAATCTGAAACAATACCCAAAATACAGTGCCAAATAATGGCAAATGTGTTAAGTGAGTAAATAGATTTGTATTCAAGACAATACCTGGGTGCACAGCGACCGAAAGAACTGAGGGATGGCGATAAGCTAAAGATTTTACAAAATGAATGCCTGCACATTTAGCCATACCATATCTAAATATTGTAAAAAGTATATTTGGAAAATAATTAAATTGTGAATCTAAGGAAAAATGAAAGAATGCAAACCAATGACCAATTGATGAAAGAAATATAATTCTTGGATCCTCAACTACGGAACCATTTTCATTCCTGATAACAATTTCATATTTTTCAGATGTGTCTTCTGCAGCTTCAATTTGTTGATCAGTCTCTTGAGACGTCAATAAACCAAGCAATCTATCAGTTAATAAAAAATGAGAGATGTAACTCGTTTGTAATTGAATTTCAAAATCATCAACAGTCTTACTGTATGGAACTGCCATTATTCCAGCATTCAAAATTAATAAATTTAAAGACCTTTCTAATCTTTTAAATTCTTTAGCAGCAAGCTCCACTGAATCTAAAGACAACAAATCGCATTGTAAAAAATGTAAACTTCCTAAAAATCTCTTCTCCTGTTGAGTAAACGAATATTTAGATCGACGATCAACTGCTTCTTTCTTAATTGATTCTATTGCATTGTTGACTCTTACTTTGTTTCTACCAGCCAGATAAACCACATATCCATGTAAGTATAAATGTAAAACAGTGTAATATCCAATACCGCTGTTGCCTCCAGTTATAAGACAAACCTGACGATTGAAATTTGGATTGTGGTATGGCAGCAAGTTAGGATCAAAGTTTGACATTGGTAATGGAAGCTAATCTTTATAATGGTTAACACAGCCCCTTGAAATACAGAATTAGACTTCTGTATCTTAGCTTAACTATCCAAATAATCAGATGTTGTTTGTGTTGTGAGAACCTGTCAAACAACTCCTATCAATTATCAAAAAGCTTTATATAAAATCTGTCTGTTTCATTTCTCACCTTATTAAATTAATTATGCATAAGCCTTTTCTTAATACGTCTGTCCTCTTGATTCTTGATTCTTCAAATTTCAAACTTTCAAACTTTCTACACGTTTTACTATTTTTTATATTCCTTTCACTAGCTCCCCAGTATTATACCTTTTATTGCGATCCATTCAAGGGGCAGACATTCATTTTAAATGAACATTATACCACAAAAACAACAGCCTTCGTCTGTTTCTGACTCACAGGAGTTGAAATCTGCTAATACAACCCTTCCAAGGCTCCGTTTGTCAAAAGGTGTCAGGAAGAAGCCAGCTCCAAAATTGAACATGGATATTCCAAAAGATGATTCTGAAGTCCCTCCATTGAGTATCTTCAACAACAAAAATTTACCTGCACTTCCACCCATGCCTAAATATTACAGAAATAATTCAATTGAAGATCCAGATTATTATCAACAACAAAAACATCATCATCATTCCCAGTGTCATCATTCTAATGCAGTGCCGTTGTCATTAAATTTAACGGAAAATACGAATATACCACTAAATGATACGAATTGTTTGCCTAGTGCAGCCACAACTTTGACTGTTGCATCATTCTCAACCCTGAATGATGATAATTCTTCAAGCCTAGTTTCCTCATTTAGTAGTAAACTAAAACTTGATGAAAGTGATGAAGCTGTAAATAATTTATCAGATTCTTTTTCTACAAATACTCCAACCAATATCAGTATCAACGATGAATTAATATCTGATAAATCAATTGAATTATTATCCGAAGAAGATTGGAAAATTTTACATGAACGTAAGATGATTGAAACTTTAGAAGTTTTAGGTGAAGGTAACGGTGGATCAGTTAAAAAATGTAAAACACTAACGAAAAATCCAGCTATCTTTGCACTTAAAATTATAACAACCGATCCTTCACCTGAATTTCAAAAACAGATGGTTAGAGAGTTAAATTATAATAGAAAATTCAAATCCCCATTCATTGTAAGGTATTATGGTACATTTTTGGATGAATCAAGCTCCTCAATTCACATTTGTATGGAGTATATGGGTGGGCGATCATTAGATGCAATTTATAAAACCTTCAAAGAAAGAGACGGTAGACTAAGTGAAAAACCTTTGGGTAAAATTGCAAGTAGTGTTTTAAAAGGTTTAGCATATTTAAATGAGAATAAAGTTATGCATAGAGACATTAAACCCCAAAACATTCTATTAGATACTGATGGTAATGTTAAACTATGTGATTTTGGAGTTTCAGGTGATGTCGTTAATTCTCTTGCGACCACATTTACCGGTACATCATTTTATATGGCACCTGAAAGAATTAAAAATGAACCTTATACAATTAGTTGTGATGTTTGGTCAGTTGGATTAACTGTGCTTGAGGGAGCATTAGGAGAATTTCCATTTGTTAGAGAAAGTTCACCAGAATTACATATTAGTCCATTAGATCTATTAATAATAATTTTAGAATTTGAACCAATTTTAGAAGATGAGCCCGATGAAGGAATCAAATGGTCTAAAGGTTTTAAAAATTTTATTAAAGTATGTCTCACAAAAGAAGGAAGACAGAGACCATCACCAAGACAAATGTTAGAACATCCATGGCTAGTTAAAATGATGAATAAATCTGTTAGAATGGATAAACTTGTTGAATTGTGTTGGGGATAGCTTTGTGTAATATTTTAAATTTAAATAGGTTTACTACTTACATTTATACCCTAGAAAAATTACAAAAAAACTTTGAATATAGTTTAATCTGAACTAATTAAGCCCTAATTATAAGAACAATAATATAATAATATACATAACACCTATTTTACAAAAGAAGTTTAATTTTCGTCCTTTATCTGGCTAATAATAGTGCCTAACTCATCCAATGCACAACGAACGAGTCGTTCAGTCGTTGGTGTACCATCTTTAAAATCACTTTCATTGTAGATCATCATTGAATTAGCGGCTAAACTTACAGCACGTACGATTTGAATCCAGTTTGTTGTTATTTTAGAAACTGAATCTGTTCCCAATTGAATTTTTGATATTTCTTCATAAAATGAAGTTAATAAAATATTAAGCTGATTTGTTAATTTTTCAATCTGTTCCAATCGCTTCAATTCTGAAAGACGAGATTGTAATAAACATTCTGCTTCTGGTTCTGTTATTATCAATGATCTTCTGTGTTCCATAGTGTCAACTTATTTATTTCATTGAAAGAAGAAAGAATCAACCCACGGTAATATTAAAAAAAGAATCTGATGTAATCTGATGACAATAGATAATAAGAAATAGGAATAATTATAATGCAACCTGTTTCACGCGTAGAAATAATTCTTGTAGGTTGTTTTGTTTTTTTTGTTTACATATTGATATTGACTTTTTTTATTTTTATATTTTTTTCTACTGGACATACAATTACTAAGCTTGAAGTCCACTTTGCTTGATATATATATACATATATATATATATATTTATTTATTTGCTGATACAGTATGGTGAAAACAATCATGAGTTCGATGATTCATGATGAATCTAATAATATAAGGAATTCAGATAATTCCATGCAAATTGCTTTATCACCATTATACAATGATAATGAGGTTGAAGAGATCAAACGTAATTATTCTGTACAAAACACTATACTAGCTAAACAAAATGAAGAATTACAAATGAAAATAACGAATTTAGAAAAACAATTGTTTCATACCCAAAAGCAACTTTTAAATTTAAAAAATGAGAAAATCAAATTCATTGATAAATTGAAATTAAATTCTCAAAGATTTAATGATTTAATTATTGATGAATTCGATAGAATGATGAATGAATATAGAAATTTTATGCTTGATGTTGAAATCGATGTTGAAAAAAAAGATTTACCAATAAGACTAATAGATAAAGTTTCAGACGCTAGACAATCAAAAGATCCTAATGAGTTTGAATTTGACCATTATTGGAAGAATGTAAATAAAGATTTACAGAGGCGGAAAAGTTTTATCTTCAAACCTAATGCTGAAATTGAAAAACTTCAGACGGATGATGATGAACAATTAGATACATTAGTTGAAAAGGACGAATTGGAAGAAGAGAAATTGTTAGAACCTGAATACCAAGATGAAAAATCTTTGCATATACCACAAAAACGACAATCTGCAAAGATTTTGAATAATATTGATATGCATATTATGGATGTTGTCCCATTCTTGGGCGTAGAATTTAAAATGGATGAAGCACTTGTTGATAATAATAAGAATAATAATAACAATATTTATGATAGTAATAATAATAATAATAATAATAATGATAAGACTGATAATAATACTAATAATGATATTAGTGATAATAATAATATCAGTACCATTATTAACAATAATGACGGTTATTTATTCAATGCTGAAATGGATATGGAGCTTGAGTCTCCAATTAAATCAAAAATTGCACTTGAACATGATGAAAATAACAAGCAGGAATCGAATATACAAACTAAATTATTTGAAGATGATTTAGAAAAGAAAAAACATAGTGTTACAAAAAGAATGAGGAGTAAAATTCCTAGAGAATTAAAGAATTTGGACACCGAAAAGACTAAAAAATGGCTAGGAATGGACCCATTAGATGATGTTGAAGAAAGCACTGGAGAAAGAAGAAAGAGTCGTCGGAGATCACTTGTCGTTAATTATCAGCTTCCTATATTAAAACAACAATACAATAGAAGAGCATCTGGGCGATTTACTCCTCCAGTCTATATCGATGTTGATAAAGAAAACAGGGTTAACAAAGCTGTCAAAAAGGGAGTTCTAAAAGATATTACAAATATCACTTCTAATCGTAGAAGAAATGATAAGAATAGAAAGATCAAAGGATCAATTTTTGACTTGGAAAATCAGGATATATTTGGAGAATATGAAACAGGAATAAACCATTTGTAAAATTATTATTAATAAGCTAAATTATATAGAAAATATTTGTAAAAAAAACAAAAAAAGTAGATAAATTATGTTTAATGAGAGTAATCTTTGTATTGCTTATTTTTACTTACTTAGACTGCCATTTTCATTTTAATAGATCCATACGGATTATAATCTATAATTTCAAAATCTTCGTATTTAAAATCATCAATATCAGTGACCGTCCTTTTTATCTCTAATTTTGGAAAATTCCGAGGTATTCTTGTTAGTTGTTCTTTCAAAGCATCAACATGATTTGAATAAACATGAGCATCACCCATTACATGAATAAATTCACCAGGTTCCATATCAACCACCATCGCAATCATATAAGTTAATAAAGCATATGAAGCTATATTAAAAGGTACACCTAAACCGATATCACAAGATCTTTGGTACATTTGACAAGATAATTTAGGTTTACTATTTTTTGGAAAATTAACATAAAATTGGCAAAAAACATGACATGGTGGTAAAGCCATTTCTTTAAATGCAGGAGGATTCCATGCTGATAAGATTATTCTTCTATCATAAGGATTTGTTTTTAATGTTTTGATTATATTAGCCAATTGATCATAACCTTGATTTGAATAATCAGTATTACAATCTTTATATTCAGCCCCAAAATGTCTCCATTGAAAACCATAAACTGGACCTAAATCACCAACTTTTCTATTAGTTAAACCTAAGGAGTCTAAATATTCCCTAGAGCCATTACCTTCCCAAATTTTTACACCTTTTTCAGATAACAAATTAGCATCTGTTGAACCATGAATAAACCAAAGTAATTCATGCAATATACCTTTCATAAAAACTTTTTTCGTTGTTAAGAGTGGAAAAGTGTTATCGGATAAATCAAACCTTAGTTGTGGAGGTGCAAATAAAGAATACGTTCCAGTACCTGTTCTATCAGGTCTAAATTCACCATTGTTGATTATGTTTTGAATCAGATCAAGATATGCTTGTTCTTCTTTGTTAGAAGGGGAATTAATATTATTTTCAGTCATTAATAGAATGACTGGAATTGAATAACGAGTATACCTAATAATTGACCATAAAACAAGTTATTAAATAATATCATATCTATATTAGATATTACATATATCAAACGAAAACATGAAGTATGTAACACGCGTATTACTACGCGTATATAAATATTATTTGGTGTACGGTTGTAGAATTTGCATCAACCAATGAAAAGCCAGGAAATTGGTATTTAAAATCAACAATCAGGAAAAGGGCAAAGATCGTCAGTAAGATATCACATGAAATGCCAAAAGAAGATAGAAACTATAAAAAGATTTACTTATTAGGTAGAAGTTTGAACTACCTATTTCACTGCTTACTTTAATAAACTAAACAGACCCATCGTAGTGAAACTTCAAATATTACACTGTAACAATAACTTACTTTTACACTCGCCACAATAATTCTTGAATTCTGCAGATTCTCACTCGCTTTTTTTTTTCATGAACTACTAACAACTTATTGAATGATTCTACTACCGCTTGCTGCTATATCATTAGCATTATAGAAGATTTAACATTTAATACTTATTCTTTCTTTTATCTTCTCTTTTTCAATCATCACACACAGTACGCAATGTTTTCTCATCTTGGTTCTGCTTTCAAGCACAGTGCTGTAAGTATTTATTCCCTTTCTCCACACTGAAAAATGCATATATATTTTATCATAATATCACTAATATGACCAGTATATTCAATGTTTTGCAAAATCTACATATATCTCTTCTATCATACCTTTACTAAGCATGTATTACAATTATTTAATTTACATCGGAAGTATTTTTACGCCAACAATCTATTATTGATTTGATATATTTAAATGCAATATTGATTTTCCTATTTTTTTTATTTTTTTCTGGATTTGGTTACCACTACAATACCACAATATAAAAAGTTTAGTAAAGCAATTGATTATCAGATTCACGACGTTATCTTCTTTCATATTACATGCTAATCATTTATAAATAATGCTATCAATCGTCCAACACAACAGGATTTAACATACATCGCGATTTTTTTTGCAAGCGTTCTCATTGGCTGATATTTTCCTTCATATTGAATTATTTTGTCATATTTATTGTTATTGATATACAATTTATTTTATTTTTCTTCTTATTTACTATCGATATCATAATCTAATGAATATTTTACTAACATAAGTCCTTCTTTTTTTTTCAATTTCTAAAATTTTAAATACAGAGATCCTTCTCTACTGCTGCACAATCCAACATTTCTTCAAATACAAAGAAAATCGTTAATACAGCAGTTGCAGTAACTGGTTTAACAGCTGCTTATGTTTTATATCAAGATTCTCAAACTGCACAAGCAATGACCGCTGCTGAACACGGTCTTCATCCACCTGAATTTGCATGGTCTCATAATGGTATGTTTGATACTTTTGATCATGCTTCAATTAGAAGAGGTTTCCAAGTTTATAGAGAAGTTTGTGCAGCTTGTCATTCATTAGATAGAATTGCATGGAGAACTTTAGTCGGTGTCTCACATACAAACTCTGAAGCTAAAGCAATGGCAGAAGAATTTGAATATGATGATGAACCTGATGATGAAGGTAATCCAAAGAAAAGACCAGGTAAATTAGCTGATCATATTCCAGGTCCTTATGCAAATGAACAAGCTGCAAGAGCTGCAAATCAAGGTGCTTATCCACCAGATCTTTCATTAATTGTTAAGGCAAGACATGGTGCTTGTGATTATATCTTCGCTTTATTAACTGGTTATCCAGATGAACCACCAGCAGGTGTTACATTACCAGTTGGTTCTAATTATAATCCTTATTTCCCAGGTGGTGCAATTGCTATGGGTAGAGTTTTATTTGATGATTTAGTTGAATATGAAGATGGTACTCCAGCAACTACTTCACAAATGGCAAAAGATGTTTCAGTTTTCTTAAACTGGGCTGCTGAACCTGAACATGATGAAAGAAAGAGATTAGGTGCAAAGGCTTTAGTTGTTGTTACCGCTTTATATTTTGCTTCAGTTATTGTTAAAAAATTCAAGTGGACTACAATCAAACATAGAAAGATTGTTTATCATCCACCAAGAAAATAAACAATTGAAAAATATATTTATATTTATTAAATTCTTCGAAAATTATTATCAATTAATTATTCCATATAAAAATTTTACTTGTAACGATTCATTATTAAAAATTAAATTATTAAATTTTATTAACATATCTTCATAATCTCATCCCTCCCTACCTTCTTCTCTTTTTTCTTCTCTGCTAAAGAAAATCAATATACTCTGATATCGAGTTTAAATACTATTTATTACTATTATCCTCTTATTATATTTTTATAAATACGAAATAAAATTAAAATCTTTTTGTTTTCTTTCTGAAATTCGTAATGTTTATGCATATTTACTTTTTTTGATTATGCTCCGGAAGGTTTTCTGAGACTGAGATATGCTTGTCATATACTAAATAATCAATATCATAGACTTGATAGTATGTTGTAACCAATAAATTCTATTTTAAAATAGAGATATTTCCTGTACTAGGGGAAACTAAATTTTTTAAGGCGTCTGATATTCACAAAAAAAAAAGTTCTATGCCCACGAAAGCTGTCCGTGACCCGATAAAATTGACTCAACAGCGTTTAAATTGATGGGGGTTTAAGTGCTTTTATTTGGGACAGTATAAAGCGTTCCCAGTAATTTAGACGTAAGCACCCAAAAAGTATGCTGACCGCGCTTGTCAACTAAGATAGATGCTCCCACAGAACAATTAAGGTGAAGTGTTTTAATTTAGACACCGCTCTGTTTTGAATTTGCGACAGTACAAAATAACAAACATCATAACATAACATTACATTTCAACTTCATCGGAATAATATCTTAAAGCGCAATGCTTAATGCGGATCCAAATATATCCATTACTAATCCAACTAGTGAAATAGTGGATACGATATTACATGGAAACAATAATTTTGTTAACACATTAGATCATCTACCGTGTGATATAACTAGAAGTTTATGGTTTATTCAAACGCTTAATTTAAAAAATAAAAGATTTGAGAAATTACTTTATAAACAATATCAATTAGACAATAGAAACGCAATTGAAATTAATAGAATTCAAAAAACTATTTTAAAAAATTATAAAGAAGCAATTACTGAATCACAGTTTCTAATTACTTTAATTACCAATCATTTAAATATTCTAAATGATGATTTAGAAATTATAGAAATTTTAAAATCAAAATTAAATGGTTGGACAAGTGAAGCAGTAGAACGTAGATGGAAAGAATGGGCGGATTATAAAAAACATTATTTACAAAGTCATAAAACTAACGATAATCTTAAAAATGATCATGATCCATTTAAAAATTATAAAATTGATGATATCACTGAAAAACTTGAATCCAAGCATTCTCCTTTAAAGATTAAAATAAATTTAAAAAATCCAGCAATTGCTATTACAAAAATGAAGGAAAAGGTGAGCCCAACTACTATTAAGACTAGCATTAATAAAAAATCAAAAAGTCCGGTTTCTACGACAAGACATGAAATTCCAATTCATCCTGCAAAACGAATAAAAAAGATGAGAAAGCCAGAAATTAAAACAACTATAAAATCTATATCTAAACCAGAGCAATTGCCATCAATACCTGCGATTCCACTACCACCTTTGGTCATTGAAGAAAAATATTGCTTCTGTAATGGACCTTCATTCGGACGAATGGTTGCCTGTGAATATGAAAATTGTCCTCATCAATGGTTTCATTTTAAATGTGTTGGATTAACCCATGAACCAACTGGGGAATGGTTTTGTTCTGATTCATGCAGAAAAAAATTTGAAGCTGCCAAATTACGCAAGAAACAAAAGAAAAAGAGCAGGCATTGGTAAATTGTATATTATGTTTTTGTATATTATGTTTTAATTATTGTATATTAACTTAACAAAATTTTTACTTCTAAGCATTTAGCAAAGTTCAGTTATAAAGAGCATGCAACATAGATAACTTATAAAAATTGGGGAGAAGAAAAATACACATTCAAAGATCGGAAAAAATAAAAAAAAAGTAAATCTAAATGGAAATGGAAATGATAAAGACAAACATAAAATAGAATACATAAAGATGAACGAATATTCGAAATCCTAAATTAAAACCCAGCAACTGATTGCAACAAAAATAATTAAAACAATAGCAGTTAAAGCTCCAGCTCCAGCCTTATCGCTTTGAGTGACAGTAATTTCATTTTGGTTGGTTGTTTCATGTGATGTTAAGCCTGCATTCACATTACCATCAGAAGTACCACCAGTTTTATTTGTTAATGGAGGTGCAACTTGTAAAACTAATGTATTCTGAATAATTTCTAATGCTGAAATTTGTTCACCTAATCCATACCATTTATCCCATCCTCCATAAGACCAATTAATACCACAAGTGTGACCATCAGTACCACCTGAACATGATTGAGCAGCTCCAGCAGCTGATTTATCTATTATAGTCATAATTTTATCAGTATATGAAGAAACTAAAACAGCAGCTTGACCTAAACATCTTGAGAAAATTGATTTAAAAGATCTTTGATCATTGTTACAATTACCTGAGTCTTGACACATATGTTCATACATTATACCTGTTGATGAATTAATAAAAGTTGATTCAATACCAGTATAAATATCTCCAAATCTCGTTAACCATGTATCATTGTTTGTTATATTATAAAGGTAAGCTGTACCAGCAAACAGTAAACCATAATTATAACTCCAAGTTTGTTGATGAATTGTTGAACAATTATTATTTGCAATGTTTGCACCATCATAAATGAAAAATCCAGTTGAATCATCAACAATAAATTTAATATCAACTAGCCATTCCCAAACCATTTCAGCTGTTGTAATATAAGTTTCATTACCAGTATATCTTGCTAATCTTGCAGCTAAAACAAATAAACAAGAATTTGAAATTGTATTTTTATAATCATATCCACTATTCCATTGAAAAATTTGCCATCTAAGACCACCACCACAATTTGCTGTATCCCATCTTGATAACATTGTATTATATACAGCTTGAGCTAAAGCAAGCCAACCAGGTTGATCAGCTGGTGGATTTGTAAAATTTCTTTCAGCTGCTTCCATAACTGCTAAACCCCAAAATGCTTGATCATCATTACCTTCAGTTGTTGATTGATTTGATGGGATATAATTATTCTGTGTACCTCTTTGATACATTAATGCATCATATATAATTTGTTCATAAGTATCATTTTGACACCAAGCCCATGTATCAATCATACCACCAAATGCTTCACCAGCTTCCCACCAATAATATGGTGATTGAAACATACCAACTGTACCACCATATCTAATACCTTCATAATAATCCATTATACCATTTGTGATTAAAGTTGCAGCATTACAAACAGAATTTTTATCACCAACTATTAAATCAATTGCATTAGTGAAAGTTATACAAAATGATAATATGGATAATAATATAATCTGTGGAGATGTTTCTGTTTTCATCAATCGATATAACATTGTTTGTATTTTAAGCTTGTGATTTTTAATAGAAGAAATAAAAAATGTGTTTATCGATATTTATGATATTAAAAAAAATATTTTTAAAAATATAAAATATTATATAAGCCCCTCTTTAAACACGAAAAACTGAATGAAAAAACAAACACTATCATCGACCATAAACTTATCTAGTTTGTTTCGCAGATATTGGCTGGCACCTCGATGTTCCCTTTTTTTTCTGTTTTTCTTTTTATGCATGTAAGCGAATTGTGTTATTTTTAGTACACGTTATTTTGATGGCATAATTTAAAATGTCTTTGCTACTTTTAAGCTAAGTTTTTATTTATTACAGTAACAGGGTATGGCATCAAAAAATTATATAGTATGTTTATACAATGAGAAAATATAATCAGAATCAAAATTAAAACGTGTGAAGAGAAGAAAGGCAGATATTTCAGTATTTTTTTTTAAAAAAAAGAGTTTCTTTTTTTTTTTTAATATTTATTAATTTTCCAAAGCAATGTTTTCTGATATATCTGTTTAATCAGAGAGCTATTGTTTTTCAGGCCTAAGAAGTTGTATCTTAAGAAGAACCAGTATAGAAAACGTGGTTGATTCTTGAAACTGTGATTGTTTCAGTAACAATATGGGTATTAATATCAGTAAAAAATCTTGTAATTGTTGGAACTGGAAGTAAAACTATATCATTTTCATTAATTGCTTCACCACAAGTATTTTCAGTACAAGGTGGAGGGATTTGGTTGATTAAATTATTTTGAATTACTTCTAAAGCTGAAATTTGTTCACCTAAACCATACCAGCCATCCCATTCATTAATACCCCAATTAATTCCACAAGTTTTGCCATCATCACCACCAGAACATGAAGCAGCTGCACCCAAAGCGGAATCATTAATAATTTTTAATGCTCTATCAGCATAAGCAGGGGCTAATTGAACAACTTCTCCTAAAACTCTTGCAACGATTGCCCTAAAAGCTCTTTGATCATTATTACATTTACCCCATAAATTACATTGATATTCATATAATACATTATTGCCTGTTTTATTAAGCATATAATTTTCAATACCACCTAAAAATAAATTTAATTCATTATCCCAATATTGATCACCATTAGTTGTGTTATAAATATATGTTGTACCCATTAACATAGCTGCATAATTATAAGACCATAAAGCACCATTAACAACAGGACAATTACCATTTTCAATTTGTGCACCATCGTTAACATTATAAAAATCATTACCATCAATTTGATGAACAAAGAATGATTCTTTTAACCATTTTAAAACTCTTTTTGAAGATTTAACTAATTCATTATTATTAGTATATCTTGCTAATCTTCCACCAAGTGCATAAACAGCAGCATTTGAAATGGTATTTTTATAATCCCAACCTGACATATTACTAAAAATTTGCCATCTTAAACCACCATTACAAGTTGTATTATCCCATCTTTCAGCCATGGAATTATATGTATTTAAAGCTAATTGTGCATAATTTGGATCATTATTATTATTTGAATAAAGTGGGAAATTTCTTTCAGCAGCTTCCATAACTGTAAAACCCCAAAAGACTTGATCATCATTTGCTTCAACATCTGATTGATTTGCAACCATAAAATTATTATTATCACCTCTTTGATTATTAATTGCATCTTGAATAATTTTAACATAAGTATCATTATCACAAATTTTCCAAGTATCAATCATACCACCAAAAACTAAACCAGCTTCCCACCAATAATAAGGTTGTTGAAACATACCAATTGTACCACCATATCTTGTACCTAAATAATAATCCATTATACCATTTGTAATTTCAGTTGCTGCATTACAAATTGAATCTTTATTACCTAAATTAATATCAATTGCATTTGTAATTGAAGTTAAATAGAATATTAATGTTAACAGAATATTGTTATTCACCGATTTCATTTTCACTTGTATTCTTTGATTTGAGGAGTGTATGGGAAAGGTTTTCGCTTGAGAAAAAAAAGGAAAGGGTTAAATAATAATGGTTTCAAAGTAGTTGAAATTAAAGAAGTATAAGAAGAAAAGAAACAAAATCGAGTGAAAAAGAAAAGGATAATGGAAGTATTCGGAGGGATGTTCTGGGATATGAATATAAATTACAAAATATAAAAATTTGAAATATATAAAAATTTGAAATTATATAGTTGAAATAGGATATGAAAAATAGCAAAAATAGAAACTTTGGCAGAAATAATGACAGGTTATGATTGATTTAACAGAGGATGGTTGAAACAAAGCCTAATTTTAAAGCATTAATATTATTAACCCGACCGTTTGCGCTTATAATTAGATATCCTAATTTAGTATGCTGTCATCCTATTTGAGATTTAGAAGTAGAACAACTTGTGACATAATTAATTCTTATAGTAATATAAATTCCTAAATTTGAATTTTTTTTACTCTTCCCTATGACAGATATTATTGTTGTCATACATTCATTATCTATGACAACTTTTAATTGTTGTGGATTTTAAATTTTTTTTTTACTAAATTTCGGAGTTGGGAAATTCTGTTATCGATCATCGATCTCAATTATCATATCATATCATATCTTTATTATTAATATTCAAATATATGTCATTTGCCATCCTTTATTTTTTCGTTTGTTTCTTCATTTATTTTGTCTTTTTTTGTTTTATTTTATTTTTATAAACATTTTTAAAGCATACACTTTGATCTGTTATATTACCAACCATGTCTTACGATATTATGGGTGATATTTTCTCTGCAGATCTTACTATGGATTCTTCTACCTCAAATAATACCCCAGCCCCTGTTACAGAAGAGAATAATACTAATAATGATAATAATGCTGATAGATTAATTATCAATCTAATACTGGAACCTTCTTCTCTTTTAAGAGGTACATATTTAGACGAATTTAAAACATGGTTAGTTAAGAATAAATCAAATGAACAAATATATTCATATTCGTCCTTACGAAAAATTTTAATAATTCTATTGAATGATTTATATGAAAATTTTAAAGAAGGAAAACTTTCAAATATTCATCAGTACCTAAATTCTAGAAAATTACGTTTATTATTATTTTTTAATTCACCACATAAAAAAAATTCAACTATATGTGTATCAGACTCTGCAGAAAATTCTGATAACTTAAAATCATTTTTAAAAGATAAATCTGAAGTTAATTTATTTTTGGTTTTTGTTAAAGTTTCAACTATCGAAAAATTCGGTTCAAACAATATTATTAATTCAACAATTGCAAGATTAAATAATAAATCTCATCAATCAAGGATTAATCCAAATTCTAATTCAAATTCATCTGATGAACAATGGAATCAATTAATGGCTTTTTTAAAAAATTGTATTGATCCTTTAAATAATACTTGGGATAAACATTTATCTCAATTATTGGAAGGCATAACTGAAATTAAAACAACTTTATCAAATAATATTTCAACTAATATTGAACCTTTCCAAAAAAAAATTGATGATATTTATTCTTCTGTTATGGATAAATCATTATCAGATTCTGTTCAATCAATTCCAAGATGTAATACAACTCATTCTTCGGTTTTATGTGATGGTTGTGATAAACCAATAACTGGTTTTAGATTTAAATGTTTGCAATGTTATGACTATGATTTATGTTATGATTGTGATTCTAAAAACTTTCAATCTCAAAATCATTTGAAAACTCATCAAATGTTAAGAATTTGGCTTGATGAAAAGCCAATTGTTCCTTCTATTAATGAAAACATTACAATTCCAAATCATTCTTCTTTCATTCCCTTTGCCACTTCCATATTTAATTCTTCCAAATTAAGTCCAAATATTGCGCCACCAGTTACTGTTACAAATCCAAAATATTTTACTGATGATATGGCTTATTATTATACAATTGATCAAAACACAAATAAAAATGATAAAAATGATAGATTACAATTAAAAGACAATGATGTTTTTAATGCGATTATATCATTGAAAGATGGATTATGTGTTGAAATTATTTCAATTTATGAAAAATTTAATATTCAATTATCAATTTCTATTGCTGGGTTACCATTAATTGAAAATGTTAATATTGAATGTTGTGAAAATCATATTAAAATTCATTTTGAAAACCTTTGTGATTTTCCTTTAACAACTGCTGATGTATTAACAACTTTCTTACTAGTCAATGCAGATTCAAAATACTATTTATTTGATATCAATAATGCTTCAGTTGATTTACATCAAATTAAAAGTGAATTCAAATTATTGAATGATGTCACAAAGGATGAATTAAGAGAAAATGATAATGATATTCATGATGATATTGAAAAAGATCTTGCTAAATCTGACCAAAAAATTGCTGAAAATATATCTGCCAATTTTTCATTTGAAACAATTAAATCAAAGCCAACAATTGAATTTGAATCTCTCGGTTATGAAGTATCTCAGTATGAATTACAAGTAAGAATTCAATCAAGCTTGCCAACAGAATCAAATGAATTAATTTCATTATCAATTTGTGATTCAAAAGGTTACTATTCTACATCTGAATTGATTGATGAAGGGTATGGTGTTTTAGTCGCTAAATTTAATGATTGGGATCTTAATGATAAACAAATTGAAATAAAGGAAGCTACTGTTCATTATAAGGCATGTGATTATGAAATTTTAATAGGTTCATCAAGCCAAATGGATTTTATGCATTCAAATGTTGAATCATCATCAAATAAGTCTGTGTCGAAAAAATCACCTTCAGCATTTGTTACTGATTCTGTTAATTCATCTCCAACACATTCTGAAAATTCCGCATCTGCATCTTCATCTACATCTACATCTTCATCTTCACCTTCTTCTTCATCTACTGCATCACCATTAGTTTCATCATCACCAGATTCTGAAAAGCTTCAATATTCTTCGTCTTTACAGTTTCCACAAATTGAAGGTCAAAAGGAACATGATTTTGTTTTCATTTCAAGGTCACATAGTTCAACAAACGAAAAATCGGATATTGATTCAGATTATAGTGTGCTTTCGATGGATGAAAGCTTCTAAATGGCATTTTTAGGTTTTCTCTATTTTTATGTTAATTTTCATTTTATAGGTTCTTTGGTTTTATTCGGGTTTTTTTATTTTTTCTTATTATTTTATTATTATTTTATTATTATTATTATGCTTATTAACGACCATCTAGCACCTCAAATTTGAGATCTAGTCCATTATTTATATGATTTATAGCCTTTAATTAATGTCTTTATTACAATGTAAAACATCAGAAGATCAATTGTTATACATGCACGTGGGTGGCAAGGTGTTAAACAAATAATTTTTATTATTTTATTTCATTATATAAAGGGTACCATAGTATAATTCGCTATTATTTCCTAATGAGGAAATGATACTCAGTTTGAACGTTATTATTTTAATTTAATCAATTCCCGTTTAAAAGGATATGACATTCTTGAAAACATAAATAGATAATAAGTTCAAGAATACATATGGCATTTTGGTTTTTAGCTAATAATTTATTTACATACTAAATTTTAAAATATTCAAAATATGAACTATTTAAACGCAATAAAAAATCTTGTCATCGGAGACGATAGTGAACAAAAAATTGCAAATATCTTACCAGTTTCCAGTGAAGAGTTTGCATGTTCATCATCAGATTGCCACAATAAATTTAATGAATCATGTTTTGAAATAAAGGGAGAGAACGCTGTTGCACCATTATATGAGACTGCACAACCTCCAAATTTACATTTTTTCGTATCAACGGGTAAAACCGATTGGGAACATGATGCATTTGAAGAAGCTCAAACAATATTAGGTTTATTTAATTCAAAATCTACTGAATTAGCTGATAATTGTAAAATAAAAGTTAAATGTAATACAACTAATGATGCAATAAATATTAATGATAAAGATGCAATTACTTTAAATAAATTAAAAGTTTTAATATTACCTTGGTTCGTCTGGATTGATGGGATTACTAATGAAAATATTGATTCTATTTTTAAGGGTATTCAAGAAATTGTTAATGATAAAAATGATGAAATTAAAGGTAAACAAGCTGATGCGTTAATTTCAAAATTAAATTCAATTAAAGATATTAAAATTACAAAAGATTTGAATTCTTCATATGTTTTATTATGTTCTCATAGAACAAGAGATAAAAAATGTGGTATAACTGCACCAATCATGAAAAAAGAATTTGATTCACAATTAAGAGATTTAGAGTTATACAGAGATGCAGGTGATGATAGACCAGATGGTGTTAAAGTTATGTTTACCAATCATGTAGGTGGTCATAAATTTGCTGCTAATGTTTTAGTTTATAATAAACATGGTGAATTTGTGTGGTTTGCAAGATGTTCACCTTTAAATATTAAATTTATTATTAATGAAACTGTCTTAAATCATAAAGTTTATCCAAAAAATGTCAGAGCTTGCTCAAAATTTGATTCAATTAAATGGTAGATAACTAATTCTGAAAGAAATATACAGCTTTTTAAAGTTTTTAGTTTAAATATTATGTTAATTTAATCCGTAAATTTATAACTTTTTTTCAAATTACACAGAATTTTCTCTAGATAATATATACGTATTATTTTTATGTTTTTAGTTTGTAGAAGTTTATAGCCAATAGCTTATGCGTATATTTATAATTCATCCTTCTTGATATCTTCATTTGCCTCATTTTCCCTTTCAGCCATAACATCTTTGGCATCTCTATAGGTTTCTGGAGTTTCAAGTTCTTTAATGTGTTTTAACAAGTTAAGTTTCATATTAACTAAATCTTTAGTTAAAGAATCAACAGTTTTATCTTCGATTTGTTTAGTATATTTCGCAATTTCCGAATCAACATAGTTATTATTTCCTGCAATAAATTGATTAACAATGAGTGCGTAATATTTAACTTCATTCTTGTATATTAAATCATCAACTTTCTTTAAATTTTCAATAAAGGTAGAAACATATGATCTTCTATCAACAATGTTCATACCGATAAATTTTTTTAATGAATCTTCCATATCTAATATAATACCAGCTTGTGTATCTAATAGACCATTGATTGCTCTCTTAGTACCAATTTTGGAATTTACAAAGGCAATTAAGTCAGAACTTTCCAAAGATCCATTATAAATTTCAAATTGTTGAAGGTCACCTGTATTAATAAATACAACTGCAGGATATTCAGTAATTCCATACATTTCTCTAATCCAATCAGTTGGCTCATCACCATTCTTTTTAGCCTCACCAACAATAACTTTTTCTAATTCTTTATGGAAAGCATGTGATAAACCATCAAAAGATTTTTTTGCACCAATACAATCATCGCAATCTTTTTCCTTAGTAAAAAGAATGACGGCAGCTCTATTCTTATTTTCGACTAATTTTTCAATATTACCATCATGAAGTTGAACAACTTTCGATGGTGGACCAACTTTTTTACCTTTTACGCCAATTTGATTGACCAAGAAATTGGAAAAATATTCATATTCTCTTTTGCCACTATATTCAACAGGATCGGATAATGAATCAGCACGGAATAATTTCAATGATGGATAGGACGCAATGTTGTATCTTTTACCAATACCTCTTGCCTTATCAGCATCAATTTCAACAATTTGAACTTCTTCATTATCAGCATATGAGTCTGCCAATCTTTCCCATTCTGGTATCATTTTTTTACAATGAGAACACCATTCGGCATAAAATTTAACAAATGATGTTTTATCTGAATTTAAAACAACATCATCAAAATTTGAATCATCAGCAACAATAATATTTTTTGCCAAGGCTGCAACTGTAAGTGATAAAAGTGAAAATGCAGAGAATAAACGCATAAGTGAATTGCTGTTACGAATGAACAAAAGTTAAATAAGTATGAACAAGCTGTTTAAAAAACACAACTATTAAAGGTTAGAAATTTCACTTTATTAAACAACCAGACATAATTGTAATCAATTGAACACGTAGAAAGATCGAATAATTGAATATTCATATTTTTAGGGTTCTCGCGGCTGCGCTGATTCAAAACAGTAAACCTCTCGGAATAGTAATATGAATTTTCAGATTTCTTTTTTTCGGCTACAAAAATTTTTTTCATTTTATCAACTTAAAAAACCGAAAAACAAACAGATAATCGATAGACAGATAGAGAGTCGAATTACAATAAACATGGGAGTACAGGATAGAAAAAAAGAAATAAAGGTTTCACAACTGTGCAATCTTTGTCACTGCAGGAAGGCAGTTATGAAAAGACCAAAGAACTTGCAAAAACTTTGTAAAGAATGTTTTTATCATGTTTTTGAAACGGAGATCCATTTAACAATTCAAAAAGAGAAACTTTTCTATAGAGGAGAAACCATCGCCATTGGAGCTTCTGGTGGTAAAGATTCAACCGTTTTAGCATCTGTTATGAAAACATTAAATGAAAGATATGATTATGGTCTTAATTTAGTTTTATTAAGTGTTGATGAAGGTATTGTTGGTTATCGTGATGACAGTTTGGCAACAGTTAAAAGAAATCAACAGCAATATCAAATGCCATTAGAGATTGTTTCTTATAAAGATTTATACAACTGGACAATGGATGAAATTGTTTCTTGTACGGGTGTTAAATCAAGTTGTACATATTGTGGAGTTTTAAGAAGACAGGCATTAGATAGAGGTGCTTTAAAATTAGATATTCATCATGTTGTTACTGGACATAATGCCGATGATATGGCAGAAACTGTTTTAATGAATCTTCTTAGAGGTGATACTGCAAGGATAGAAAGTTCCGTCAATGTAACTACTACTTCAAGCGGATCACCTGTCAAACGTTCAAAACCTTTCAAATACATTTATCAAAAGGAAATTGTTTTGTATGCACATTATAAAAAATTAGATTATTTTAGTACTGAATGTACATATGCACCTGAGGCATTTAGAGGAACTGCTAGAGTTCTTTTGAAAAATTTAGAATCTGTTAGACCATCCTGTATTATCGATATCATTCATAGTGGTGAACATTTTAAATTAAAACCGAAAAAAATACGGATGAAACCTCTTGATAATAAGAAAAAAAGTAATAATGCTTCAAACGAAATAGAAATTAGATCGGATGGTTCTGTATCGATTAGAAAAGACGGTAATAGATGTGAGCGTTGTGGTTATCTTTCAATGAACAAAATTTGCAAAGCATGTATTTTACTTGAAGGTCTTGAGGCAAATAGACCCAAAATGGAAGTAGGTGAATCGAATCACTCTTCAACTGATGGAGCTGCTAAACTTTCCAAATCGTTAGAAACCCTAACGTTTTAACAATGAAATATGAAAACTTCTAATTTTAGCATTTATTCAAAACAAAGATAAAATATTATAATTTTTGTAAATAAAAATGGTTTATAGATTTTAAACGCATTGGCTATAAACTTATAAATAATAGGATTTATACAAAACACCTTCCAAATCTTCCAATTGTTCTTCAGTAAAAAATTTACAATCAATATGCCATGTATCCTGTCTTGTTTTTTTAAATTGACTCAATGTATCTTTGGCAGCTCTGCCAATAGCACCACTGTGACCACTACATCTAACTTCTAAAATTGTCAGAACCTCTGGTAACCATTTAGGTGGTGGTGTGGTATATGGATACGCTTCAACTAATGCACATAGACCAAGAGTTGCACCATGAACTAGATTGTTTTGTTCAGTGGTCATTTTAATATTCTTGCCTTGTTTGTTCTTCTTAATAATATTTTTAAACTTCTTAATATAATGTTTAATAATTTCTTCTCTTTCAGAATCTAGGAATAAATGGATAAAAACTTTAATATTTTGACCATATTGTTCTCTCAAATATAGGTGTTTACTAAACAACATAGAACATGTAAATTCCATTAGTTTCTTTCTTTGTTCACCACTCCTTTCCAAAAATCTAACAGTACCATAAACACCAAAAAAAGCTAAAATGTGTTTATATTGGGTAATTTTTGGAGTTTGCCATCCCATATTGGTTTCTAACAACTCAATAACCCTATCATTATCTTCTTCTTTAAATCTAATACTACCGAGAATCAAAAACAATGCATCTACATTTATTTCAGCTAAAGTGCAAGCGTCTTTGACTTTATCCAATTCCAAAACTAACGGCAAAATGTATGGACAGAGATATTCAACCAGTCGAGGATTCATCGAAGTTTTCAAAATCCTAAACAATAATAAACTTAAACCTTTGATATGGTACATAAAATCTGAATTAACAATCTCTTGTGGAGTTTTTCCCTCGTTTTCTTCAGCTAATTCCAATGTCTTAGCCAAAAATAACTTGAAATGTTCACAAAAAATTACATTCTTATTGTGTTCAATCGACCCCATTCCTAAGGAGTCCTCGTGCACTTTTTCTAAATATTCATTAAAATCATTGATCTCATCTGTGCTTCTGTAAAATAAAATATCAAATAGTACAGCAGATACTTCGCCTGAAATGACGTCATATGGATGGGCTAAAATTGAAAACATTCTATGTGTTATTTCATCAAAATTATGGAATCTATTAGTGACAGACCCTAAATAACTTTTCAAAAATGTCAAGCGGCAGGATAAAGCAAACGGAGATTTCTTTGGATCATTATCCACTTCGAAATCACACAATAAATGCAAAATTTTAGGAGCTCTTCTAATATCAAAATGGCTTGATAGCCACCAAGAAAATATGGACCACATTTTGTAAGTTGACTGCGATAAATGTTTATCAAATATCTTTTGTAATCTTCGTGTGATTTCTTCATCAGCTATCTTCATTGCACTTTCAGAATTTTTGCAGGAAAACAAAATGCCACAGAATATTTCGCTGACTGCAACATGAGTTGGTCTTTCATCGCCATTAAAGATCATGTCACTAACTTCAAAGAGATCTTTTAATGTTAATTCTAGATAACCAAATAAGATCAGTGTTGTAACTGAACTGAAAAAATAGACAATACCAGGGAAAAATGCAGACGTACTCTCAGATTCATCAATATGAGTATTTAACAAGTTTAATAACCATTCCTTATTGATACCAGCAGCAAATTGTCTAATAGCAATCTCATCCGCTTCATTAAAGTCAAAACCAGTACGATCAAATAATTTAACAACATTAAGTTCCTTATTCCATGGAAACGTTGGTATCCATTCCTTGTTATCAATAAAAAACTTAGGATTATCAATATTGTGAACTTCTTGAAAAAAGGATTCAGCAGTATTAGTCAAAGCAAGTTCTTTGAATGAAACAATAGTTGGATCTTCTGGTTTGAGTGCTAGCATGTTTTTCAAATCGTACTTATTAAAAGCTCTTGATTCAACAGTATCCATAATGGATGCAATCCAAAACATACCTTTTTTCGAAACTTCAGGATGTGATCCATCAATAAATTTTAGCATTGTCGATAAAACGTCTTTTTCTAAGGGAATTTCAATATGCGACTGAATAGTGGTAATTAGTTCAAGAACCAATAACATGAATTTCCAATTTAATTTCTTAGACAAACGATTAACAGAAGTATTGACCAGAGCAGATAGTAATTTACTCAGATGAACTTTCTTTTTCGATTTTGCAAGTTTCAAAGATACTATTTTGAAGTCCACATCGGAGTCAGGAGGTCGAATACCTTCAATCATCTTTTCATCGAAAATACAGACAAGTGCAGGAATTTTAACATATTTCTTGATTGATTTAAATAATCTCATACTCATGACAGTAACTTCTTCCTCGTTTAATTCAGCAGATTTGAATAATAAATCTTCATACCTCGGTAACATTGAAGCACTCTTTTCAACTAAACCACGTAGTTTTTTCTTATCAAACATGATCATAATATTAAGTAAAATTTCTTTATCTTTGTTGAGAATTGCCTGCTCCCAATCTCTAAACACATTAAACACAGAACTGGTACAATTCATTACTCTATTTAAAGTAGTACCTAAAATAGAAGCAGAATGTGATGCGGTAATACTATACGGTGAAGCCGCTAGAGAAACTAAATCTTTAATCAATACCTTATCTAATTTGGTAGGTAATCTAGTGCAGCATGAAATACTAATTCTGCTGCAATGATAAACAGCAAGTCTAGAAGCTAAAATTGTTCTTGTGTATGGCGCAAAAACGCCAGGAAAATCAAGTAAAGAAACGAAATGTAAATTATCCGTATAAACTTCATTATCAGTACTGTAATAACCACAATCATTTAACCAAGTACTGATGCATTGTATAATCTTACTAATTAAATCAACAGAACCATCACGTTTACCTAGGGTTTTAACAAGTAAATGTAGACAATTACCAATCTGAGCTCTTGTGGAATGTAAACGTTGGTATGATGGATCTAAAACTTTAGAAAAATCTTTATTTGAATAATATGGGCCATACGTATATAAAATATCAGCTCTTTTAGTTAGAGATGGGTCTACCGCTTCGATGGACTCTGACAAATTTGGAGTTGCAGCACGGGTCGGAAGTTCTGATTCAATGTCTGCACCCAAAATAGATTCATTAGAAGAGAAATCTGTTTTCTCAATTGCAAGTTCGATTTCTCTATTAATTGGATTTATGTCGGCCGTCTCATCATCAACTGTCATCAACTCATCTTTGGCTGACTCCTTGATTAAAATACTACTTTCTGTTTTCAAATTAATGGGATGAATATTATTTTTCAAAACTTCGGTACTCAACGATGACGTAGAAGTAGATTTAGTCATGTTAATTAACGATGGCAGAGACGATAATGGAGTTAATCGATTAGCAGGTTTTAATTTACCTAAATGTTTATTCTCAAGCGGTTCAGTATAGTTTTGGTCAAACAAACAACAAGCGCCCTTCAGTAAGCCTTCTAACAATTCAACATGGAAACCAATTTGATCAATTTCTTCTAAGCTAACGTTTGTTGAATCTTCTAATTTTTTACTCATGTTGTTAACAAAATTAATAGCTGGTAATGACATATTCTCGAAACTTTCAACAACTGCATCAACCTCCTCAGATGTTGGAACATACCATTTGAAATCCAAATATTTCAAATCAAACCTAAAACGTGTAAATTGGAATGCACCCCAGCATTGCTCAGTATACTTACCGCCATTATCTTCTAACCATTTCTCGGAGATTAAACGCCTTTCCAACGGTTTTAGACATGAAAGTGTGGATAAGGCACAGCTTGCTATCATCGCCGCACATAAGCCAGCAGTACCCTTCAACTTATTAGTATTCAAAATAATAAAATTTTCTATTTCTGATAAGTACGGTAAAATTTCAACAGTTGATCCAGAAATAGCACCCGATAAAATTCGCATATTCCAAATTAATCGTTGATCTTTACTTAGAACTTCTTGGGATCTAGAAACACCAGCACCGTGTTTAATTTCGTCACGAATGTGGGGCATAAAAAATTCCATCATCTTCTTCAACTGAGATTTAGGACTTCGTCTCACAATGGCCTCAGCAATATTGCAGAAAACTAAAGCAACTTCGTGTCTGACATTATTTGTAACATATTCATAAAATTTATCTGCAACAACGTTATAAAGTTCATCACTCATGGATTCAATTAAAGATTCAAAACAATATGAAATTAAAGCGCAAGCTTGGGATTCAATGGTATTTGTAGAATCAATCGCAGGAGAGACTTCTAGGAACTTGAAACAATTATCACAAAACTGGGTTAAAAACTCTTTAAATGATGAAGTTGCAGATTTCAAAGCTTCTAATTCGTATTCTGGATCATATTCAAAACTTTCAGGAATGTTTTGCTCTCCAAATTGTGAGCTTGCAGGTGCAGATTCATAAAATTTGGATTCCAAATAAGTTAAATGTTGAGTTGTAAAATCAATAGCACATATACCACCATCACCAGAGCCTTCTGTTAGGTCAGCAAATGGAATAACTGCTGCAACACTTGTAACAAAATCTGTGGTCATAATTGTTTTTTCAGGATCATTTGAATCAATCGCAGGCAATAAAAGTGATAAAAATCTCGCAATATGAACTCTGTAAACCGGTAACTGAACAATCAATCTAGAAAGTTGTGATAGCTGCTTGATTACAATAGGAATCCTATGTGTGGAATTGACCGATTCAAATGATGCATACCAATCCAATAATAATTTATCTAAAACTAAATGTGGCTTCATAAAACATAAAACTTGTAAAGCTTCATTATAACGTCTTCTGTGTGAAGATGATTTTGATTGAGAACCTAAATGTATGAGAGGTAGCAAAATTTTCACGACAGACTCCACCACTGAATCATTCAACTTGAAATTGTCTGGTAACCCAGAATAATTTGGATGATATAATGGAACCAGATCTCTATCTTCTTTCTCTCCTTGAACTCTCAGATGCAAACTAACAGCCAATTTTTTGACCACATCAGAAAGAATTGCTGACCAAGGTCCCGAATTTGATGGATGAATCAAAGTATATATCGAATCTGCGTAAGTTTTTAAAAAGTCAATGACGCCTTCATTCTCAAATGCAACTTGAGAACTCAATGAATTAATTATAATTTGTGAAATGATTTTACAATATTTGATCATCCTATTATCCTTCTGGCGGACCTGTGAAGATAGAAACAATTGGTTCATCATAAAAGTATATTGATGTTTAGTAAAAATGCCATACTTACCACGATAAAGAATAGAGTTATCTTCGGCGCCCTGTTTAAGGTTTTCAACTGAAATATTCATAATAACGGATAATAAACAGTTAATTTCCTTATCAGATTTGTTATTAAGCCATAGGTTGAATAGAATTGGTAAATAATATCGACTATCATTTTTATCATAAATAACGGTATTGTCAGAATTGATAGTAGGTTTTTCAAAATGCATTGGAAGCATTATAGTCAAATGTATTAATGATGTAGAAACAGTTTGATTGGTCATTCTAGTCATAATCTTCTCCATGATCAATTGTACAGAATTAGAATCGAAAAACGGCTTGACTGTTAACGCAAACGATATTAACTTTTTATATCTATTATCTTGCATACTTGGACCAAAAGTAGTTGGATTACCCAATGTAGATGCAAATTCTTCATAGACCGGTTCCCAGTCTAAAACAAAACCACTTTTAACTAACAGTTTTTTTTCTCTAATAAGTAAAGTAATTGCCTGTGTATAAAATGTGATGTCTATAGTTTGACCTCTTGATAAACATACGCTATAAAAAACTTTGATTAATTTTTTGGTAATATCTAATGGAATTACTAAACCCATTTTCAACAAATTTTTGAGCTCCTTTGTCCAATATTTTAGTGAAATAATAGATGCTGATTCAGGTTCAACTTTCATAATTGGTGTGGAATTGGCTGCATCTTCATCTTCTTCATCATCTGAAGATTCATAGTAATCACTATCGTCCTCGTTTTCATCATCTTCAATGGCTTCACTTTCGTTATTATGTAAAGTTTCAAATTTTTGATCATCAATAGTAGGAGTTACCGCAGAATTAATAAACGCATCTTGATCTTTATTAGTAATAATAATATTTTTCGCAGCTTCAAGGTCTTCAACGCTGATTGTTAGATTACCCTTTAAATCTAAACTTTTAATAGCAATATAAATATGTGCAATAATATGACTTAAATATTTATATTGATCTCTGATCGTTTCAGTTTTGTAAGGCAATAAAGCTTTATTTTTCAATCTCCTTGATTTATTAGTCGCAAAAAAAGGTGAATGGGGATTTGTCAATTCCTTTTCAGCTTCACCATCATCATTACTAATGTCTAATCCATAATTTTGTAGTCTCTCTAACTCTTTACTGAACAAAGGTGACGCAGAATTTCCACGTTGATTCAAATCTGAAAATTTTGATAACGCATTCAAATCCAAATTTGAGCTGTTGCCTACATTCAAAGGTCTTCTAGCATTTGGTCTAGGAAAATTGAATTCCGGTACAGGGGAACTCATTTTTTTAATGATTTTCTATGCTGCAATATATCTTTCACAACTAAAAGAAGTAGATTATGCAAGTTTGAAGGGTAATTATTTTTTTGTTTTTTTTAAAAAAAATTGTATCTTCACTATAAACACTTGATCCAAATCTGCAATTGAAATTATAGTTGTTAAATTAATTTATAGCCAAACAACCTACGACTATATCTCATTCGGAATCCAAAAGGATATGAGAAGTCCAAGGGCAAAGAAGAGTATGATCTTTCAAAATTTTTTCTGGGGCGTGTGAGGAAAAATCTCATTATCTTCAGCCTTCAGCTTTTGACATCTAATTCGATGTTTCGGGGTTCCTTTCTTCCAGTTGGTAAACCATTTTTTTAAACAATTTGTTGCTACATATTTTAAAAATAAATATTTAGATTCTACACTACTGATGTTTAACAACCACCCATCCCAGCACAATATGCCAATGACCATGTTCTGGACATACCATTGTCAAGCCACGACATTTGGAAGCCTGGATTGCTGAAAAACTCCCAAGCTTGACGTGGATCATACATAGCAGAGTTTAACATAAGTAAACCTTTCCAACCTCCATCTATAGAACTAGCTAATTGACCTAATGACATCTCATTCCATTCCTCTTTAACAAATTTGGAATCACGTACATAATTACTTAATGGCGTTATTGGAATCATGTGAATCCCGTGTATGTACTCCTTATTCATACCGAAATAAGTAGCATGATCAATTTTATTTTCGAAAAGAATGCCTGAAACTTTATTTCTTATAAAATTTGGTGGCATTATTTTATTGTCATTTTTATAAAGCATGTATAAGCCCATTGCGTGTTTTTCAATTGATAGAATTAGTGATGCAAGATTCACCAAATCAGGGTTATTACTAACTATACCCCATAACTTTATTCCATAATATGCATGATAATCTTCACTGGAACTTTCTTCATCTTTACCATCACCATGTGCGAACAATCCATTTGCAAAACTATGACCATTAAAAAAATCAAATGCTCTAAACATTGGAAAATACGGATCTTTTGCAGTCGGATTGAAAATATCCCTAATTAATGTATCTATCCAAGGTCTCGCAAAATTTAACCATGACCCATCATCATATTCTTTATCAACTAATGCAACTAATGCAGCCGCATGAATGTGGTATCCATAATGAAAGTGATGATCATTGTAGAAACAATTACCAAAGTCACAATAGAAATTACCATCACTTAAACCCGCTGTAGATATTATACCTTTCCAATTATTATCATAACATAAGGGAGCTTGTTGTTTATTCTCTAGAAATCTTTTAAATGCAAGCTTCATTTTGCTTAACAGAATTTTTGTCAGTGAAATATCTTTCAGAACAAAAGCGACAACATATAACATAAAAGCACCTTTGTCTAAAATTTTGCCTGCTGTATACATTGAATCGGTGTTTGATTCATTTACAACATCAAACGAATTAACTTCGTCTTGTGCTATTTGATGAATTATTAATTTTGAAGTCTCAGAATAACCATTCACGCCATTAATGTCAGACCATGGATCAAATTGTAGTTCTATTGGCGGTAGCTTTTCAGTCATAATAAATTTCTGGGTTATAAATGCCTGCATTGAACCTTTGCATGTAGAATCCAAAATGACATCATTGGCTAATTCATTTTTCATTTGTTGATCCATCGATTCCACATGATGTGGTAAAAACCACTGTAAAACTTTATTAGAACTTGATGTTCCTCCAATTTGATAATTAAAACTATAAGTTCCAACTGGATGATTCACGGTACCAGCTAATGTACATCCTAGGACATAAGCGCCTGCAACCTCATCATAATATTGAATTGAGCAATCATTATTTAATTTCGCAATTTGTACAAGTATCTGGCCACCAAATGTTTCTGCAAGAATAGAATTTGCAGAGCGTTGATTAAATGTTGCATTTGTATAGATGATCCATTTTGTATTATCAAATAAAGTTGTGACATACTTTTTCAAACCATTTGAAGTACATCCTAATTGTTGAAAAGAATGAAACCCTACTTTAGATGCAATTCTAGGTCTTATGTTACCGTTATATATACCAGTGATAAATCCCATTCCCTGAACAGCGTTCACATGAAGTTCTCCTGAATTAACGAGAAATTTCATTCCGATACTAAATCTCTGTAGATCACCTACTAAAAAATTAAAATTTTGAAGCTGAAATTCATCTGCACTCAACATCATTGAGCAAATTCCAACTGGATTGAAGAAATATTTCACAGGATCAGAGTTCGGATCTTCGCCATAGACTCGTTGAGAAGCTGATGTGTGAGAAATACCTAAACCCTTAAATTGATCATCTGTAGATTTCCATATACTATATGGATGTGTCCAAATTGGGAGGTTTTGATTATCAACTAATAAATTTCCATAGAAATTATTTGTTTCAATCGGTCCAGGTTGATCATAAAGTTGTGGTAGCTTAACTGGATGTGATGAGTTATTTGGAATACAAGAAACTGGTGGGGCTATCGAAATTGGGGATTGGAATAAATCATTGGAATTCTTATAGCTTGTTGGAGGTATTAAATTATTGGAAAGCTGATGTTGTTTTAAGGATTGAACGTAATCTCGTGGTGGAATAGGAGGAGCTTTTAACGGTTGCATGTTCTTATTTCTTGTTTCTCTAGATCTCAAATTATCTTTTTGATTTAGTTTCCGAAAAAAAACTATTTAAAAGGACAGTTTATTGATATGCACAATCACTAACCAGGTTTGAAAAGAATAATCATATAAGTTTTTTGGCTCAAAGCCTAATTCGGGGCTTAACTTGGTTTAACGTAGCTTAACTTAACTTAACTGATAGATTTGATTTCTACGAGACAGAACAGAGCGAACAATAATAACATGAACAGATTTTAAGATTTATTCAATATTTTTTTTTTTCTGTAATGGTAATATTAATAATAAAATGACTAAACTGAGATGAAAAAAATTATTTTCACAAAACCAAAATTAAAATGGTTAAGAAAATCATTAAAGTGTGTGGACTAAAGTCTACTGATGCTGCTGCAACAACGATTGACAGTGGTGCATCATTACTAGGCACCATTCTTGTTCCAAACCGTGCACGAACAGTTGATTCCAAGACCGCACGTGAGATCAGTAAACTATGTTATGCAAAAAGAATTGAAAAAGGTTCAAAATATTTATCAGCACAAGATCTTAAAGATTTTGTTAATGGATTGGATATACAGGGTCCAGAGTGGTTTGAAAAGGTTGCTCAAACTATTGCGGAGAATGGACCTTATTTAGTAGGTGTTTTCCGAAATCAAGCTTTAGAAGATGTCAAACAAATATCTGAAGATTTGAACATTGATATTATTCAATTGCATGGATCTGAAAATGTAAATTTGTTTGTTTCTGAATTAATGCAACCTGTGATACCGAGATTTGTTTTAAATAAACCAGGATTTGAGGAGTCATTATCTACTCATAAATTTTTAATTCCTTTGTTAGATTCAGAAGCTGGTGGTGAAGGTAAATTGATCAACTGGGATGATGCATCTAGTTTCGGAAATTTTAAGAATGGGAGATTCATTCTAGCGGGTGGATTAGATCCTGAAAATGTTGGGGATGCATTACAAGTGGAAGGCTGTTTGGGAGTCGATGTTAGCGGTGGTGTTGAAACTGATGGGGCAAAAGATATGAATAAGATAAAATATTTTGTATCTAATGCAAAAGCAAGTATTATGTAAATAGAAACTTTCATTATTAAATAATTGAATATATAAATTTTATATAAATTATGAAAAAAACTATAAATTTAAATGTCTAAATTTCTGAATCAAGCAGAACCAGAGATGAAAAACCACTTGTCAACAGATTTGTCAATTGGAGCTGCTGGTAATGGATTAGCAGCTGGGACATTAACTGATGGTTCGTAAGATGGGGTGTCAGATAAAGTAGTGTTTGTGACAATAACACCCTTGTTATCAGCAACCTTATTTTGAATTAATTTTTTCCAAGATTCATTACATTCTGCAATAACTTCTTCAGCATATTTCTTGTTCTTACATTCACCATTAAATGCAAAAACGTTTTCTGGCTTACCGTCTGGAATTTTGTAAATTCTGAACCATTCATTAGTAGCTCTTAATAAACCTGGTAAATGCTTTTCAACATCTTCAACATCTTCTAATTTAGAAGCTAATGGATCATTAACATCAATTGCAATAATCTTCCAGTCAGTTTCACCTTCATCTAATAAGGCCATAACACCTAAAACTTTAACTTGTTTAACTTCACCTGGGTATGAGACAGCTTCACCAATTTCACAAACATCTAAAGGATCGTTATCACCAGCAGCATTAGTTTCTGGGTTAACTTCATTTGGATCTTCCCAAGTTTGTGGGAAAGCACCATAATTATGAATGTAACCCTTGTGTGGGAAACAATTTCTAACAAATCTCAATTTACCTTTCTTGGTATCTTGAATAATTGGGTTTAAAGTTTGTTCTTTGGTAATTTCTAACTTTGCATTGGTCCATCTTGGAACTTCAACAACCATATTTAAGATTTTCTTGGATTCATCTGCAAATAATGGAATGTCATGGAAAGGGGAGACTGGTTTGCCATCCTTTTCAATGAAGACCTTGTAGTCGAGGGTGTTTGCAGCACCAACTTGTCTGGTAGTGTAAGCCATTGTAATTCGTGCGTTGATATTTATAGCTTTCTAGAAGAAAACACTGCAATTCAATTTCATAAATCGACCTTCAGACATGTGCAAAGCTTTATGAACAAATTGAGCATTTGCCAACTACCTCGTTAAGAAATTTATTTACAGCAGACGCGAGTCTCCGCTCCCGCCTGGCCGGCTGGAGAAAAAGTATGAGCAACTTATATATATATATATACTCTTTCAGTTTTAAATTCGTTTATTTATACTTCTAAATTTATGGATCACGTGACAACGCGCTTTCGCACGTGATATATATATTTAAAATTCATTAATCAAGTTATGTTACTGGCATCCAAATTAGAAAGCTATTTAGCTTATTTTCACATAAGGAATCCACCGAATTATTATATTAGACATTTGATATTAAATAAAAATCGAACTTATTCGATCAAAAAATAAAGCAAAACAAAAAAAAAAGCTGTAGGAGAGTAAAAAAGTTAAGGTAGATTATAATAACAGAAAAGTAGAGTAAGGAAATAAAATAAATTAAAAAATAGGAGGTTAACGTAAAGGAAGGTAAAATAAAGAAAATAAAAGAAGAGGAAAAAATTAATTTAACTCAATACATGATAGTCGCTTGGTAGCCAGGTGGATAAGCGTCTTCACTGAGAACAACTTTGTTCTTTTCGTTGAATTCTGCGTCATCTTCATTACAAATAACATTTTCCTTCTCACATTTGGAAATTAAGCTTTTACTAATACCAAGACGATCTTTAGCTATCCACAAAACAGGTTTATCCACGTCTGTTATTTCAGGAGGCTGATAAACAACAGTATCATTTAATGATTTAGAAATCGGCATGATCCAGTAATCCGGCATATACGACCTGTAGTTTGAATATTGAACGTAATTCTTAGGTTTAAAGTATCTCAAAATCATATGTTTAACACTAGCCTTTGAACCTCCATTACCCACGTATTCTCCAAAATTGGATGCCAGGCCAGTATATTCATGGTCATTAATTTTTTGTTGTTTTTCAATATCTTCGATATTATTTTTGTAATCATTGTTATTATTGCTATTGTTGGTATCATTGTTATTATTGGTATCATTACTATCCTCAACTTTGGTTAAATTCGTTGTCTTCTTATCTAAAGTGGCATTTAAACTATCAGTTTTATGACTATCTAAAGCTGCATTTAAAGATTCTGAACTTGATTCTACATCCTTCTTACTACCGCTTCCTGCTTTAGAGTCTTTGAGAGTTTGAGTTTCAGCTCCAGATTCAATAACAAAATAGTCAGCTCCGACTTCCTTAATTTGTTTTCTACCCATGTCATCATTAGGATAAAAACCTTCAATTGCACCAATTGGAACCGTATCTAAAACAGAATCAAATAAATATCTGAAATACAAGTGTGCTAGAACTGTCAATCCAAGCCAAACTGATTCAAGAACAACGCAGGCCCAATTTTTTTGCATGACGAATAATCCAATAAGACATATTTCACCAAGGTAAACACCAACAAAAATTTCAAATAAAGCTAGTGGATAGTTTCTACCTCTATTATCAGTGGTATGACCTGAGACGTAGACAAATGTATATAATTGTGCAACAAAAATTAACATAAAAGCAATTGATGTAAATGCAATAATAATTGGAGCAATAATTGCATAACACATTAAAATCACTGTAAATAATCCAAAATTCGCATACAATATACCCCATGATGGTGTTGATAATTGTACAGCACGATTCCATTTTTGACGAGGAGTTTTGTCAAAAATCCTACCAATAATAAATGACAAAATTAATCCTACAACTTGTGCCAACATACCTGAACTAATTGATAATCCTTGAAGCAACATATAACAAATATAAAAATTAGATGCTGGAGGTAAATTAGCCGCTAACATAGTTAGTGCACTTGATGGATTATTGATAATGGATGTAACAACAGAAGTCGCCGCAGATGCACATGTTGTAACTAGAAATACTTGAATAACTTGGAATGCAAAATACCATTGTTGACTCCAAGAATCCAATTGTTGCACAGTAAGACAACCACCTTTTTTACCACAATATTTTATAATTGGCGGAACCAATGACATTAAAATTGATAATAAAAGAGATGGTAAAATACCTGTAATTATACCCATTAAAACAGCTGGCATATTATTAATGAATCTCAAAAAAGGGACTTTTTCAGTTAAATAATTAATATTGGAAATACAACCAACAACAGCAACTGGAATAGCCCAAAACAAAATCAGCAAAGTTAAAAATAAATTTGCACCTGTCTGCTTGGATTTTCTAGCTGCATATCCAACGCCAACATTATTCCAGATAACATCTTCTGGGAAAAAACTTTGGAACTTCCTTGACTTTTTGAAATTTTCAGAACTGTCAATTGCTTGATAAGCCCTTTGTAATTCTAAATGAGATTCAAATTCTAAGAAAACAGATCCTACTTTTGGCAATTCATCAGAAGAAACTGCAATTTTACCTTGTTCCTCTTCCAAATCGTCATTAAATTGGTGTAATTCTTCAATACCCTCATTGAAAACCTTTTTGGATTTTCCAATGATTGGTCTATATTTATAACTTGGAAGCTTTTTTTCTGGAATATAGCTTTCAATTTCATCGATTGGAGTCGGCAAATCAATTTCCTTACCTTTCTCCAATTTCTTTTCCATTTTGCTTCTTGATTTTAGACATTTATTAATAACTTTTATAAAAGCACCCTCAAGTTTACCAATAAGTTTGTTTCTCTTTTCCCAAATTTCTCTTGCCTTTTTCGTATCTCTAGTTATTGCAATTCTTTGAGCCGCAGGAAATAAGTGTCTTAAAGAATCTTCAAACAATATTGTTTCATCAACATTATCAACTAATAAAACCTTGGAACTTCTAAGACTACTGTAAAACGGAGTGCATTGTAGATTATGTCTAAATCCTATGTAGAAAACTAATTCCGAGTAAATTGTGTAAACCACAAAACCAAAGAAAAACCAGGAGCAAAATAAGTTTGCAAAAACTCTCCATTTATGAGTGTTGTTAGCATAAGAAATAATATTGAATCCACTTTGACCACCACCACCGGTTGCATTAATTGCAAATAAAATAGGCCACAAAATTAAACCTGAAAACATACCAAAATATGCCCAAGTTAATAAATATCTGAGAAAAAAGTAGCCATCAATGCCTGCATGTTGAATAATAAATTTTTTTGGTTTTGATAATAAGTCTGGTAACCAACCAAATGGGGAGGAAGATAGTGGTGGAGTTTTCAAATGATCTGGAATTACCCTGTTTGTTGTTCTAGGCTTATAAACATTTATATATTTGTTTCTAAAAAAAATGAAAATCGCAATAAAAATCGCAAAGATAATCAAGTTGAAAATAAGCGAAGAAACAAACGCTGAAGTCGATGAACCTGATTGCTGATCCATTATGGTTGTGTTTGCAAGCTGTTTAAACTATGAAATAAAGATGAATTGAGCAAAATTCAGAGGAATTGAGCAGAATTGAAGGAATTGGGTCGTTGAAGAAGGTGTAGAAACAAAAAAAAGCAAACAAGGAAAACAAAGAAAAACAAAGAAAAACAAGAGCAATTAAAAAGCAAACAAAGAAAACAAAGAAAACAAAGAAAGATAAGGAAAAGTTAATGCAAGCCACTCAATGTAGCGAAAAAAAATTATGTCAATTTTGCATAATAGCAACAAAGCAAAGAAGAAATTGACAAATCCGATGGGACATGACACATGACACTTGTCAAATGCAGGGTCTGTGATAGCCTATCAGTACATTACTTATCCTTGCTTTTTGATTATATATGTATTTTACATATTTATTTAGAGTTTAAATTTTTTTTTTTGGGATTGGACTAGAATTTTTGTCATGTCCTATTTGACCACATATAATCACTGTCCATATTTCCATATTCTATTCTCCGCCCATGTATTGAAATGCTTCTAATTTGAATGCAAAAACATTGACTAATAATTCCAATTTGAAATTTCATTGATCTTTTTGGATTTCAGATGTATTAGCCCAAATACCTACCACCTCAAAAAAATAATCAATCTAAATTGAAGAAAGCTTGTATTTTGATGGGAGTCTCCTCTAGGTCATTGGTATTACAATTCCTTTCTTTTGGTGATATTTTTAGTTTGAAACAGGTATTTCTATCTTTTCTACTTTCGAAAGTTTTAAGTTCTTTTTCATTAAAACTAAAAATAAATGGAGCAAATTGGGCACAGCAGAGCCGTATTTATCTTTAAAGCTTAGTTCTTAGTGAAAAAGTCTGACTCTATTTTTATAATATTTCACAAATATGGAGACATACCTAAAAGAAATTAAGTGAAATCGTTTCCAAAAGGCCTAAACTACTTCCACTTGTTGTTTTATTGAAATTCTACTAAATTTTACATGGCACTTTTTTTTCCTGCCACTGATCATGATGTTATAAATAGTTATTGATTCATTAACAGCTTTAAGCTAGTAACTTAAAAAGATCTAACATTGGTGGAACATATTGCCCCGATAGAAATGCTTTTTTGAAAATTTTTACAAAAGGTGAAATCTTTTACTTTAGAAAATCTGGAAGGGGTTATTATTCACTGGAACGCTGAAAATATGTGAATTATGAAGTAGCTTTTTCAAGAGGTTTAATACCATTTACCCATAAAAATTTTGCTTTGAACTTTAATACTGAATCTTTGTGTGTTGTTGTTAAATATGCCCATGTTATACAAATTTTCTGAGAAGCGTTATGTTTATCATTTATACGCTAGCTTAATACGAAATTGTAACTAATTGTTGTCATTGCACTTCTAGAGGACATACATTCATTATCTTCCTCTTTTCCCTTGATCTTGCTGTCGTAATTAACTACAATTGACTCTGAAATTAATAAAGAAAATAACATTAGTTACTTTATATAATACTAGATATAACGGTTTATAATACTAGATATAACGATGCATAGGAAAACTGCAAACGTGCCTCTTATGTTTATGGACTTTAAATATTTTTTGTTTGTCAATTTATGATAATGTAAAAGCATTATATAAATCAATAGAATAGAAATTATGCCAGATTGATTACGTAAGAAACGGATGAAAATAAAAAACGGTGCTACAAGTGTTAAATTAGATGAATAATAAAGTCATTGCTTGAAAAGCCCATATTGAGAGACGTTAAGAAGTTAATTACAAGTAAAATACGTGCATCGAATGATAAATTGAGTCCAAAATAATTAAAGTGTTAAGATACCTTTTCTGGCTGGCTGGAATTGTGACCTTTCAGGTCACTTTAGTAAACAATCTTGTTAGAAACTGTATATTTCAACGATTATCTTGAAAATTTTAAGAAGTAACGTAAGAATAAGTAGAAATTATGGTAAGCAATATAAGATTTTTTAGTTTTTAAGGAGTTTATTGGGTTTTATTTGTTTTTGTTTCACTAATAAACTTTTAAAAGAAATAAACTTAATTTAAAAAGTTAATTTCATTGAGATATCAAAAATTCTGGATTAAAAACCTATAGAGATATTGATGCGCAATGCATAAAATTTGCAAAAGCACGCGTAGCTCAGTGGTAGAGCAGCAGATTGCAAATCTGTTGGTCACTGGTTCAAACCCGGTCGCGGGCTTTTATTTTTTTGAGCCATCAAAGATGAAAAACCTGTGAGTACTTTCGATCAAATTCAACCTTGAACAGGTCTTGGTGGACATTTTTACCACGACACCCTTGAGAAGCATTGATTATTTGTTTTGTACTTTTTATCCACTTGCCTTTACATCTTTTTATCTTTTAAATAGCATTAATCATTTCTTTCCACAAAACCTTTTCTTATTAATATGTCCATTGAAATTCCTGAAATTGAGGCTCCAAAACCAAGAAAGTTCATCAAACAACCTGATGTTGAATCAAAGAACAAAAAAATTGCAGAATTAAATGATAAAATTAAGAAAATTGAAGCATCCGTTACTTTACTTTCAGCTCAAATTGAATCAACTACCACTCCAAAGGTTGATTCCGAAAAGCGTCAAGCTCTAACAGCTTCATTAAGAAAACTTATTTCTTCTCAAGATGAAATTAAAAAGAAAAGACATCTAGTCAATGATCAAATTAGATTAATTGATCAGAATATTAAAAAAAAAGTTGCTGAAATTACTTCTAAAACTTCTAAGTATAATTTTAAGACCATTGAAGATATTGATAAAAAGATCAGAAAATTAGAATCTGAAATTGAATCAGGTAGTTTAATGTTAGTTGAAGAAAAGAAATCATTAAAAGAAATTTCTTCATTGAATAAATTAAAGAAAGATTTTGCAGGTATTGAATTAACTCAAAAATCTATTGATTCTGATAAGGCTAAGATTGTTGAATTAAAATCCTCCTTATCAACTCTTTCAAACAAGGATATCCAAGCGCAGTTTGAACAAACTACAAAGGAATTAGACGAATTATCCAATAAGAACAAGGATGTTCAAACCAAGAGAGATGAATTGTTCAACAAGAGAAGATCGTTACAAAATGAAAAGTATGAATTATTAAAGCAAATAAGACAAATCAGAGATGATTTTGATGCTAAATTTAAAAAATTCAAAAGTGACATGGATAACGAACGTAAGAAAAGAGAAGAAGAAGAAAAAGCATATAAACTTTATTTAGAAAGAAAAGATCTAAAAGAAGAAATTGCTGAATTAGAAGCTTCAAAAGATTCTGTTGTTAATGAACAAGTTGTGCAAATTAAAGCTGCAATTACTGCTTTAGATCCAACTTACAAATTTGAAGATGATGTTAATCCTTTAGATGCATTAAACAATTTATCATTAGAAGCAAAGACTACAAAGTCCACCGATGAAATCAAGTTACCAGAAAATGCAGAAATTATTAAGAAAGAAGAAGAATCCTTCTTTGTTGGTACTGCAACTAAGGGTAAAAAGAAGAACAACAAGAAAAAACAAACCAAGGGTATTGATAACACAATCGTTACTCTTTTATCTCTTGTTGACGCCACTATTCCAGAATCTTCTGAAGATTATCCAAAAATTATTGAAGAATTAAAGGAAAAATTAGAAGTTGCAAAGAAGGACCATGAAGTTGAAAATAAGGCAGCTCAACAAAAGGTTGATGCAAAAATTGCTGAAATCAACGAAAAAATTACTGATTTAGAAAAGCAAATTCTTGAAGAATTAGCAAAGGAAAAGGAAAGAAAAGCAAATAAGGATAAAGTTGTTGAAGAATCCGAAGAACAAGAAACTGTTTAGATTATATATTAGTTTTTTAATTTTTTTAGTTGAAATTTTAAATTTAACTGTGAATAATTTCTAAAAGATTGTATGTATTCTTTAAATTCTTTTGATAATCATATTAAGTTCTGATTATGATATTTATATTATTTATTATACAAAATAACCTTTCTATAAAATAGTGCACGAATATATATATGTTGAATTATAAAAATTCAGGTAATTTATTGCTTAGCGTCTTCTAAGATAGTTTTCGAAACAAACTTTTCATCACCAACCTCAACATCTCTTGATACACCAACATTTCTCTTTCTCTTTCTGATAACATTTTCTATATAAGCTTCACCTGCTTTATATGAAGATCTAACCAATGGACCAGAAGCACAATATAGAAATCCTAAATCTAATGCTACATCTTTCCAATAATCGAATTTTTCAGGTTTAACATATTCAACAACTTTCATGTGTCTTTTAGTTGGTCTCATATATTGTCCGAAAGTAACAACATCAACATTAATGCGTCTTAAATCTTTTAAAGTTTGTAAAATTTGTTCATCAGTTTCACCAAAACCTAACATAATTGATGTCTTAGTTAAAATATGAGAATTATTTAATTTTGCATTTTCTAAAACTGAAAGTGATTGTCTGTAAGTTGCTCTTCTATCACGAACATGTGGGGTTAACGCTTCAACGGTTTCCACATTATGTGCAAAAACATCTAATGGACTATTAGCTAAAGTTTGAACATGATTTAAGTCACCTTTAAAATCACCACTTAAAACTTCAACTAAAGTTTTTGGTGCTTTTAATTTAATTTGTTCAACAGTTTTAGCTAAATGAGCTGAACCACCATCAGGTAAATCATCTCTATCAACAGTGGTTAAAACAACATAACCTAATTCCCATCTTGAAATTGCTTCAGCGGTATTTTCAGGTTCATTTGGATCTAAAGCAGCAGGTTTCCTATTAGTTTTAACACTACAAAATCTACATCCTCTCGTACATGTATCACCCATTAACATAATAGTTGCAGTTGCTTCACTTTTTTTACCACCCCAACATTCACCAATATTTGGACATTTAGCTTCTTCACAAACAGTTGCAAGTTTTAAATCTCTAACATCTTTTTTAACCTTATGGAATGATTGACCTTTAGGGATAGGAACTTTTAGCCACTTTGGTAAGCGAGCATTAGGATCTTTACGTGCAGCTTCTAATGGATCAATTAACATATCTTTTGCACGCCCACTAACAAAATCTTCAAATGATGGACCTTTATTTAAAACATCTGTAAATTTTGTACCTTCCTTTCGACGTGTTATAATTTTTTCTTGAACGCCTAGGGTTGAATCTATTGTTAAATTATTCAAAATTTTATTATTACATGTGCTAAACTTTCTATTTGATGAAATAATAAATTTAATAGATCTGTTAGGAATGGACATTTTGTAATTAATCTTCTTGTTCAGAGTTGTGTATATATCAAATTATTATGTAAACACAATTTGTTAATATCGAAGTGGGAAAGAATGAGAAGATTAAATGCAGAAGAAATAACGGTGAATATTATTAATTTACTCCTCTATTTGGCTTTATTTTCAAATTTGAAATGCCTTTGTCGGTAACGATGAGACCGAAAAGAATAAAAAATAAGAAAATCATGAAAAAAAAAAAAAAAGAAAATAGAAGTCAGACTTCACATGATTAAAAGGAGTCAAGTTAATGACTCAGGAATTCATTCACTATATATACTATATATGTTATATACTGCAAACTATATACTATATATATACCATGCATACTACTATATCACTATCAATCAGTAATTGATTATTTATACCATGTATATGTCGTTTACCATGTATTAGTAGTTTTTACATTTGAGCCTATATGTTAATGTTAAGTTATTTAAAAAAAGTTAAAAGATCTTTCTCTCTATCTAAGTTATATATATAGGTATATATTTATTTATACAAATTGGTTAATTTGTACTACCAGATTACACTTGTAATCCACTATGTAAGGCTGGGACTGATTTCTCAGAATCTTCACTTTTACCAGATTCTCTTTTTCCAATTGCAATAGCTACAATATTTTTAAGTGTTTCTTGACCTTGAATATCTGGATACATTTGAAGCCATGGATGCAATAATAGTTGACCATAAGTTGGTCTTTTATTAGGATTTTTATGTAAACATTGTCTCACAAAATTTTGTGCTTCAGAACTAAATTTACCAATAGGCAATTCTGGTGGCTCACCATCAACAATTGCACTTAATTGCGAAAAAACATTATTATAAGTTTCAGGCGGATAAGGATAACAACCTTTCGCAATTTCTAATATTGATAAACCTAATGACCAAATATCAGATTGAACAGAATATGTTGAAACATCAGGATTTGTATGTTTAATTCTTTCAGGTGCCATATAACTTTGACATCCAATATTTGTACGAGCTAATGATGCAACTAAATTACCACTAACACCAAAATCACATAATTTAACTTTACCAATTTCATTAACTAACATATTAGTTGGTTTAACATCTCTATGAATAATATTTTTTTCATCTTTTAATTTTTTTAAACCAATTACAACTCTTTTTGTAATATAAGCTAATGCATCTTCTGGTATACCATTGCCATAAACTTTATCTAATGATCCACCTTTCATATATTCCATACACATATAAACTGCACCTTCAACGAAAAATGCACCATAAAATTCAACAATGCAATCTGAATTACAACTATGTAAAACTTCTAATTCCATTAAAATCTGACTAAATTTTGAATCATCTAATTCTAATCTAACTTCTTTCATTGCCATTATAATTCCAGTTGGTTTATGTAAAACTTTTGAAACAACACCATAATTACCATGACCTAATTCTTCTAAAATTTCTAAATCATCCATTGAAATTCTAAATGATGAACCATTTGAAAAATCAATACCTTTAGAATGTAATGATGCTTTACCTGAAAAATTTAATGAACCTGATTTAATATCAATATATTTTGCAAATGGAGTAAATCCATTATTATCTTTATTTTTATTTTTAGAATTTGTTGGACTATTATTATTATTATTATTATTATTATTAAAATTATTCAGATTTAAATTCATTGGATTTCTTCTAGCTGGTAATGAATTATCTCTTAATCTATTCATATTTGATCTATTATTTTTTGCTGCTGAATTTAACGTCAATTTATTCATTTTATTTTTTAAATTATTAGCTTCAAAAATTGATTCTTTTGTTAAAGGGATTGGAGTTTGTGCTATAGATGAAACAGACTCATTTGAAGTTTGATCATCTTCCTCATTACTATTAAAGGAACTTAAATTAAGTTTCATTCCTCTTCTTTGTGATAAAGATAATTTTGAAGAAGTTTGACTTGTAGTGCTTGTAGTTGAATTATGAGATGATAATTTTGGAACTGAAGTAGATGATGCATCAGTATTACTGGCAAAAATCGAACGAGTACTTGATACACTTTCAATACTACCATCACTAGGAACTGATGGTAAACTATGTCTTGGTGGATGTGAATTGAATGAAGTTGAATTTCCTAAAGATTCAGAACTTGAAGTAGTTGATTGAATTTTTTGAGCTTTGGATAAATAATTTATATTCTTATTAAGTGTATACATTGGTGAAATTGTTTGATTTTTAGAAGATGGAGTTTTCTTAAAATCTAATGTATTTGGATAATCTTCTGAATCATCAGAGAGAATACCAGCAGTAGAAGTAGAGACGGTTGAATTATGATTCTTTATTCTGAATGAAGTTCTTCTAATTATATTATCATTATCATTACTATTGGTTGGTGTGGAACAATTATTATTATTATTACTAAGTCTAAATGAAGTCCGTCTTGATAAACTCTCTCTTTCTTCACTTGGAGTTACTATTGGCGAACTAAAAGTACTTGAATCCAAACTTAAAGGAGTTGAAGGAGAATTATTATTCACTGATGCATTTAATTTTGAATTTAATGGAGAAACATTCAAAGATTCATCTTCAGGATCATAAATTAAATCTTGTTCATTTAACTTTGTATCTAAATTAACTAAGTTAGAATTTGAATCTAAAGATAATCGATTAGGATTTAACGAAGGACTGTTATTATTATTATTATTATTATTATTATTATTATTATTATTAATATTTATACTTGAAATTGAATCTGAACTACCTTGATTTTTGGTTTGTTGCATTTGTTGTTGTCTTTTAGCTTGAAAAGCCAGTAATTTTGCTTGAACACCAGGATTTATGCCCATATTCCTCATTACTTTTGAAGCAGATGAAGAAGATCTTGATAAATCTCCTAAATTTTGATTTGATTGACTTGATTGAGACATACTTGTGAACACAAAAAAATTATTAATTTTGTAATTAGATTAGCATAAACTGTATATTGAAGAATATTTAAATTGTAATTGTAAATTTCCTTTTTATTTTAATAATCAATAGTTAGTAAAGAAAGTTTTCTATTAGGGTATGAATATAGAAAACCTAAGAAAAAAGATTGGGTATATTAAATAAATTTAAACGGATTTTTTTTTCGTGTAAATGAAATAATTAATTAACAAGCTAACAAACTGATAATAATGTAACAAAGTGCAATAATTAAATCAAAAGAAAACAAAAGAAAAAAAACAAGAATAAATATAATATTAAACGTGAAATATTATGTATATATTTTACAACAATAAAAATAATTATTTTTTATATTATATTAAGTGGAAGACTGATAGATAAAATGGATTGATTGATTAATTGAAATTAAAATTGAATGTAATTGATTATTGAGGACTAAAGTAATTTGGATTTGTAGATAGGATGATGAAATAATTATATATATATATTATTAACACAAAAGTAAATAAATTGAATAATAAAAAAAAAAATCTAATAATAAGGGGGAGGTGAATAGGAATTAATTCAACTGAACTAAGTAAGGCTAGATTCAACAATTAATTTATCAAAATCTAGGAAATTAAGAAAAAAAAAAAGATCGATGTGAAATTTACTGCCTTAAATTACCAAATTAACTCAACTTAGATCAGCTCAGCGGTAATGTTGTATTGAATTAATTCTATTAAATTAAATTTTTGATAAAATGAGAAATAAGAAATGAGAATAATAAAAATTAACATTTAATTTAAATTTAAAGTAATTAAACAAGATCAAGATCATACTATTTTATTTATTTTATGTCACTTTGCATGGAAGCAACCATTATATTACATTATATGTATTAATTGTATACTGTAGATTGTATATATATCGTGTATATTGTATACAGTAAATTGTATTGTATATATATATATATCGCATTAATTGTACTAAAACTAGCTGGTCCTGGCATTATTATTATTATTATTATTATTATTATTATTATTATTAAACAAATTTTTTTTTTACGAATTTTTTTGATGGTCGATCGACGTGGATGTTTTAGCCGGCTTAACTTTCCTATTTAAGCAAGACGCTTATCGTTATCCCTATTCTCAACCTGAAATTTGACTTTGCATATTATATATATTATATACATATATTTTTCAATTTCAAATCTGAAATTCTACATAATGATTTGTTAATTTTCATTAAATCAATCTTGTTCAAACCGTTTTCTTTCAACTTTATTTTTTTAAAAAAAAAGTAGAATCTATTGTCTTTTCATATAAACTTTGTTTGTTATCACTAAAGATATCTTAATTAATCTTTGCTTTTATTTTTCATATTTTTTGTTATATGCTCATATTCTATTACAAAACAACATAATATATATAGATATATTTATATATATTTAATATATTTATTTAATAAATTCATATACAATTCAAATATGTCGTTTTCATCAATTCAAAAACCCAACAAAGACGATAAAGCTAAAAAAGATGACAAAGATGACAAAGATAACAAAGACAATATTAAAAAACCTGCTGCTCAAAAACGTTCAAGAAGTAGAAATGGTTGTTCAACATGCAGGAAATCAAAGGTTAAATGTGATGAAGTCAAACCAATTTGTGGTAATTGTTTAAAATTTTCAAAAAAATGTGATTATTCAATAAAATTAACTTGGGGTGGTAGACCTTATAAAATTCCTAAAATTGAAAAATTAAATCCTGTTGCAAATTTATCAAGGATTCAATTAAATCAAAATTTTGAAAATGTTAATAATGATCAGACTTATAACAATGAATTGACAAACTCTATTATAAATACAAACACAACAATGAAATCCATAAAAGAACATCAAAAAAATTTTACGAATGTAAATGTAATCAAGTTTACAAATGATAATAATAATAACATAAAATTCAAATCAAATATTAATGATAATATACAGCGTACATATACTCAACCAAGTTTAAATCCAACAGATAATTTAAACTTTTTATTAAAAATGTCATCAAAAAGTACTACAATGCCAAATTTATTACAAAAAGTAAATGAAAATAATACTTTGCCATATATAAAACCTGAATCGGATGAAGAAAGTACATTTCAATCACTAGAGGAGACAACTAATAATGTTAGTGCAAACAGCAATAACAATATAAACAACAACAACAACAACAACAACAACAACAACAACAACAACAATAATCCAATTGTTTCAATTGCATCACCATCGCTTGATTTTAATCATTCAGTCTCAAATAATATACAAAATGTTAATAATATGTTAGGATCTATGTTTAATGAAAAACTTGTACAAATGTCTCCATGGTCTCTTCTTGAAGAACTTGATAATTCACAATTATTAAAACCTCCAACACCTCAATTAAATAATAAAATAATAGAACTCGAAGAATTCAATGAATTTAATAACACAGTAATAAAACCAAACTTGAATGCGATTGAAAATATGTATTCTCATAATTTTCAACAACTTGATTTAACAGATGAATTTAAACTAGATAATTTTGCAGTTGATTTAAGCAAAATTCATGAATCTTCAGATCAAACTCACAATTTAATTTCTATTCCAATGATTAGTGAAATGAGAAGAACACCAAAAAATTCTGCTGAAGAAAATGATGATAATTTAGATAATATTAATAATAATTATAATGTAATTGTTGTATCACCATCAGCTTCTTCAATTAGTGAAATTTTGGAACCTATACCCAGAGGTTTATTACCTTTACCTGATATGTTATTAAACGTTCCATATTATTATGATTCATTTTTATTTTATATTAATTCAACATCATCAGTTTTAACACCCGCTGATAGCAATCTTTATATTAATAATCCGTTTAAAATGGTTTTACCAAAATTAGCAATGACAAATGAAGGATTAATGTCATTAGTTGTTGCATTTGGTGCAGCTCATAAAGGTTCACTTATAAAACAAGATCCAACAGAAATTGTTGACGCATTATTAAGTAGGGCATTATCCGATTTATTAGTTTTATTAAATAATAAAGAAACTTGTACATCTGATTTAACATTAACAATTGTTCTTTTATTTTCATCATTTCTTGCATTTAATTATAAATCTGATAAATGGAAAGTTCATTTACATGGTGCAAAACAAATTTTTTTATTAAGAGGTTATAATAAACCGTTTGATAAATTATTATCAGATTTTAAAACTGATGGTTCATTAATTAGTGGAGAAATTAAAAAATCAAAATTACTTTACTTTTTAATTCGTTGGTTTGCATATATTGATATTTTTACAAATTTATCAACTCCATTAGAACCAACAGAAGAAGAAATTATTAAATTTTGTAGTAACAGTCCAGGAAATGAATCATTATCACCAATTTCGGATTCTTTCTCTTCACCTAATTCAAATTTTGTTTCATCACCAACTTCTCAAAAAACTGAACAAATTGATGGAAATAATGAATTAAATGATAATCAAATTGATTATGAAATTATTGATACACCTGATTTATTAAAGGATGAATCTCATAAAGATATTGATTATATGCTTGGATTTAAAATTAAATTTTTACCAATATTTTCACAACTTTCAAAATTAATTAAATATGTTAATTTAACGAAACGTGCAAATGAAAGGATGAATCAAATACCTATTAAAACAGCATCAGTAATTGGATTATCACCAAAAATTATTGAATCTGCAATAAATATTCAAACAAAATTTCAAAAATTAAAATATGTTGATTATGTTAATGATGATGGTACATCATTTGCGAAATCAATAAATTCAATAATTGCATCAAATCATTGCTTTTTATTAATGGGTATGATTCAATTATATAGAAGAGTTCTATTAATGCCAAGAAATTCAAAAGTTATTCAAGAATTATGCTTAGAAGTTTTAAATACAATTCATAAATATCTTAATACAAAGGAACCAAATTCATTAGGTGTTATTTTACCATTATTTATTGCCGGTTGTGAATGTCAGAAAATTTCATCTCGTTCAATGTTTATTGAAAAATTAAATGATTTCCAGGAAAAAGGTTCAGTTTCTGCAGGTCCAGCAATTGAAATTATGACTAAATGTTGGGAAACTGATGACGATTGGTGTGATGTAATGTTACGTGAAAATAAAATTGTAGTCTTTTTATAATTTATAGAATATATATATATATATATACATATATATATGAATATAGATATTAAATTAGTTTTAGTCTTCATCATCAATATACATTAAAGCCTGTCTACGACCACTACGAGAATTTTTCATATTTTTCAAAGCATTCAATCTTTTATTTAATTCATCACTTCTTTTAAGTGAATTATCAATTGAAATTAATTCTTCATGCCTTTTTAATCTTAATTCAGGATCAAATGATGTGAATAAAGTAGTTGCAGCACCTAAACCATTTTTCTTTTCTTCATCAGTTGTTCTTTTAAATTTAAGAATTTTAGAATGAAAAGTCCATAAACTTGTACGATGACAAACACTTAAAACTGTAATTTTCAAATCTTCAATTGCAATTCTATAACATTCACGTTCTAAATCTGATGAAATACTTGATGTACATTCATCTAAAACTGCAAATTTTGGTTTATGATAATATAATCTAATCATTGCTAAACGTTGTTGTTCACCAACAGATAATAAATCTGGCCATTTTTCAACTCTATCTAAACATGGCATCATGAAAATACATGAAGAAGTATTATTCGAATTATCAATTAAACTGATTGTTTCATCATCAGAAGCATCAGAATCAGATTGATATTCAAAATTAAGTAAATATTCAAGATTTACTTTACGTAAAAGTTCAACCAAATATTCATCATCTTGAGCTTTTATTTCTGGATTTTCTTGTTTTGTTTTTAAAATTTTTTCTCTATAATCGTCATAAGAATCTGGATAAATAATTTGTTCCCTTAAAGTACCATAAGTAAAATAACTCCTTTGGGGTAAATAAAATAAATCTCTTTTATCATAAGGGACGATAATTTTACCAGGATCTTCAACATCCCATAAACCACCTAAAATTCTGAAAAGTGATGATTTACCGCAACCATTTGGACCAATGATTAATAAGTTATCACCTTGTTTAATATGAAATGATAAATCTTTAACTAATAGATTGCCATTTGGGGTTTTCAAAGGTATATTATGAAAGCTAATTTCATTACCATAATTGACATTTGGACCAACTAACAAAGGTTGTATGTCTGAGTCATTAATCAATGAATTATTATTGTCACTATTATAATTTATTGCTGATTCTATTTTGGAAGATTCATTTATATCAACTAAGGCATCTTGAAATTCACATAATTCACCTGCATAACCAACCATATTTTGAATATTTTTCTTTGATTGAATTAATTTACCTAAACTTTCTGAAGCTTTTAAAAGTAAACTTCTATTAGCCACAAAATCTGCCGATAATTTAGAAACCAATTCTTCGTCTTTTTTAATATTAGTTAAATAAACAGATGTGAATGTTGGTACTGCACATAACATTAAACCAAAAGCACCTAAAGTATATTTGAAAATAAAACTAATAGCAAAATTATAAACAGCCATTCTTCTTAATGACATTCTTTCGAATTTTTCGAATTCAAAATATGATGTATCTAATAAATCAATTTCTCTACTATGACCTTTAGCTAAAGCAATTTCTTCATTATTTAATATTATATTTGAATGAAACTCATGAAATTTATTTTCAAGTGTATTCCTTAAATTATTTAAATTACTAAAATTCGGAGTAAAAAATTTTAAAACTAAAGTTGATAAATTTGCAACCATACCTAACAGTAATGCACCTTCAGAAGAATTTTCACTTGATTTTGACATATGATTGGCAGCAATCAGTATATCTGAAATTGGAGTTAATAATTGCGATGGTAATATACTAAAACTATCAGCAAAATTTTCAATTGTTGTAGTTAATCTATGATTTGGATCATTAATATAATTAGAATGTGTATTCTTATGATTTAAAAGTTGATAAATTGTTGAATTACCATTTGATGGTAAATAATCATCTAACAATTTATTTGTTAAATTATTACGAATCGATTGAGATAACAGACTTTTTGATTTTTCAAGTAATGAATCAGTTATTGATGATGGTATGCCAATAAGTAACCAAATAAATAAGAATTTAAAGAATTTTTTAAACTTCCTCGAAATAAGAGAAGAGACTAAGTCACCATCTAAAGTTGCAATTTTCAAAGTAATTAAAGCTTTCGTTAAAAGAAGTGAAATTTGAAGTATCAATTGATAAAATGAATAAAGAGTATTTTTATCTTTTATACTAAGTTGTGAAAAAAGAATGATTGTAGGTGAAGATTTAAATTTATAAATAATTCGTTGAATAAAATTCTTATTAGATAAATCTTGAAACGATGGAACAGAATTATCTTTCAAATCTGGACTTTTCTTTTTAGATTTTGAACCATTATTGAATAGCATATAAATGATTATAAGGTAAGATACTCTTAAAATTTTCTTCCTACGACGAGCATAAAAGGATAGGATATTTTGTACTGACTTTCCAAGATAAGCGTTTCCTCTGGCTTGTAAATCGGACATATTGAAAGTGTTGTAATTAATTGATCTATGAAAGGAAAGAAATAAAGAAGGAAAGAAATAAAGATATGAATGAAGGAATAGATACAATCAGCTGAAGATGTGTAATATTAAATATATAATAATAGATATGTAGTTTATAAATATAACAGATGCTATTAGTATTACAAATAATGAGTGATCAAACAATTAAATAATAATTATTTTTAAATTTTTCCATCCTGACAGAGGACAGTTATAAGCAAAATATATACACCACTCCCATAATAATAATAATAATAATATGAACTCCGGTATAATAGAAATGTGGGGGGTAAAGAAAATCAAATAAATAAATAACACCGAGAAAATATTTTAATAAATTAATAAAATGAGCCTCCTACTTTCAGCTTCCTCCTCCTTTTTTTATTTTAAATTTGTTTTGTTTCTTAACGTGTCAAAACAGAATTGAATACAGGCGTACTGTTGTCTTCCTGTTTAAGTATACGTTGTTGTTGCTGCATGCGCCACGATGGTTGAACACGTGCAAAACGCCACCCACTACGAAAACACAGCTCATGCGCCACAATTTCACCAAAACCGAGCATCACTCCGTTTATAAAAGGAAGTACACAGTTGATACCACATTTAACAATAAAAGAGAGTAAAGAAGATGATCTTGTCATAGTATTTGTATTAGTAGTGACAGCGGTACCAGAAATTGCATAATTATCTTCCTTGGAATTTTCATTCTTATCATCATTGTCCTCGTTTGTAGAAAGTATCTGTTGTGCAAGTTCGTCTTGATCTTGAGCTGCACCTATGCTATCAATCATCTCAATAGCACCATGAATTGCATCACTAGTTTCACCACTATTCATTTTTTTTCAATTATGAAGAAAAATGGATCAAAAAAGAAAGTAACAGTAATTATCTAGTAAATTTATATATCACTTACTTTCATATTACATATCTATCATAATATTTTTGATCAATTCATGTTCCCAAATTAAAACAAATATGATTTTTCTTAATTTTCACTTTTTCATATGCGCGAGTTACCAATTAAGTAATGTAAACTAACTGATACATTATATATATTATATATATATATATGGTCAATATTCACAAGCAATTTTGTAATTGAAAGAATCGGCTTCATGATATTTATTAGAACATACATTGTTACTATATTTTGTATTTTTATTGACTTTTAATTTTTCAATAATAATGTCTTTGGAAGATTCATTGTGTTATACAAATACACCAGATAGTCATCATATCGATGATCATTATCATGACGATGATAACCATGAAAATGAAGCTTCAGTAGTTGGTAGAGCTTTAACTGCAATCGTTGATATTGGATCAAATGGAATTAGATTTTCAATATCTTCAAAAGCACCTCATCATGCTAGAATAATGCCTTGTGTTTTTAAAGATCGTTTAGGTATTTCCTTATTTGATGCTCAAATTAATGATGATGATAAATATTCTAAAAGACCAATTCCTGAAGATGCAATTAATGAAATTATTCGTTCAATGAGAAGATTTAAATGGATTTGTGAAGATTTTGGTGTTCCTTCAAATGGTGTTAATGTTGTTGCAACTGAAGCAACAAGAGAAGCTTCAAATTCAAAAGAATTTAGAGATAAAATATTTCAAGCAACTGGTTGGAAAACTCAATTATTAAGTAAAGAAGAAGAAGGTATAACTGGTTCTTATGGTGTTGCATCATCTTTTCAAGAAGTTTCTGGTTTATTCATGGATTTAGGTGGTGGCTCAACTCAATTAAGTTGGATAATTTCTAAAAATGGTAATATAAAAATTAGTGATACTCCTGTTTCTTTACCTTATGGTGCAGCTGCTTTAACTCATAGAATGAATCATGAAGATTTAAATGAATTATTTCATGAAATTAAAAATTCTTATCAAGTTGCATTTGAAAAAATAAATCTACCGAATGAATTAATAGATGATATAAAAAAAAATAATGGAATTAAATTATTTTGTTGTGGTGGTGGTTTAAGAGGTTTAGGCCATTTATTAATTGCAAATGAACCAAATTATCCAATTCAAACAATAATTAATGGATTTTCAACCACTTTTGATAAGGTTGAAAATATGTGTAATTATCTTTTATTGAAACGGAAAGTTCCAAAATTTAATTTTGAAAATTTGAAAGAAAGAGAAAATAATAATTCAAATAAAATATTTTGTGTTTCAAATCGTAGAGAGCAACAATTACCCGCCGTCGGTTTATTATTATCTGCTGCATTTGAATCTTTACCGAAGATAAGAACTGTTCATTTTAGTGAAGGTGGTGTTAGAGAAGGTGTTTTATATTCAATGTTTTCCAATGAAATTAGAGCAGAAGACCCAATAATTACCGCAACAAGACCTTATTCGCCTCTATTAGCTCATAAATATATGGAGTTGTTAAAAACTGGTTTACCATCGAAAAGAGATAATATTGTTCCAGAAGAAATTGAAAATCGAATAATACCTGCATTATGTAATATTGCATTTGTTCATTGTTCATATCCGAAAGAACTACAACCAACAGCTGCTTTACATGTTGCAACATCTGGTATAATTGCAGGATCTCATGGTCTATCACATAGAACCAGGGCTTTAATTGGTATTGCATTATGTGAAAGATGGGGAGCAGAATTACCAATTAGTGAATTAAATTATTATTTAAATTTAGAAAAGTTAGTAATTGAATCAGCACCACGTCGTGGTGAAAGATTAATTTATTGGACAAAATTATGTGGTAAAATGATGCATGTTATTTGTGGTATTCATCCAGGAGGTAATATACGACCAGGTTCATTAAAATTTCAATTTAAAAATGATGAAGTTAGTAATAATAACAATAATCTTAATGGTATTAATAATAATGATGTTTTATCAAATGATTCTGATGAAGATAACATACCTGTCCTAACAGCACCAACTAATATAAAAAAGGATAAAGACATTAAAAATACATTAGTTATAACACTACCAAATGATGGAGTTAAATATAGTTATAGCATCAAATCTAGGGCTTTAGGATTTCAAAAGAAAATTAAAAAATTAAATAAAAAATACTCATGTTCTGGTAAAGTTAAAGTTGTTGTTCAGCATGATAATATTTAATTTAATCTAATTTAATTTTGAACAACTAAATTTATAATTACGAAGTTTTTTTTCAAATTTTTAAGATTTTTTATAAAATTTATGTAATAAGAATAATGAATAAATAGAAAACAAATATAATAAATAATAATGAAGGAGAAAAACAAATATAAAATAATAAATTTTAATATATAGTTTAATAAATAAAATTATAATTTACCAATACCTCTACCTTCACCAAGATCATCAATAGTTTCAGATAATGGTTTTCTGTATAATAATTCCCAGAATCCTTGTTTTTGATATGTACCATTTGCGAAATCTTCATCTAAAGATTTATTTGATTCTTGATTTTTAATTTGACCAGTGTGTGTCATTTGTGTAAAATTAGTATTGAAGTTACCAATTAAACCACCAGTCCAATTAAATAAACCAACAAATACAGCCATACCTAAAGCTAAACCAACTTTTTGATTCAATGGAGATGATTTAAAAATAGTTGCAACAAGAACACCAGAGGAAGCGGCAATTACTTCATTTGTTGTTGTTCTCTTTTCATCTAAATTATATAATGAATTTGAAATAAAACTATAAGTACCTAAAGCAAATGGAATCGATATAAAATGTCTTGGACTTAATTCAAATAATTTAAGATAACGTTCTTGACCTGGTCTTGCAGATCCCATTCTATGTTGTAATAATCTTCTAACGTGCATACCACCAAGGAAAATTGCTGAATAAATAGCAATTTTTTTAGTTTCAGAGAAAGTATCAGCTGGCTTAAAGCTTGAAGTTGAGACATCTGCATCTTTGAAAAAGAATGGTCTTGGAAGTTTAAAAGATTCGTTCACTTGAGTTTCAGACATTTTTTGTACGTATGTATATATGCAAATTTAATAAATAAATATCAATGAATAGTTTGATTCTTTTTAAAATTTAAATATTTTTTTTTATATTCTATTTAAATCAATAAATTGTTAATAAATAAATAAAATCAAGTAAATTTTATATTGCTTATATTTTTTCTGAAATGAATAATATAAATAATAACGATATGGAAGAGAAAGTAAACGTCAGATAGGAAAACAGTTAGCAATTCAATTCAATCTAATCAGAATGTTTGAAGTATAGCTGATAATGTTTGCTTGTTTAGAAATATCCTTGACTTTCAAATATAAATTCCGAACTTTTCATATGTGATTAGCTATACAAGTTCATGTTGTTCTGGCTTTCTTTTACGATTCCCCTCATTCTCATGAAGAGGTGCGCAGCTGCCAATATACATTTACGGGCCCACAAGCACGTGACATATTTTAATTAATTATTTTTTTCTCTTATTTTATTTTCTTTTATTTTATTATTTTATCAATATTATTATTTTATTTTATTTTAATTTAATTTATTTTTTTTATATTTTTATTATTTTTTATTGTTTTTTTATTTTATCTACTACTGGTGTCTGGTAGTCAATTTTTTATTATTTCTATCTTATTAATTATTTTATTTTACTATTTTATTTTAATTCGTTTTTTATCTTTTATGTGTTTTTTTCAGTTTTCTATTAAGTTCTACCATTTTATTTTATCTTTTTTTTAAAATAATTTTATTATTCCTTGGTTTCCAAATCTTCGGCCTAGTTTGTACATTATGATGAAACACTGCATATACATGTACGGGTTTTTCTATAAATTTGAATTAAAAGGGTCGCGACGCGTCGATAAGACATCTTTATATTAAATCCGTGCACCAACTACTTAAATAGGAAAGTTAATTGCCAAGTCACGCGGAGAAAAAACAATAACAATTAATAACCAATTGGTAAAAGACCGTACAAAACCGAAATAATTGTAGTAATCTAGTCTATTTGATATAGCTAAAATGGTTGAATGAAGGGCTCTATACCTTTCAACTGATAAAATTTTTGTAGTCTTAATAATACCTTTTGATTATTGAAGTTAAACGTATGACTGTGCTGGTCTTTATAACACTCAAGACTTAAGTATCAATTATTTCTGATTTTTTTTATATCATAAGCTAAGTATCCGCAGGTGCTTAATAATCCAATCTCTTTCTTCATTTCGGGATCTAACATCGTTCATCTTATATTAAATTTTGACACATTTTTTGACTTAACTTCACAAGAGGTCAACGATAAGGGTAATTTACAGTCATTCGAAAAATCAATTACAATTAGTTATTATACACTTTGCTCTTCTATAATCCATTTTATCTTTTTTTACTGAAATAATTTGGTCATACAAATTATCCGAGTTTTAAGTAAATCAGATTGCATAACCAAATATTTATTTTTTGGTCTAATTAATAGCCAAAAGATTATAGTTAAAATCTTATTATTTCATTTGTCAATTTGCCTCTTTATCCTTTTTACCTTGGGTTAGTATCACTGGTTTTTAGAATTTTTAATTATAAACTCTTTCACACATCTTATCAGGATGCTATTATTAACTCAAATAATCACTTTTATTTTTGTTTTCTTGGTGATATTACTGAATATCCGCTCAATTGCTAATAATGATACTATCGATGAATTAATCTATATTCAACAGCAAACTACACAGTCTGATGAATTAAATTTATCCAAACCTCACATACCCTTACATGATACTTCATTATTCAATCCATATAATAAAATTAAAATTAAACAACAATTGAATTCAAGACTACCAAATATAAATGAACCTTTAAGAAATTTAAAAATTGGTAAATTAAATTTTTTACATACGACTGACACTCATGGTTGGTATTTAGGCCATTTAAATCAAAAACAATATTCTGCTGATTGGGGTGATTTAATTTCTTTCCATTCTAACCTTTTGAAAAATATTAATAATCAAAATAACGATTTGTTGTTAGTAGATTCTGGTGATAGACATGACGGTAATGGCTTAAGTGATTTAACATTTCCTAACGGTGAATTATCTTCTAAGATCTTTAAAATGCTAGATTATGATTTAATAACAGTTGGTAATCACGAATTATACAATGAAGGTGTCAGTAAACTGGAATATGATAATATAGTTTCTTACTATGGTGAAAAATTTATTTCAACAAATGTTCAATATAAAAATGATAATAATGATTGGGTAGTTTTTGGTAATAATACCCATAGATATTTTGAAACAAAAATTAATGGATTTAAGATTTTAAGTTTTTCATTTTTGTTTGATTTTAAAATGGCAAATCAAAGAGTTAAAGTTACGCCAATTACTGAAATTCTGAAACAAAATTGGTTTATTAACCTTGTTGAAAATTATTCTCAAAATTATGAAATTGATGCAATTGTTATTTTTGGCCATATCCCCGTTGATCATAATTGGGTTGAATTGTATGAATTACACAGCTTGATTAGGAATTATTTCCCTCATACTTATATTCAATATTTAGGTGGTCATTCTCACATCAGAGATTTTTCAGTCCTGGATAATCTTTCTACAGGTTTGCAATCAGGTAGATATTGTGAAACAGTTGGTTTTTTGTCAATTAATGAATTACCAAATAATGAAAATTTGAATAATTTTGTTGAACAAAATATTGATAGAAAATATATTGATTTCAATCTGCATTCTTTTATGCATCATTCAAATCATACTAATTTAGATAATTTTAATACTGAAAAAGGATTATTTGTTTCGAAAGAGCTTGCGCATTACGCTAGAGTTTTAAATTTAAATGAAGTATATGGTAAGGTTCCACATAGTTTTTATATTTCAGCTGCAGATTATAAAAATGAAGACGAAAAATCCTTATTAAAATTTTTAGAAAGTGAAATTTTAGTCCAATTAAAATCGAAATTTTGCAACATCAAAATTAATAAATTACCTAGTCTTGATAATGAAAACGATAGAATTATTTTAATCAATACTGGAGGTATCAGATATGATTTATATAAGGGTGAATTTAATAAAAATTCATTATTCACAGTCTCTCCCTTTAAAAATATGTGGAAAGTTTTACCTTCAGTTCCAACAGACATTGCTTTTCAAATTAAAGATATTCTTAATCAGGGTGATTATATAATTGATAACAAAGATTTAAAATCACCATTTTTACGTGCTCTCGATCAAAAAATTTCAATGAATAAAAATACCAATACTTTTAATGATATCCCCCTTAATATAGTTAATGATAAACCAAGGTTACCAGTTTCTTATGGATACACAACGGTTGATGATTTTGGTGTTAGTGGCGATGATACAATTCATAAACTATTACATAATTATTATGTTCCAAATGTTATTCAATCTTATGAAGGTAAAATAGATTCTAAAACTGAATTTACAAATGTTATATATTATGATTTTATTGAACCATTTATACTTGAAGCTTTAAAAGAAGCTTGCAATGGTGATAATGAATTATATGAAAGCATATCATCAACAGCAGAGTTTTACAATGATTGCTCAGAAGAATTCAACCTCGGCCAAATGCTAAAAAACTATGCAATTCAACATTGGAATTGATACCTTTTTTAATGCTATTTATGTTATTTAATGATCTGTTTTTTTTTTGTTTCTTCCGTCTTTTTTAATTTTATGTTTTAGGTCATGTTATTGGTGACCTTTTCTATACTTTGCATTCTCTCGGTTTTACGTAGCGTTTCTATAATATTATAATCTAATTTAATTTTTTACTTGAACGATATATCTTGAAATATTGTTTCTTTTCTGACAGTTTGAAATATAATTCTAAGATGTACTTTTATATATATATTTATCTATTAAAATTCATGATATCACGTGCGTAAACTTCAAATCCCCCTTGCACCGCTCGTAAAATGTTTAAACCCTGAAATTTTAAGAGAAACCCTCTCTTGACCGCGCATAAAATTGAGAATGAAAAATTTAGTTCTGAGTACGCAAGCGAAAGTATGAGGATTTCAATATTTAACATCTTATTCTCTCTTCATTACAACCATTTCTCTCAAATTCATTTAATTTTTAAAATTTTTAAAATTTTTTTTGGTTAATCAACACTAATTGTATCAAAATGGGTAGAGGACCGTATGTATACAAAGGCTTAAGATGAATGGTTAACTCACTAGCAGAGTTTGCATCATTTAGAAATGCTATATTTTATTAGCGTATTATCAAATTCAAAAGGTATATATTATTTCTTTTTCAATTTTAACAATAAAGAAATCATTTTCATTATTGTTTCTACTTGTTATTTGAATTCATTGAAATTTGAATAACCTATGACTTCATTCAGTTTTTGAAATTGATGGAGACATATGAAGGACGATTTCGTCCACCATGCTTGAACCACATGATTTATGAGTTATTGAATCGGTGGTATCTCAAAAAGCATGGAAAAGAAGACAGGTGAAGACCGTTAGGTTTTCTAGCTTACCTTTTTTTAATTTTTGAAAACTTTGATTTAAGAAGAGAAAACTAACATTTTATTTATTATTATTTTATTATTTTATTATTACAGAAAGCACCACTTAAAGAGATTAGCAGCACCAAAGCACTGGATGTTAGACAAATTGTCTGGTGTCTACGCACCAAGACCATCTGCTGGTCCACACAAGTTAAGAGAATCTTTACCATTAATTGTTTTCTTAAGAAACAGATTAAAGTATGCTCTTAACGGTAGAGAAGTCAAGGCTATCTTAATGCAAAGACACGTTAAGGTTGACGGTAAGGTTAGAACTGATACTACTTTCCCAGCTGGTTTCATGGATGTTATCACTTTAGAAGCAACCAACGAAAACTTCAGATTAATCTACGATATCAAGGGTAGATTCGCAATCCACAGAATTACTCCAGAAGAAGCTGCTTACAAATTATGTAAAGTTAAGAAGGTTCAATTAGGTAAGAAAGGTATTCCTTATGTTGTTACCCACGATGGTAGAACTATCAGATACCCAGATCCATCTATTAAGGTCGGTGATTCTATTAAGGTTGAATTAGAAACCGGTAAAATCTCTGATGTTATTGCTTTTGAAACTGGTAAATTAGCTATGGTTACTGGTGGTAGATCTTTAGGTAGAGTTGGTGTTATTACTCACAGAGAAAGACACGAAGGTGGTTTTGATTTAGTCCACTTAAAAGATTCTTTAGATAACTCTTTCATTACTAGATTATCTAACGTTTTCATTATTGGTAACGAAGCAGGTAAGCCATACGTTTCATTACCAAAGGGTAAGGGTATTAAATTCACCATTGCTGAAGAAAGAGACAGAAGAAGAGCATTACAAGGTTTATAAATTAGATGTTAAATAATTTTTACTGTTAATTTTGTTTAATCTCCTTTTGGAATAATACTTTCCTTTTTTTAATTAATGTAACAGGTTTTGGGTTTTCGAAAATAATTTGTACGTAATCGTAGTTTGTACAGGAAAATTTAGAAGCTACATTTTAGTAACAGTTTGATTTCCTTGGAAAGATGAATTTCAAACTGAAATATTCCTGCTACAAATCTATACTTTAGTTTCAAACAGAAGTCTTCTATTTTGGGCTTTTTGTACATTTGTACTTTCAAGCTTCAAATTACATATTAGCTGAGCTTCAGTGGCTGAAAAACAATTGATAATTAATTTTATATCATCTACAAAAGCTATATACAAAACAAAATTTAATATGGTCCTTACTTATCTCTTAAAAGGATAATCGACATCTTCGTCCTTTCTCTTCCAAATTTTCTTCTTCTTTTTCGTAGGGATATATTCAACAAAAATATTTTCACAATTATTCTTCTTGAATTTTTTGATGAATCTCGGATCCCACAATTCAGATGCAATACCTAAATCTTTACAACATCTCATCAATGCATTACTTTTACAACCTTCCGTCGCAGTTGGTATCCCTTGTTCTTTGAAAAATGTCTGTTCACCTCTAGCAATTGAAACAAGTCTACCATGAATAACTAAACCATATTCTCTAGTTAACAAACCACCATTTTCTTGCATCTGAACTAAAGTCTCTGATCTTGGTGCTAAACCCCATGCACCAGCACCAAAAGCACGATTCAAAATTCTTCTGTATTTAATTTCAGGTAGATATAATAATCCATCAGGTGTAATTTCAATATCATCAGCTGTCAATTCCGTATATAAAACTTCTTGGGCTTCTTTACTAAATGGTGCATTACCTAAACCATGAAATGATTCAGACCAATTTTTCGAACCATCCAATATAGGTTGTTCCTTAAGTCCTTCGAAATCGTTCAATGATTTGTTGAAAACATCATTTATTGCAGAAACATTAGAAATATTAGACTTATCAACCGTATTAGTTGTGTTATAAGACGCAGATTGCACACTAAAATCACGATTGATGTTTATTACTGGATCAACCTTCTTTGCGGATTTGAAAGTAGAAACACGAGTAGAAGTTGATTTTGGTTTTGCGATGCTTGATGGTTCGTCAAATGCTTCAAACATGTCACTTGATGAGATAAGACGCCTTTGAGAATGTGCACATGATATACGCTTAGCCGTTTGAGCAACCCTATTGCCCCGGGCACTTCTACTAAACATAGTTTTCGTAAATTTAAATAGAATTTTTGTTGATTAATTAGCAAATTTGATCAAGAAAGACAGGTAATATGAAAGGATATCTATTCATACAGTATAGAATATAATATAGAATAGAAAAGGAAACATGTTACAAACTTCTTAATGTCTAGAAGAAAACAAAGCGAGGAATTTTTTAAAATTCTGTGTTTTTCTTAATTGTCAGAAAATTTAGAATTTCTACGTGTCACAATTGTAAGTTCTTTTTGTTTATGCTTTTTCTAATATTTCTTATTCCAAGCATAAACTTTTGTCCATTGAATACCAATTATGGCTCCAAAAAAGTCTGTGAAGAATTCCCCAGTTACTGTTGCAAAGCTACGCAAGCAGGATTCTGAAATTGAGTCTCGTCCTATTGAACAATCTATGGAAAAATGGTATTTTATTGCAAATGTTGCTATTACATTCTGTGCTTTTTTCACTAGATTCTATTACATTTGGTATCCAAGTGAAGTTGTATTTGATGAAGTGCATTTTGGTAAATTTGCATCATATTATTTAGAAAGGACATACTTCTTCGACCTTCATCCACCCTTTGCGAAATTGTTGATTGCATTTGTTGGTTGGTTAGTCGGATTTGACGGTGAATTCAAATTTGAAAACATTGGAGATAGTTACATTGATAACTCTATTCCGTATATTCCATTAAGATCATTATCTGCAGTTTTGGGTACTTTGACTGTTCCATTGATGTTTGAAACTTTAAAAGAATGTAACTATTCAGTTTGGACATGTATTTTAGGTTCCGCAATTGTTGCATTTGATAATGCTCATGTTGCCGAAACTAGATTAATTTTACTTGATGCAACTTTAATTATTTCCGTTGCCGCTTCAATGTATTGTTATGTTAGATTTTCTAAGTTGAGAAAGCAACCATTTACCGCTGATTGGTATAAATGGTTATTTTTAACAGGTGTTTCACTTTCTTGTGTTATCTCAACTAAATATGTTGGTGTTTTAACATTTTTTTCAGTTGGTATTGCCGTTGCAATTGATTTATGGCAATTATTAGATTATAGAACAGGTTTAACATTGGACCAATTTGCCAGACATTTTGTTGCAAGATTTATTTTGTTAATTGTGATTCCATTTTTCATTTATCTTGGATGGTTTTACATTCATTTTGCAATTTTAACAAAATCGGGCCCAGGTGATGCGTTTATGAGTTCAGAGTTTCAAGAAACTTTAGGTGATTCCATTTTAGCAAGGGAATCTAAAGATGTTAATTATTATGATATTATTACGATTAAACATAAAAGTACAAATTGTTTCTTACATTCTCACCCATACCATTATCCATTACGTTATGAAGATGGTAGGATTTCATCTCAAGGACAACAAGTTACATGTATTAATGCTGAGTATGAATCTGAAGGTGATAAGTGGGAAATATTACCAGTTAAACCATTTGAAGGTAAAAAATTAGGTCATCCTGTTTATCAAGGAGATACATTTAGATTAAGACATTTGGAAACTAACGGTTATTTATTGACTCATGATGTTGCATCACCATTCTATCCAACTAATGAAGAATTCACTGTTGTTTCAATTGAAGATGGTGATGGTCCAAGATTTGATGATACTTTGTTTAGATTTGATCCTATTGATAAAAAACCACAAGAACATTTGAAGACCAAAGGATCAATCTTTAAAGTTTTACATGTTCCAACTGTTGTTGCGATGTGGACTCATAATGATGTTTATTTACCAGAGTGGGGATTTGGTCAACAAGAAGTCAATGGTAATAAAAATGTTCAAGATAATGAAAATAATTGGTATTTTGATAAAATTATTGGATTAAGTGGTGCTAGAGCGGAATTCCAACCAAAACCAATTAAACACATCTCCTTTTTAAAGAAATGGTGGGAATTACAATTTTTAATGTTTGAACACAATAATAAATTATCAAGTGAACATCCATTCGCGTCACAACCTGATTCATGGCCATTATGTTTATCAGGTGTTTCATTTTGGACTAATAATGACCTAAGACAACAGATTTATTTTGTTGGAAATATCCCTGGTTGGTGGTTTGAAGTTTTAATGATGATCGGATTTTTAGCGATTGTTGCATTTGATCAACTGACAGTTCAAAGAGATGTACATATTTTAACGAAAATCTCAAGAGCTAGAATTTATCAAAATGTCAGCTTTTTCTTCTCAGCATATTTAATACATTACTTACCATTCTTCTTAATGGGTAGACAAAAGTTTTTACATCATTATTTACCAGCACATTTATTAGCTGCATTATTTGCAGCTGCATTTTCAGAAGTTATTTTTACAAATAATAGAAACATTGAATGGTGCCAGAAAGATGAAAAGCCAGATACTTTAAATAAATTGCCATACATTTCATTTGTTGTTTTAATTTTAGCAATTCTTGTATCTGGTTTTATTTTCTTTGCTCCTTTAACTTATGGTAATGTTTCATTAAGTGTTTCGGAAGTTCTCTCAAGAGAATGGATGAGTATTAAATTACATTTTAGCAAATAATTTTTTTAATACTGTTTATAATAAAACAACAATAATAATGATATTTTTTTTAATTAGCTTTCACTGGGAATGGTAAAAATCTATGTAATCTATTGGTTATCTCTAAATAATTAGGCTCAGTCTCAGGAGTTATAACTGAATGTCTAATAAAAAAATCAATTATAACTGCACCACAGTTATCTTTAAATTCACCATTTAATACTCTTTGCTTAACTTCATCTAAGCTCATTAATTTAAAATCTTCAGATTCATTATCTACAGGATGAGGTATTTTATCTAAGTCCATCTGAATATCATATATGTATTCAATTTCTGGTTGTATTAAACCCAATTCACTAGTAAATTCGAACGGTTTTAATTGATAATAATATGATATTGCACCACATGGTTTAACCTTATCGTTCTTTTTTAAATACTCTTCTTCCAGACCTGCTTCTTCATAACATTCTTTATAAACAGTTTCAAGAGGTCCATAAGGATACCCTAGACCGCCGGCCACTGTATTATCCAACATGCCAGGATAAGTGGCCTTATCAGAAGCTCTTCTTGGGACCCATAATTTTAAATCTCCATTCGATAATTTAACATAACCATTAATATGAACACCATACATAACTACACCTAATAATGGACACATTGCACGTTCTAAATAAAAATAAACATTATTTGATGGTTCGTAAATTGTGTAGTTTTCATCTCTCCAACCAAGTAAAGTTTGAAATTTTGATTCCGATTTCCAAATTTCACCAATTTTAGAAAGTGCTTCAGTACGTGACTCAATTGAGTTCAATGTGGAATTTAATTTAATTGTACGATTTGACTCTGTAATTGTAAAATACTGAGGAAATTCAGAGAGAGCAACAACCACAGATGGAAGTAAATAACCTAATTGAAACGTGGAATCATGAGACCATAGGATGTAAATATTTGATATAAATTCTGTATATGATTGTTCATGTGGATAAGGAACCACGTCAACTTTTTTGATGATGTCTAAATACGAAACCATTAACTTCTGTTGAAGAAAAAAGAAAATATAATCTTTAAAATACCAAAGTACTTCGTTACTTTTTAAAACAGCACTTATTATTATTGGGGAAAAAAAAACATGTTGAGATTTTTTTGAGACTATGAGTATGCTATAATTAGTTTTCAATTGAGTTGTCATTAGTTATTATATAAATATGAATATAAATTTATATATAAAAGGTTGGAGGTCATTAAATTACGAAAGTCTATTAAATCATGCAGAATAAGGAGTATGAATGGATTTGATGCGTTGACATAAGGGGGAAGGGGGGAGAACGAGCTCGTAATATTATGTTGCAATTTCAGAATTTTCAAAAGAATTTATTAAGTAAGCACTGTTGACTTGGAAGTTACCAAATTGTATATCGTAATTGTGGAAAACATCGAAATCATAACCACCATTTGAAGGAACTTCATCTCCTCTATGAAGTATATAATCTACTGTAACTGTTTTATTATTGGATATTAAAGTACCAGATATAGAAGATTGGTCATTTTCAAGTTGATTAAGTCTAGCATTAAATTTAAATAATGATTTAAATTTATTTATTTGATTGTCATTATGGTTATTATCTTCAACTTGTTTTTTTAATTGCATTTCGAATTGTATTTTTATAAAAGGTTCATCATCATGAACTTTTAAGTTCATCTTCGAATATCTAATATTATTATTATTATTATCCTCATTTAAGACATGAGTTTCTTGATCTTTTAATTTCAGTGGATTTCTTGTATATTCTAAATTACCTAAATGAAAAATTGTGTTATAAGAATTTGAAGATTGAAATTGATGTAAAGTTTTGAAAAGTAAAGGATGTGGGTATGAAGGTTCAAGTTTAAGCAACTTATCAGAAACTTTGTCAAGATCTATTAAAGATGAAGATTTCAAAGAAGAAGAGGAAGATGAATAATTTAAAGATTTTTCTAAGCTTGGAGTATGTAACTGAGAAGAAGGGTTTGAAACACAAATTGTATTAAAAGTTTCCACCAGTTTTTCTTTATTTTGAGGGGAAAATATCGAAATAAAGAAGACATCATTTTTATCAGTTAGATTATTAACTTGGGTTGTAATAGAAGATAAAGCTAGTGAATTTAAATAAGAGTTTGTTTTCATAACATTGCAAAGAGAAGATATCGGAAGTTGATTCAAGACCCGGAGTTGGAGCTCAGTGGGAAGAGAATCGTAGATAGACATAATATTAATTTTGGGAGTGGATGATATGCGAGTGGTAAAGTTCAAATTATATTAATGGATAAAAGATGATATTAATTCATTACCATAAGGAAAAGACAATATTTTAAAGGCAAGCAAATCATATTCATAAATTATAACTTATAACATGCATATATATATATATAAATTATAACTTGATTCACAAATAATAGCCAGCTTTTGAAAAAAAAAACTGTCAATATTAACAAACAGTTAACTGATAATTTGAACTTATAGGAAGTTTAATTGAAAAATCATCAGTGAAAAACATATATATACTCCGGTTTCCGGAGTGTTACGACCCCTTTGGTTGTCCGGGTTTTTACGCAATTGAAAAGTTTTTTTTTGCCGGGCCCGTCGATCGACGTGTATTTTAATTGGTTTACCCGGTTGTGAAACTTTAATAGTTGGCGAGCAACGACTTCATGAATTCTAACATGGAAATGAAAAACTGTATCGAGTTGAAATCAATGTTATCGATTTATGTAGTAGTAACTGTATTATTTATTCGAATACCAATACCTGGCAAGTTTTAAAATCAACCAATGTTTTCAAAGTCTGCTGCTAAAGTGCTTGTCCATGCCAGAACATTTGCATCCGAAGTCCCAGAGACTAATAAGATGGACAATTTGTTGAAAAAATTGGCTGATATCACAAGCTCTAATAGTCCATCTTCCAATTCATCTACTACCATGATGAAAAAATCTCCGAAGAAACAATTTAAAAATGCTTCCAATGGCGAAAACAGAGAAAAGAAAGAATTCAAGTCATTTAACAAAAGGAACAATCAAAGAAACAGAAATACTTATAACAAAAATAATAATGAAAGAAGAGGTTTACAAAATAGTTCATCTTTCTCAAACACAAGACAAACAGTTTCTCATTATGATAGATATAAAAATGCTAAAAAAGTAAATCCATCTGGTTCTTCCACAGATTCAACTATTTTGAATACCGAAGGTTTGTCACTCGCCGAATTACAAAAAGAAAAAGCTTTGTATATTAGAAGAAAGGAAAATGTTCAAGAGCCAATTATTCCAACTACTCCAGATATAAATGTTTTCAATTTTGTTGCTTCTCGTGCTTTACATAAGTCTTTAATTTACGATTTAAAAGCTGATAAATTTGCGAAATTTAATGATCCTTTAAATAAATATACTCTCACTCCTGTAAATAAAGCTGAATTAGAACTGATTAAAGATAAATTAGGTTATGATACTAAATCTCGTTTATTAAGAGCTTTAGAACAAATTACAACAAAGAGAGGTTTCAAACTGTTGGATGCAAATAAAACTAGTGTTCAATATTTACCTTATAATGCATTACTTTATCCATTTGCTAATACGACATTACCAAATAATTTACAAAGACCAGTTGCTAATTTGAAAAATTTATCAAATGTTTCACCAGATGAAATTGCTTCAACTCTTGCGACAGTAGTTAAAGGTGTAAGACAAGAATTAATCTTCGATGCAAATAAAAAATATAAAACTACACAACTAAAGGTTAATGCACAAGTTGTTGCAAATTCTTTAAATAGAAATTCTCAATTACAAGTGGATAATCTCCATCAAACAATGGCACAAGTCATGGTGGGTGAGCAACCAGTCAAGACTTTACCACAGCCTATCCTTGCACCAAAGAAAGTATGATTTTACTTCTGTTTATAGATAGTTAGTTAGTTCCTGTACAAATTCTTGATTTTATCTAAATAACCTCAACTTCATGTAAAATAATATTAATTAAAGGACCATTGCGTCGATCGTCGCGCAGAATTATGAAAACTTTGGTTTTTCAATTTTTCAAATTTCTCGAAGTTCATGAAAAGAGTTAAATCGCATTATATGTTCTTTCAGTTTTAATGAACAGAAGAAAGATATTAAAAAAAAACACAAAGAGAAGAACTAAGAAAAAGGACAGTCCATATATACCATCTAAAATGTCTGCCAAAATGATTAGTTCTATCAGCAAACGTATGTTTTCCTCTTCAAGAATAATATTAAATAAAGAAGTTCCTAGTTTGGATTCCAAAAAGGTTAATCATATGCAATATTTACTTAAATACTATGATCCAGAAGTTGTGGATTCAATTCTTAAAGCTGAAAGTGTTATTGAACCTCAACATTTTGCTAAAAGACAATTAAATCCAGTTCAATTTGCTCCTCATTTCATGACTGATTTTACACAAAAAAGTGAATATTTTGATCATAAAGAATTAAAACCAAATTCATTCACTGAAATATCTCAACCAAATAAAATCGATGTTCCAAAAGATCAAATTTTAGATATTGAAGGTAATGATAAACGTTCAGAATTAGGTGAATTAGCAAAAAAATTATCTTTAGCAACTGGATTTAATGAAAGGTATATTGTTGGTTTAAAAGTTAAAACTTTGATTTTAAAAACTGTTAAAAATCAAACTTCAAAGGGTAAAATTGTTTCATTTTATGCTCTTGTTTGTGCAGGTGATGGAAATGGTATGTTAGGTATTGGTGAAGGTAAAGATCCTGAAGAACCAGGTACCGCAATTTTAAAAGCTCACTGGCAAGCAGTTAAAAATTTAGTTAAAGTTCCAAGATTAGAAGATAGAACAATTTACGGTAATATAGAACACAAATATGGTGCATCTGTTGTTCATTTAAGATCAGCACCTCCAGGTTCTGGTTTAAGATGTAACCCAATGGTTTTCGAATTAGCACAATGTGCTGGTATTAAAGATTTATCTTCAAAAGTTTATAGATCAAGAAACAAAATGAATGTCGTTAAATGTACCATAGAAGCTTTATTAAAACAAAAGACAACTGAAGAAATGGCCTTAGAAAGAGGTAAGAAGGTGGTTGATTTAAGAAAGGTTTATTATTCCGTCGAGAAATAATCAATCAATTAACACCATTAGCATTATTGATAATTTTTTTTGCTATATTTTATATTCTCTGTACATAGTTTATTTATAAAGATTCTATAACATATAATAGTTTGTTGAATAATCGTTTAAATTACCCCAAATTATTCTATTTTATTTTTTCTTAGTCTTCTTTTGTGTAGCTTCAGCAACTAATTCTTCAAAAATCTTTGCTTCTTCTGCTTCCCATTTAGACCTTTCCACATTTTTGAATACCAAACCAATTATTTTCAATGCTTCAGCCCTTTCAATTCTTTTTTTCATTGGAATACTTTCATCATAAAGTACATTAGAAACAACTTCTCTTAAATTTGATGAAATTTCCATATGCGATCCCCTCCATGCAGCAGCCAAAATTTTACCCATTAACAATTTTTCCATTTCTGCAACCTCTTCATCTGTTGGAACAGGAGTTTCATCATCTTCTTTAGTTTCCTTTTCTATTTTATCTTCTTTATTCATCGTTTCTTCCTTTACGTTGAAACTTGACTTTTTATTTTCCTCTCCCGTAGAAGGTTGTTCAATTGGTGTTTCGTCTTGCTTTCCTTCAGTTTCATTTTTATGCTCTTTTTCTCTACGTTCATTCATCTTCGCTAATTCTTGCATTGTGCTTTGTGCATCTAACGCAATACTAATTGTCGAATAAGTATCTTTAATTATACCACCTTTTTCCTTTAGCGTCCCGTACCATCCACCAATACCCCAGAATGTGTTTTGTGACTTTAAGAATGTGCTTGCTTTATTATAATAAATTGATCCAATTGTATGTAGTAATTCTAATCCAAAAGATTCCATTTTCAAATTTTCTGCTTCTAATCTGAATTTTTCCTTAAAAGACTCAATAATATCATTAGATTTATCAGTTTCAGTGTATAAAGATAATCGATTTATTAATTTTTTCGTTAATTCTTTCTGAATTTCTTCTCTATGAATACGTTGTTGTTCCTCTAACTTTTCCCTTTCTTCTTCAAGTTGTTTTTTCTTTTCCGCTTCCACTAATTTTTGTTGTTCCTCTATTGATAAATTATTTAAATTATTATCACCTAAAAATTTGCTTGATGGAACATTAGATTTATGAGTTTCATAATATCGTTCAGCATCTTCTTTTTCTTTCTCAGCAGTAGCAATTTGTTCTTCTTCTTGATTTTGTAATTCCATTTCTTTTGTTAAATTTTTTAATAATGTTAATTCACCAACATAAGGTATAAATGATTCACCACCAAAAATATCATCGAAAAACTTTTCAGGATCTGCCATCTCTGATGCTCCATTTTCTTGAATACCGAATTGATCATATTTTGCCCTTTTCTCTTTATCACTTAATATCTGATATGCTTCACTAATTTTTTTAAATGTCTCAGCTGCTTCTTCATCACCTGGATTTTTATCAGGATGGTATTTGATCGCAAGTTTTCTATATGACTTTTTAATCTCAAGTTCAGTTGCTGAAGTCTGAACTTGTAACAATTCGTAATATGCTGTGTCTTTCACCATGATTAGATAGACTATAATATATAAAATTGTTTAAATTTGATTCAGATTATAGATAAAGGTTCTTAGATTAATTTTACAAAAATGTATTTTTGCATTTTTTTAAAAAAATCTAGTTATTGCGGTTCTAGAAAAAAGAAAAATAAATAAAAAAATAAAAATCAAAAAAGGCAGAAAAAAAAATATCTCTCAATCCAAACGATATTCTAATATTTTACTTATATTATATTAATATATGAAGTACATACATAGTTCAGTACAACCTACAGCGTCTAAAAAATAGTAATTAATTAAAGACCAGCTCTTCTTTTCTTTTGAGCTGGTGTGCATTCTTCACCATTAAGAATATCTTCTTTAACAAGAGTGTCTGCTTGGACTCTTTTTGGAATATACTCGAGAATAGAATCTAATTCTTCGTTATTTGGAACTTTAACAACACCGTTATCATCACCCATAATAATATCACCTGGATTAATAATTTCAGTATATGGTTCAGGATAACCATCAATTAAGATTTCAAGAGGAACATTAATACCAACCATTTTAACAACAGGTCCATGTGCAGCAGATCCTAAGCCGTATGAAAAAACGTCTCTGTTTAATTCTAAATGTTCATCAATATCTCTAACTCTACCAAAGACAACAGTACCATTACTTTTTAAATAATTTGCTCTTGTAGACATTAAACCACCATATAAAGCATTTGTCATTTTAGTAAATGGTGCATCTGTTTTTTGTAAATTAAGTGTTGTTGCAATAACTAAAATTGAATCTTCTGGTAATTTATCTATATAACCTCCACCAATTGCTTCTCTTGGATCATCCTTTGGTGCAAATAAAATAGTATATGCTTTACCAACCATTGTTTTCTTTTCAGCATTTGATGAATAACGTTTTAAATTTGGTAATGAACCACCATATTTCTTTTTATATTTAACTAACGCATCTGACATATCACATGTCGCATATTTAGAGAGTATCTCAATAAGTTTCTTAGTTTCTTGTGGCATAATAGTTGTATGTTAAAAGTTTAAATCGGAAAAGAGTTACTTAAAAAAAGACAAATCATATACAGAGATGTTAATACAGAAAGACAGCTGCGTTGATGTTGATAATGTGCCATCGTCCCGTTAAGCTACCGGACTTGCGGAACTAGCCTCGTTCGGCTTCAACGTTTCATATATATATTCGAAATTCGAAAATAAAAATAAAAATCAAACTCTTAAATTATATACAGATAAGAAAGATATAGGAAACATTAAACAAATAAGATAAAGCGTACATGGACAATTTGGAGAAATTAAATGAAGGAACTGTTAATTGTGTGATACATATATGATATATATATACATCATACATGCATCATATCAAAATATTTAGCTTGCTAATAAACCGATTAGAAATGCATAGTAAACATGTGCATATATATTTAAATTCAATATACAAATGGGTGTTTTTAAAATTATATTATCAGAATAAAAGATGATAGGAAATTTCATCATGCCATATGCAGACCATTTCCTTAACGTAAAGAAGAAAGTCATTAGTCTGGGTTCTGCGTCATTCATGTGATGTGGGATGTGGGCTTGGCCTTATTGTTTGTTTACCGTTGTTGAAAATTTGAAAAATGTTCCCTTATTTTTTGTTTTGATAACATTATTAATCTTCCTTTGATTTGATCTTTTGTGGATTTTATTTAAATCTACATTATTTGCTTCTTTTCATTTCATAGTGATTTTTGTTAATCACTGCTTTACTAGAAAAAAAAGAGGTTATCTTAACTTTTCCTTACGTCTGCTTATTAATTCATTTGTCTATCTGCGTATCTGTTATCTGCTTATCTGCTTATCAGACTTTTCTCCTGATTCATACCCGCCTCTTCATTAGTTTATCACTCTATTACATATAAAAATGAAACTATTAAACACTAGCCCTGCTACATTTTGCTTATTAATACTAACGCTGTTCAGTGTATCTGTTAACTCTCTCCCTTATGGATTAACAAATTATTCGGAGTATGGCAATTTGCCTTATGATTTCATAAAAAACATTGTGGATTTTTTTCTTTATCAAAAAAAGGATCCAAATTTAGAATTATATATTGATTCAGGACTTATAAGCGTTTATAATTTAACCAATGATTTTGATTTTGAATTTGAAACTTGGATTGATACACAAACTGAAATTTCATTTAATGGTATTTTATCAAATATTGGAGGAATTGGTATTTATTCAAATGATGTTTCAAATGGAGCTGTTATTGCTTCACCATCTAAAATTAAACCAAATTATTTTTATCAATGGGTTAGAGACGCAGCTATAACTATTAATTCTTTGATTGAATATTTACAAGATCATACTGATGAGTTAAATTCTGCTTTTTCTGAAAAACTTTTTATTGCTATAGAAACTTATATTATTAATAATTATCATTTACAGAGACTAAATAATAGATCTGGGACTTGGGAATCATTAAATGCTTTGGGTGAACCTAAATTTATGCCAAATGGTACAACATTTGATGAAAATTGGGGAAGGCCTCAAAGAGATGGTCCAGGTTTAAGAGTTATCACGATATCAAATTATCTTGAATTTTTATTAAAAAATAATATCGATTTAAAACATTCACAAGTATTTAATATAACTTATATTTATACTGAAATTTTAAAACCTGATTTAACTTATATTATGCAAAATTGGAATAATCATGGTTTTGATTTATGGGAAGAAATTGATTCAATTCATTTATTTACTTCTTTAACAATGCTAAAAGCTTTAAAATCAGGTATTAAAATGTCTGAAACATTTCATGATTATGATTTTAATTTAAAACTTCGATATACATTCACAGCTTTAAGATTTTATATCTTAGTTGAAAGTGGATTTAAAAATCCAAATCTTCCATATCTTGTTGAAACTCCGTCTTTATTAATCAAAGGTCAAAGATCAGGTTTAGATATTGGTTCTGTTTTGGCTTCTTTAAGATCACATGATGTTGATGATGGTACCGACCTGATTGACATTCCTTTCTCTGTTGGTGATTCCGCAGTTTTGAGCACTTTAGCTGCGTTAATTAATGATATGAAATATAGATATCCAATTAACCATAATGATGGTTCATTTAGCAAAGGCTTTGCATTAGGAAGGTATCCTGAAGATCTTTATGATGGTTATGGTATAACTGAAGGTAATCCATGGTTTATTGCGACTGCTACAGCATCTGAATTTTTATTCAAATTAATTTATTATCTCTACTATCATAATAATAATTTAATAATTACTAAAGATCAATATTCTTTTTATTCTACATTTATAAGTTTAGATCCAAATATTAAAGCAAACAAAGTTATTTTACCATTCAATTCACAAGCTTTTAATGAAACTACATTATCACTTATGAATTATGCAGATTCATTCTTAGAAGTGATTCATAAACATGTTGATGGTGAGGGTCATATGAGTGAACAATTTAATAGATATAACGGATATATGGCTGGTGCTGAAAATTTAACTTGGAGTTACGGCTCTTTTTGGAGTGCAGTGAGATGGAGGAGGAAAGCTCAAGAAGCTATAGATCTTTTATAAATTTAGAATTTATATATATAATGAAACATGAATCTAAACAGGAATTAGTAAATTTATTCTAGAAAAGAAAAGACAAAAAGTAATCCTTTTAAATCTATTTTTTATAAAATGCAACTTCTTCTGGTAATTCGAAAGAAATACAATACATTAATTTACATGGAGCAACTTGTCTAACAACGTGAAAGTTAATCTTTCCGATATTTATTGGATAACTCAATTGTTTAACTATCTTAGCATGTATTCTTCTTTCAAGTTCTTGTTCAACATCTTCACCTATTTCATCTTCTTTGTATTTTTCAAAATGATGAACATTGATTATTGGTAATTTATATCCTGGTAATTGTTTAACTTCTTCCATTGTCATATCTGGATAACCATTACTATAAAGACCGATATACTCATTTACAAAATTGATTGCAGAATCTGGTAAATTCATAACATAATTTGATATGAATAATGGAACATCCAAGTCACACATTCTTTTCTTCTTTGGTTGCGAATCAGATATATCTTCATTGTTCTTCATTTTGTTATTTGTTAATTTATTTGCATATTTTATTTTTGGCATGGTTTTTTGGAAATTCATGAGTATTTGAGGAGATTGTTGAATAAATGTCCTGCCATCTAAATTAAAAGGTTTAACAAATGCATCAACTTTATTTGAATTTATATTAACTTGTAAATATTTATAAGATTCCGGATTAAGATCATTTGCAAAAACCAAACATGATTTTTTACCAGCTGGAACAGCAAATGGTCCAACACCAGCCATAACATCAAAAACAACTTCTCCAGTTTTAAATGAATTAATTAGTCTTTCATGTTCAGTTGCTAATCTTGAGTTCCAATACACTTTTTGGAAATCAAAGGTAAAGATACACCCACTTTCTTTTTGAGAAACGACAAAGTCATCTTCACCAGCCAATACTTCCATTTCAAATGTTCTAAATTCAGATGTAATATTATTAGTTTTATTCACAACTGTTTTAATATTTGGAAATTTTTCTAATATAACTTCCCCTATAATTTTTCTGTATGGCATGTATTGTTCCTTTAGATTCAAATGTGCTAGATGACCAGCAATCGTAAATGCACTTGGACATTGTTCTATTAATTCTTCTGGCAAAATTGCTTTTAAAATATCATCATACGCCCAATAATCAAAATCAAACTTTAATGTATAAATTCTATATATTGCTTCAAGTTCTTTTAGTCTGTTGTATTGATTATCAGTAATATTTTTCTTTAGTAACTCCGGTTCATAATTTTCATCAGCGTTATGTTTTTCATCATTTTCAGTAATATAGATATCTTCTTTCAATAAAAGTGCTTTAAGCTTTGAATTTTTCGGACTAACTTTTTCAAATAAATCTGATGGTAGTTCATCTTTTTTAAACTCAACTAGTGAAGTATGTTGTGGAATAGTTAAAACAATCGATGGCTCATTATTAGATCTAGCCTTTTTACCTAAAAATTCATTAATATATCTAATCTCTGGTAATATTAATGCCCAAACTTTTCTACAAACGGTAAATTTGGATTTATCAAGGTTTTTCATTCCTTCATTTTTGGGTGCTTTCAGTTCTCTTATTGGTATCATTGTGCTAGTTTTCCTAATCACTGTTCTTAACTGGTTCATAAAATTTGCAATAAAAGCCCTGAATTTTTATATGGAAATGGTATGTATATCAAGAAACAGAAGGTTACAAAACACAAAAATTAAAATTTCATGTTGGAAAAATTTGAATCATGAAATTTTGTTTCTACTTTTTTTTGAACAGATACATAGTGAACGATTTTATACGTTCTTCACTTCAAAACGCTGGTTATTGAACTTATGAAGGCTTCTTCCTAAATATATTTCATCAACTTTTACTGATTGTCTTTCGTTGTGTATAATCAATCTATTAAAAAAAACACTTTAAAATTCAAATTGCATGACCGAACATTAAAACAATTAATTTAGCTATCACCATCAAAGGTTTACGGATCTGAAGATTACATTCAAAGGAAAAATATTCGTATCACATGCTAAATTACGAGTGTTATTGATAGCATGATTTACTTACATGATTGATGCTTAAGTTAGTATAGAACTTTTTAGTACACAATGGTATAACGACTGGACTACTCGTTGGAACTTTCCACGAAAATATGGTTAATTAAATGAATATAGCGGTTATATGATAACAATTTCCATAATAGCAACCGAACTAAAATAACAATACAACGTGTAATAATCTATTGGGTTTAGAGGGCTTTAAAATTGATCTGATATAAATAATATTACAAAAAAATTTACAATTTACGAACGAAGATGGAGCAAGTTAACATGATTTTTCAATCCCTTTACTTATTTTGAAGTTTAATGTTCAATATCAGATGGAAACATTATACAAAAACATATAAATAAAGATCACATAAGCCTTAATAGGGCATTTACAGTTTTATTAATAAAATTTTAATATATCAAAGCAAACAGGGCAACTTTTGAAAGGCCGAATTTTAAGTGAACCATTTTGCACATTTAATATTGGATTTTGCCCTTCACCCTGATTTTAATACGTTCACATACACTTATTTTATATATTGATATCATAAAAAACGTGTCTTGCATCCAAGGATGGACGACCAATTGATATATGATGATTATGATCATATTAAGGATCAACCGAATCGAGAAGTTGATTCTTCGATTAAACTTCATTCAAATGATTCTTCAATAAAACTTCATTCAAATGTAAATCAAGAGCATAACACAACAAGCAACTATGCAGTTGAAAATTCAAATCAAGTTCAAGAACTTTCAAGTTCGGCAATGGCTACTCTACCTAATATTACATCAGTTGCACCACCTATAAGTGATTATTCACTCAAAAAATCTCTCCGTGAGTTAAAAGAAGAGAGTAAAAATATATTAGATCCTGATTTATACTTTTCTTACAACACAGATCAAGAACAATTGATTTCATCATCAGAAATTTACTCTATTTTTAAAGATGTTTGCGAAATTTTCGGTTTTCAAAAAGATAATTTTGATAATGTTTATGAGTTATTCATGTCTCAATTAGATTCTAAATCTAGTCGTGTTTCTGCAGCTAAAGCACTAATGTTACTTCATTCTGAATACATTGGTGGTGAACACGCCAATTATAGAAAATGGTATTTCTGCGCAATGCTTGATGAGGATCCGGAATTATTAGACGGACTTGAAAGTCTTTACAATAACAAAAAACAAAAAAAAAATAACATGTTAGATGTCGATTTCTATGCATCTAAAAAATCAGATATTGTTGAAAATAACTGGAGAAAAAGAATGTACGAATTAACAGCACAAGATCTAGTGTATCAGATTGCGCTTTATTTAATGATCTGGGGTGAAGCTAATAATATGAGGTTTGTACCAGAATTGTTATGTTTTATTTATAAATGCGCTATTGATCACTTGAAGTTCATCAAACAAAATTCATTAAATATCACCTATCCAAAAAATGATTATTTAAATCGTATTATTACCCCGTTATATAACTACTACAGGGATCAACAATATAGATTATATGATGGCGAATATGTTAGATTGGAAAAAGATCATGCTCAGATCATCGGCTATGATGATATGAATCAACTCTTTTGGTATTATCAAGGTATAAAAAAATTAAAAACTTCTGAAAATGATAAGTCGAAATTTGTTGATATTTCAAAAGAAAGTAGATATGATAAAATCCATAAAATTTTATGGAAAGAGTCTTTTCATAAGACATACAAGGAGAGAAGATCATGGTGGCATCTTTCAACCAACTTTAGCAGAATTTGGATTATTCATTTGAATGTTTTTTGGTATTATTCAAGTTTCAACTCACCAACATTATATACACTCAATTACAGCTATCTTTTAGACAATCAACCAACATTACAATCAAGATTTTCAATTGTTGCATTAGGAAGTACAGTTGGTTGTATAATTCAACTTATCTCTACAATCTGCGAGTTTCATTATGTTCCTTACGGATGGCCAGGAAGACCAAATTTATGGAAACGACTTATTATCTTGATGCTTCTTACAATGGTCAACTTTATACCATCTGTTTTTGTTCTAGGTTATGTACCATTAGATGCCGTATCTCAAACTGGGTTTATTATTTCAATTGTTCAATTTATTATATCAATATTGACCACAATTGGACTTGTGTTTTATGCACCTTTCAATTTATTTGATTTTTCATTCACCCAGACAAAAATTTATGATTCAATGAAAGTTTTTACAGCTTCATTTTCAAGTTTAGGAAAATCAAGAAGAGCAATATCTGTGATTTTATGGATATTAGTTTTTGGTGCTAAATTTCTAGAGTCATATTTTTTCTTAACACTTTCCTTAAGAGATCCTATTCGAAATTTACATCTAATTGATTTATCTAGATGTTATGGTGATTATTTTATCAAAAATTTGTTATGTAAGTATCAAAATATCTTTGTGTTAGGCCTTATGTTTTTAACAGACTTGATTTTATTTTTCTTAGATACTTACCTTTGGTATATTATTTGGAATTGTGTTATTTCATTATCATTGTCATTTTCAAGTGGTATTTCAATGCTTTCACCTTGGAGAAATATTTTCACAAGACTACCATCACGCATTTATTCAAAACTTCTAGCGACTTCAAAAATGGAAGTTAAATACGATTCAACCGTATTAGTTTCTCAAATTTGGAATGCATTTATTATTTCATTATATCGGGAGCATTTTTTATCTCAAGATCACGTACAGAAGATGATTTACTCTATAGTACCTGACGAAATAAACGGTGGTATTGTACTTAAGGCGCCTTCCTTTTTTTTGTATAAAGATGATAATGGTAATGATAGTACTGATTTTTTTGTCCCACATTCGGAAGCAGAAAGAAGAATTTCATTTTTTGCACAAAGTTTAAGTACATCCATTCCTGAGGCCGTTCCAATTGAAACTATGCCCCAATTTACTGTTTTTATTCCACATTATTCTGAAAAAATCCTTCTTGAATTGAAAGAAATTATTAAACAAGATTCTAGTTCAAAAATGTCGTTGTTAGAATATTTAAAAGTTATGTATATGGATGAATGGAAAAATTTTGTTGCTGATACCAAAATTATGGTATTATCTAAGGAATCAAAGGATATTGTAGATGGAGTAACTAGTGAAACTAATAGCAATATAACATCAGTATCTGAATCAGCTGGAGTTAGAACCGAGAAGGACTTTATTGACAACAAGATCAATGATTTACCCCTTTATTGTATTGGCTATAAATCATCAACTCCTGAATATATCATGCGAACAAAAATATGGGCATCATTGAGAACTCAAACTTTGTACCGAACTGTTTCAGGTTTTATGAACTATTCCAAGGCTATTAAGTTGTTGCATAAAGTTGAAAATCCCGAGATGGAAAGTTATTTTAATGATTCTAAAATTTTTGAAGATTATTTAGATATTTTAGCAATAAGGAAGTTTAGAATGTTAGTTTCGATGCAACGACTTCAGGCCTTTAATGACTGTGAACTGGCGAACTTACAGGTGATGATTAATACATATCCAACTATTTTAATTTCTTCTCTTAACACCGAACTAGATCCAGAAACAAATGAAATGAATTATTTTTCAGTGCTATATACAGTTGAAGAGAAAGTAAACGAAAATAATTTAAGGAAGGAAAGAAATGAATTGAAAGAGAAATTTAGAATTCAGTTATCTGGTAATCCTATTTTAGGTGATGGTAAGTCGGATAATCAAAACCTTTCTGTTATTTATTATAGGGGTGAAATTATTCAAGTTATTGACGCCAATCAAGATAATTATTTGGAAGAATGCATGAAAATCAGGTCTGTTTTAGCTGAATTTGAAAATTTAGATGATTCACCTGAATATCCATATATCCCATCTGCTCGTTATACGAATAAAAATCCGGTAGCAATTTTAGGTGCTAGAGAATACATTTTTTCTGAAAATTCTGGCGTTTTAGGCGATGTTGCAGCTTCTAAAGAACAGACTTTTGGCACAATGTTTGCACGGACACTCTCTGAGATTGGGGGTAAATTACATTATGGGCATCCTGATTTTTTAAATGGTATTTTTATGAACACAAGAGGTGGTATATCTAAAGCACAAAAAGGATTACATTTGAATGAAGACATTTATGCTGGTATGAACGCAATTTGTAGGGGAGGTAAAATTAAACATTGTGATTATTACCAATGTGGTAAAGGTAGAGATTTAGGTTTCAGTTCTATCTTAAATTTTACAACGAAAATTGGAGGTGGTATGGGAGAACAGCTTCTTTCAAGAGAATATTATTATATTGGAACCCAGATGTCTTTAGATAGATTTTTATCATTTTATTATGCTCATCCTGGCTTTCATATCAATAACCTTTTTATTATGTTATCATTAGAAATTTTTATGTTAACTGTTGTTAATTTGGGTGCATTAAATTACGAATTAATTCCTTGCATTTATGATAAAAATTCTCCAATAACTGATTTGAAAATTCCTATTGGATGCCAAAATTTACAACCTATTTTAGATTGGGTTTATAGATATGTCTTATCTATTTTTATTTGCTTTTTTATTTCATTCATACCATTAGTTTTACATGAATTATCAGAAAGAGGTCATTGGAAAGCAAGCCGCAGATTATTTATGCATTTTCTGTCTTTATCACCAATTTTTGAAGTTTTTGTATGTCAAATTTATACAGACTCTTTGAAGAAAGATATTATTTTTGGTGGTGCAAGATATATTTCAACTGGACGTGGATTTTCAATTAGTAGGGTTTCATTTACTAAATTATATTCAGCATATGCTCCAACATCAATTTATGCTGGGGCCAGATTATTTTTATTATTGTTATTTGCAACCATTACAATGTGGCAACCTTCTATCTTATGGTTTTGGATTACATTAATTTCATTAACTTTGTCGCCATTTTTATTTAATCCACATGAATTTTCAAGAACAGATTTTTTTTTGGATTATAGAGAATTTATTAGATGGTTGAGCAGAGGAAATTCAAAATGGCATTTAAATTCGTGGATTACATATACTAGATTAACAAGATCTAAGTTTACAGGATTCAAAAAAATTGAATTTAAACATGGCAGTATTAAAGAAAAGATAATAGAAAATAATCACAAAGCACCTTTTCTGAATACATTATTTGCAGAAGTTATTGCTCCGTTTTTACAAGCATTTTTTATTATAATTGCATACTTATTTATGAATTCACAATCTGGGGTGGAAAGTCCAGAAGAAGTGAATCTAATTTTTAGATTGATTGTTGTCACAATATTTCCAATTTTGTTAAATACTTTGATCTTGACTTTTATATTTCCATTATCATTATTTGCAGGTCCATTATTGAGTTTATGCTGTAATAAAATTTCATCAATCTTAGCTGCAATTGCTCATTTTGGTGGTGTTATTGTTCATGTTATTACATTTGAGTTAGTGTGGGTTTTAGAGGGGTTTAATTTTAGTAGAGCATTAATTTTATTTATTTCATCAATATTTTTACAAAGAAGTCTATTTCAATGTTGTAAATTAATATTATTAAGTAGAGAAATGAAAGAAGATTTAAGTAATAGAGCTTGGTGGTCAGGTGAATGGATTTTATTGGGTAAATATGCATTTACACAACCATTAAGAGAATTTGTTGTTAAGATTAATGAAATGAGTTTATTTAGTGCTGATTTTTTTATTGGACATGCTATTTTAATGTTATTAACTCCATTATTGATTGTACCATATATTGATCATTGGCATTCATGTATGATAATGTGGATCAATCCGATGAGAAAATTAAGACGACCAATTTTTACAGTATCAAATGAGAGGAGAAGGAAAAGGGAAGCAAGTAAGTATGCTATTCTTCTTTTTTGCACTTTATTGTTTTTTGTCTTTATATTAATTGCACCAATTATTGTATCGATGCAATTTGAGAAGAGTTTTACAGATATGTTACCCAGCGAAACGTATGGATTAATACAGCCGAATCATCAAAATAATAATGACACTGGAGAACGTGCACCTAGTACAGTGTTAACGAAGACACCAACAGTCAAGAGTTTTATGACTTTTTGGATGTAGTGGGGATAAGAGACGTATTATAATAAATTAATAAATAAATAACGAATTAATAGCATCAACCTCGTATTACCGAATTAGGCAATGTAAATTGTAAAATGTAAAATGAAACACCATACTGTGCCACATAACGCGCTACATAGGTGGCGCATGTGATGCTGTGTTATGAGATTTCCATGTGCGGAGAAAGGTAAACAGAAAAAAACAATTGAAAATTAATTGACGACGATAATAATAAATTATAACGTTGTTGTAGTACGTTAATTAATCTTTGCAAAATTTGGACAAGAGCGTGATTTGGGAATTAATTATATAGATTGCTCTTTTCTTTTTCTTTTTTTTTCATTACACTTCATTTTCTTTTGTAAGATTTTTTACTCTCTTATTCTGTTCAAAAGGCTTTGCTCAACTAATAGATTAAAATAATTTAACCAAGATGTTGTTTAATAAACTTACTAGTGTTACAGCTGCAGTTTTATGTGCTTTAAGTCAAGTTAAAGCTGATAGTTTTCCTACTATTGAAGTTGTTGGAAACAAATTTTTCTACAGTAATAATCAATCACAATTTTATATTCGTGGTATTGCATATCAAAAGGATGTTTCAGCCCAAGATAATACCACTTTTGTTGACCCACTAGCAGATGAAGAAACGTGTAAGAGAGATTTACCATATTTAACTCAACTGAATACTAATGTTCTTAGAGTTTATGCTTTAGATGCAACTGCAAATCATGATGCTTGTATGAATTTATTTAAAAATGCAGGTATCTACATTATTGCAGATTTAGCTGAACCAACATTAGCTATTTCATCAACTGATCCATCATGGAACTTAGAATTATTTGATAGATATACTAGTGTTGTTGATATGATGCAACAATATGATAATGTTTTAGGTTTTTTCGCAGGTAATGAAGTTATTACTAATTCCACCAACACCGATTCTGCACCATTTGTTAAAGCTGCAATTAGAGATATTAAATCTTATATTTCTGAAAAAGGTTATAGAGATATTCCAGTTGGTTATTCTGCTAATGATGACGCAGATACAAGAGTTGAATCAGCAGATTATTTCTCATGTGGTAACAATAATATCAAAGCAGATTTCTATGGTATTAACATGTATGAATGGTGTGGTGATGCAAATTTCAAAACTTCAGGTTATGCAGATAGAACTGCAGAATTTGCCAATTTAACTGTTCCAATTTTCTTCTCAGAATATGGTTGTAATGAAGTTCAACCAAGAAAATTCACTGAAATTGGTACAATTTTTAGTAGTGAAATGACTGATGTTTGGTCTGGTGGTATTGTTTATATGTATTATCAAGAAGTTAATGATTATGGTTTAGTCTCAGTTGTTGATAATTCAACAGTTTCTACTATGGCAGATTACAAATATTATTCATCTGAAATTAATAATATTAATCCAACAACTGCAAAAGTTAGTCAAATTTCCACAAGTGGTGTAGCTTTATCATGTCCAGCAACTAATAAATATTGGTCAGCAGCAACTAAATTACCACCAACTCCAAATCAAGGTACTTGTGATTGTATGGCAAATTCATTAACATGTGTTGTTGCATCTGATGTTGACGAAAAAGATTATAATGATTTATTCGGTTATATTTGTGGTGTTATTGATTGTGATGGTATTAATGGTAATGGTTCAAAGGGTCAGTACGGTGCATATTCATTCTGTTCACCAAAGGATAAATTATCATTTGTATTAAACTTATATTATAATCAAAATGGTAAAAGTAAGCAAGCTTGTGATTTCTCAGGTTCTGCATCAATTGCGAAGGCAACAACTGCATCATCATGTTCATCAGTTTTATCAGCTGCAGGTGTTTCAGGTTTAGGTACTGCATCTGGATTATCAAATGCTGCAACTGGTTCAACTAAAAAGACAGATTCTTCTTCATCAAGTAGTGTAAAGGCAACAGGTACTACTACTGCAACTAAATCATCATCTGCAGCTGCATCATCATCTGCAACTCATTCAGTTTCATCAATTTCATCAACTAGTAAAGGTAATGGTGAAATCATTCGTTCATCCTCAGTTATGGGATTCTTTGGTGTCATTGCTGCATTATTATTATAAGCATGATGATGATCAATTGAATTCAAATTTTAACAAAACTTATTAAATTAAAAATAACTGTACCATAATAATAGAGAAAAAATAAAGCAATTTGAAGTTATTTTTGTTTCTTACTCTATTTTTTCCTTTCCTTTTCCATTCTTTTTTTTGATTATAAACTTTGTTTTCTGTATTTCATTTAAACATTCGATTAGATGTTTTAGACATGAATGTTTATGTCCACTCATTTCTTTTTTAACTAACTAATAAATAAATATATATCTATAATTATGACAATGAAAAATAAACGAAATAAAGTTAGTAAATTAATGATCTTAAACTGCCAATTAAAACTGAAGAAAATTAAAGTAATCATTATTTTAACGGAATTTACATCAATAAATTACTGAAAGATTGGGACGAATGTTTTTTTATAAACAAAATACAACCAGCCATTTCCTGTTAGCTAGTAAACAACAGCAAGCCATATGTTTCTAAACATAAAAAGTATAAAAATAAACAAAGATTAATGTATATAGTATATTGATATTTATATTGTTGGTGGTCTAAGCCTGATTTATTATATCAATAATAAATTAAAAAATAAAAGGAGTATATATGTATATATGTATATACTTATGATTCGATCTAAATACGCATCTACATTAACGTAAATACTAGTATTAGTTGACAAATTAATATTATTATGAAAAATAAAACACGATGCTTCAACCATTTAATACTCTAACAAAGTTTAAATGACGTATATATATATATATATATACGTTGTTATTTTTAGAAACTCACTTGTTCTCACCCAGCTCTCAGCTCTCAGCTCTCAGCTTTCAGCTCTTATTCATTCACTCACTCACTCACTCACGCGGAGATTAACAGATTAATTAAATTACACGGAATTAAATTAAATTAATATCAATAATATCAACCTTTTAAGCCTCCTCCACTTAATTAGGTTAAATTGAACGCGTTGTTTTCATTTTCCTCCTTTGTATTAATTTCACTACAGTTTGTTTTTTTATTATTATTATTATCATAATAATCATTTAAATTATTATACTATTTAAAATCAAACCATTGATAAATATTATATTAGTTTATTATATTCCATTCCATTTTCTTTCTTATATTATAAAATTTCTTCACTTCTTCTCTTTTTGTCGTTTTCCTTTCAGATATTCTTTTTATTGTACAAGTCATTCCTTATTTTTCTTTAATACACAACAACAATAATGAAGTTTGGAAATTCATTCGCTTTACTTTCATCTTTACTCTTGACTGCTAGTAATGTATCTGCAGCAAGTTCAAGTTCAAGTTCAAGTTTTCCAACTATAGAAGTTATTGGTAATAAATTTTTTTATTCAAATAATGGTTCTCAATTTTACATTCGTGGTATCGCTTATCAACAAAATACTGCTGGTTTACAAAGTAATGCAACATTTGTTGATCCATTAGCTGATGAAGCATCTTGTAAAAGAGATATTCCTTATTTAACTCAATTAAATACAAATGTTGTCAGAATTTATGCTTTAAATGCAACTGCAAATCATGATGCTTGTATGCAAGCTTTACAAGATGCTGGTATTTATGTTATTGCAGATTTATCTGCACCTGATGAATCAATTATTACAACTGATCCTGAATGGACTGTTGAATTATTTGATAGATATACAAGTGTTGTTGATATGATGCAACAATATGATAACGTTTTAGGTTTTTTCGCAGGTAATGAAGTTATTACTAATTCCACCAACACTGATTCTGCACCATTTGTTAAAGCTGCAGTTAGAGATACTAAAGCTTATATTGCTCAAAAAGGTTATAGAGATATTCCAGTTGGTTATTCTGCTAATGATGACGCAGATACAAGAGTTGAATCAGCAGATTATTTCTCATGTGGTAATAATGATATTAAAGCAGATTTCTATGGTATTAATATGTATGAATGGTGTGGTGATTCAACTTTCCAAAAATCAGGTTATGCAGATAGAACTGCAGAATTTGCCAATTTAACTATACCAGTTTTCTTCTCAGAATATGGTTGTAATGCTGTTCAACCAAGAAAATTTACTGAAGTTCAAGCTATATTTTCAAATGAAATGACTGATGTTTGGTCTGGTGGTATCGTTTATATGTATTTTGAAGAAGAAAATAATTATGGTTTAGTTTCTTTAAATAATGGCGATGTTTCGACTTTAGCAGATTTCAATTATTTAAAATCTGAAATGGCATCAATTAGTCCAACTTCTGCTACTGCTTCTGCGGCTTCTGCTAGTGCTCATCAATTACAATGTCCTTCAACTAATTCACATTGGGATGCTGCAACTGCTTTACCTTTAACTCCAAATGCGGATGTTTGTTCTTGTGTTTCTGATTCTGCATTATGTGTTGTTTCATCTGATGTTGATCAAAAAGATTATGGTGATTTATTCGGTATTGTTTGTAATTTTGTTTCTTGTGATGATATTAATGCTGATGGTGTTATTGCTCAATATGGTATCTTCTCATTCTGTTCTCCAAAGGAAAAATTGGATTATATTTTAAATAAATATTATCTTGCCCAAGGTAAAAATAATGGTGCTTGTGATTTCAGTGGTTCTGCAACCCTTGTATCATCTTCTGCTGCATCAAGTTGTTCAGCTGTTCTTAAAGCTGCTTCATCAGGTCAAACTTATTCAAGTGGTTCAGGTAAAGCAACCTCAACTTCGAAATCTGCTTCTGGTTCTACTTCTGCAAAAGCCACAGGATCAACATCTTCTAACGCTTCTTCTGTTTCAAGTATCAGCAAAACTTCTAAAGGTGCAGCTTCTTCCCTTGAATCTCCATTCCATTCCGGTGGACTTTCTTCAATGTACGTTGTTACTTTAGTTGGTTCATTCGTTATTGGTTCCATATCAATGATGTTAATGTAAAATATGAATTCAATTCAATTCTTTTCTTTCATTTTTTATTTTCATTCTTTGACTTTCTGTATTCTTTCTTTGTTCTGTATTTCTTTGAGTTTTTATTTTTTTAAAATAAAATTTATGTACTCTTTTATATTTATAAATTCAAGTTATCTCGGTCTACATAAAAATTATATTTATAAATGTTAATTAAATGCAAGCAAGTGTTCAGCAAAATTTTAAAATTTCATCTATTTAATCATAAAAATTTCCTGCAGTGCCTTTTCATCCATTACTGCAGCTCGTTTTTGTTTAATCCATTTAGAACGAAGTGCCATTTTACTGCCTAGGACGTTGGATGTCGTCGATTCAGATTTTGGTTTTAACATGGATTCTCTTGTAATTTCTTCTTTCTTTGATTTCTTTGATTTTTTATCTTTCTTTGATTTTTTATCTTTCTTTGATGTTTTCTTTTCTTTCTTCTCTTTATTTTCTTTTTTATCTTTCTTCTCCTTTTTATCCTTTTTATCTTTCTTTTCCTTCTTTTCTTTCTTCTCTTTCTTTTCTTTTCTTTCCTTTTTCGTTTTATCTTTCCCTTCTCTTTTCTCTTTTTTTAATTTCTTTGTTTTCTTTTTATCACTTTCATCGTCTTCATCATCTATTTTCCTCTTTTTACTTTCAATAGTTGTACTTTTGAGTTGTTTATTCTCTTTATCCCACGTACTGGATAATGTATCACCTTGAACAAAATGAATACCCCAACGTCCATTTAATATTCTTTCTGTTCTCTTTCTTTCCACTTCTTTAGTAATTTCTTCTTCTTTACCATTTAATCTACCTAATAATCTTTGAAATGCATCTAAATGAACATTTTCACCACTATCAAATTCATCTTGTTTCTCTCTTTTCTTAGCTAAATTTGCACCTAATCCAACATTATCATTTTTTAATGTAATTTTAATATGTGATGTTAGTGAATCATTAGTTAATCCTAAACCTTTCCCAGGCTTCCATCCAAGTTTAACTAAATGTTTATGTCCAAATCTACCCGTATTATTTGACCAATTTGTATTTCTTGGATCTAATCCAAATCTTTGTTTTGCCCTTGTACCTGCTAATCCCATTATTTTTTTTTAAAGTCTTCTATTGACTATCAGCTGCCAATTATAATATATTAATTAATTAAATAATTCTTTGAACGTGATAGAATATTTTAAATTAATGTAAGATATAAAAAATTTATCAAATTTATCAAATTAAGAAAAAAAAATAAAAAATAAAAAATAAAAATAAAGAGATACATCTGTACACCTATAATAAGATCTTAAAAACTGAAATTTTTCAATTTTTCAATTTTTCAATTTTCGCCCTTCACTGTTTAAGAAGATAATTTGAAGCGGTGTGCAGTAACAGAATCATTTCTATACAATGATTTTTCAAAACATTTGTTTAAAGTTAGTACATTTAACTGTAAAATAATCCAAGATTTTGTGTCTTTTGGCATTCCCATCTGAAAAAAAATTATAATGTCAAATATTCCACAAGACATTCACGACGTGTTGGGGAACCTTCTTTCAGCACTTTCTTCAAATGATAATGCATATCGTAAACAAGCAGAAACTGCTTTGAATAATGATTGGTGTACGAAAGACAAAATTGATATTTTGTTAGTTTTCCTTGCAGAACAAGCAGCTAATGGAAATGATGAAAATACAAGAGCATTTGCAGCGGTTTTATTTAGACGTTTTGCAATTAAATCCCCAAATTATCAAGGATTTTCTGTTACTGATAGACAAATTGATCATATATCACCAGGTGCAAAATCTGAAATTCGTCGTTTATTATTACAAGGTTTCATTTCACAACAAACTAAAAATGTCAGACATAAATTAGCTGATGCAATTGCTGAAGTTGCGAAAGATAATTTTGAATGGCAAGATTTATTACCAACTATATTACAAGCTGCAAATAGTAACGATCTAATTATGAAAGAATCATCATTTAGAATGATTGCAACAACACCTCAAATTATTAGTAATCATGACCTGAATGAATCATTCTTAAAAATGTTTCATGCTGGTTTCGAAGATGAATCTGATGATGTTAGAATTGCAACTTGTACAGCATTTGTTGCATTTTTTGAGAATTTGCCAAAATCAACATGGTCAATATTATCACAATTATTACCTAATTTATTAAATTCATTACCAAGATTATTAAATAATGGTAATGATTCTGCATTAGCAAGTGTTTTAGAAAGTTTAATTGATTTAGTTGTACTTGCCCCAAAAATTTTTAAACCAATGTTTGAAACAATTATTAGCTTTTGTTCACAAATTTCACAAAATAAAGATTTAGAATCAAATGCAAGACTTACAGCTTTAGAATTATTGACAACATTTTCTGAATCTTCTCCAAATATGTGTAAAAGAGAACAATCTTATTCAAATACAATGGTAATTGTTACTTTAAAATTAATGACAGAAGTTTGTATTGATGATGATGATTGTTCAGAATGGAATAATGTTGATGATCCAAATGATGAAAGTGAAGAAGAAGAATATAATGCTGCAAGACAATCACTTGATAGAGTTGCACTTAAATTAAATGGTCAATGTTTAGCAGGTCCTTTATTTCAATATTTACCTCATATGTTACAATCTCAAGATTGGCATGAAAGACAAGCTGCTTTAATGGCATTGTCATCTGCAAGTGAAGGTTGCGCAGATGTTTTAATTTCAGAAATTCCAAAATTATTAGATTTAATTTTACCTTCTTTAAATGATAATCAACCGAGGGTTCAATTTGCTTGTTGTAATGCATTAGGTCAAATGTCAACAGATTTTGCAAATGTTATTCAAAGAACATCTGGTGACAGAATTTTACCTGCATTAATTTCAATGTTATCAACAAATAATGTTCCAAGAGTTCAAACTCATGCAGCTGCTGCATTAGTTAATTTTTGTGAGGAAGCAACAAAAGATATTGTTGAACCTTATCTTGATAATTTATTAGATAATTTATTAACATTACTTAAATCTTCACCAAAAAGATATGTTCAAGAACAAGTTATTACAACCATTGCAGTTGTTGCAGATGCGGCTGAAAATAAATTTATTAAATATTATGATACATTAATGCCATTATTATTATCCGTTATGAAATCAGATAATGATAATTCAAATAGAACTTTGGTTGCAAAATCAATTGAATGCACAACTTTAATTGCAAGCGCTGTTGGTGAAGAAAAGTTTTCTGAAACTGCTAACAGTATTTTAGAAATTTTTACATTTTTACAAAATAATTTACAAGGTGAAGATGATCCTGTTAAACAATATTTAGAAAAAGGTTGGAGTAGAGTTTGTAAATTAATTGGTAAATCATTTTTACCATTCTTACCTGGTGTTTTACCTCCATTATTAGAACAAGCAAGGGCAACACAAGATATTTCAATTGTTGATGAAGATCAATTAGATGAAATTAATCAAAATGAAGATTATGAAGTTATTCAATTATCTGGTAAACATATTGCAGTTCATACATCAGTTTTAGATGATAAGGCAGCTGCAATTGAAATTTTAAAATCCTATGCTGAAGTTTTAGATGGTTCATTTTTTCAATATGTACCAGAAATTGCCAATGAAATTGTCATTCCCGGTTTAGATTTTTATTTACATGATGGTGTTAGAGGTACTTGTGCTGTTACTATGCCATCATTATTACAATGTTGTATTGATTCAACTGGATCATCACAATCTTCTGAATCATTTGCATTATGGAAGAGTATGTCAAATAAATTGATTTCACAACTTGAATCAGATCCTGCAGTTGAATTATATTTTGCATATTATTATGCATTAGCAAAATGTCTTGATATGATGGGACCACAAGCATTAGATGATACACAATTAGAGAATATTGCGAAATCAATTAATTCTAATTTGACTGACATTTATGAAAGAATTACAACACGTGATGATGTTGATGATGATTATAATGAAGAAGTTGCAGATTATGAAAATGATTGTTCGGATGAAGAATTATTAGAAGAAGTAGGTAAAGGTATAACTGCAATTTTTGAAAATTCAGGTATAAGATTTATACCTGCATTTATGTCATTGACTCCAATAATAAATAAATTTTTAAATGATGAAAATCCAATATTGAAAAAATTTTCAATTTTAACAATCTGTGATTTGATTAAATATGGAGGTGCAGATGCTTATAAATTAAATGATTTATATGTTAATCCTGTTGGCGAAGCACTTACATCATCAGATTCCAAAGTTCGTGAAAGCGCAGCACGTTGTATTGGATTATGTACACAGTCTCCAGCTAGTTCTGAATTCCAATCCTTTGTTTTAGCATGCATTCCATCACTAACTCAAATGAGTAATATTCCTGATGCTCGTGCTCCGGATAATATTGATGCCACTGAATTTATGTGCTCAACATTGTCATTAATAATTCAAAATTATGGAAATTCAATACCAAATGTTGGAGAGATGATCAATTCATGGATTAATTTATTACCGGTTTGTCAAAATGAAGAAGCAGCTCAAAATTCTTACAATTTCTTAACGCAATTAATCAATCAACAACATCCATCTGTTACATCTAAAATACCGGAAGTTATTGACAGTATTGTTCAAGCGCTATTATATACTTCAATTAGTGGTGATACCGCAACATCTGTTGTTAATGCTGCGAAAGGTCTTTTGGGAACATTGCCTGAAGATCAAAGTATGGCCATGATTAATAATTATAGTACTGAAGCGAAAACAGTTATATCAAAGTGGTTTGTATAGTTATTTCTATGTTTTCTTACTATTTTTTTTCTTATTGGATAATTAATTAATTTGTTTACTTGATAATATTATAAAAAAAAAAACGAAAAAAAAAACAGGAAGTAGCTAACAGGAAAAAAGATTATTAAAAGCACTGGGTGCATGGGATATCTATACAAGGGCCTGAGAATAGTAATTTAAATCTAGGGTAATTGTACCCTTAGCAATTTTTGATGGTTTTAACGTTGATGGATGACTTTTCAAAAATTTATTTAAGGACTTAAAAGGTTTTGATTGTCCATCATCAAAAATTTCAACGAATTGTCTTAATAAATTACTTGCAATGACACTCCTATAGAGCATTTCTGAAATTAAGTCCAAATTTGAATTTTGAAGAGATGCCGAATTCGATAATAAATTTAAATTTGGCTTGTTTTCAATGTTGCTATTATTACTTTCAGGTTTTAAATCAGTTGTTTTCGTTTGAAATAATTTTGAAATTAAAATAGCAGATGGTAAAATTAATTTCAAATTTTTGTTATTTAAATCTCTAATTTTTTTAAAAAAGTTTAACATTCCAAATTCTTGATATATTAAAAAGAAATTGAGTGAAAAATCAAAAGTAAATTCATTCAATAATCTTGATATTGAATTATCAATTAAAAAATCTGATGATTTTAATAATTTATAATTTTCACTAACTGATAATAAACTTAGATTGGAAATTAAATTTAACGATATTGAAGAATTCAATAATTTATAATTTAAGGATTTACTAGATTTAAAACTACCAATTTTCGTTGTAATACCTTGTCTAAAAATATTTAAAGGGTATTCATCAATATTATTTTCCTTGCTAAATAAGTCAGGTAACCTTAACACATTTGTATCTATATTTAAGTCTTTTAAGAATTTAAAAACTTTAGATTTAATTGATAAAATTAAAATTAAACAATCTTCCAATAATGAGACGGATTTCGATTGTTTTATTGTTGAATAATTTTCAATTTCTTGTAATGCCTTAAAAGTTATTCCATAATTTTCAGCTTGAAGGTCAATATTATTTTGAAATGACATATCTGATCTATAAACGGGAGGTATAAATTCAAATCCTAAGATTTTCTGGAAATCATTTGGAATTTTATTGAATATTATTGAATTAAATTTGATGTTGTTAATTAAGATACATAATAATGTTTGAATTGTATCAACCAATGCATGAATACTCAGAGATAAACCTATATCTACTAATAAACTATTAAGATTCATAAAATCTTCATTGGATTCTAAATTCAAATCTAGTGTTATTAAAGATAATTTAAAATTTGTCAAAAAGTCTCTTTCCTTCAAATAATCAAGTTTAATATTTTGATCAACAATTTCAAAGATTGGTAATAGGGTTGTAATATTAAGCTCGCATTGTTCTTGCTCTTCAGAAATTCCCAGAATAGAAATGTAATTGGAATTATTATATTCAATAAGATAAGACAACAATTCTTTATTTGGAATCAAAAAAATGTTGTAATTTAAAATATAATTGGTTGAAATTTTTAATAACAAAAACATGGATAAATCTCTTGATTTATAATCATTTGGGTTTTCAGATTTAACAAAATCATCTAAATTATCAAAATAGCTTAGATTTTCAGTAACAAGTAAAGTTAAGGTATCAAAGAAATTTTGACTTAATAAAACTTCATTTGAAATTTCAAGTAATATATTACTATGTAGATCACTTGTAAAAATATTATTAATCTTAATAATGTTGACAATCAACTCAGATAAAAAAAATTTGTGGAAAGGAGAATAAAAAATTATGTTTAATAAATTATTTGACTTTTTATCTGTAACTAATGTCGAATCTTCCAACAATAAAGTCATTTTAAATCTTTGCATTATATTAAAAATAGTCGGAATAGACGAATATGTGGATCTGGAAATTGCGTTCAAGTTAAGATTATAAAAAATATCTTTAGTCGTATTTGGATTCGACAAATAATCAATTAAAAATATAAATAGGTCACGATTAAAACAATGCAAGACTAAAAGTAAAGTAAAACTTTTCTCTAATGTTTCTGCTTTGTTTGGTTCAGTATAAGAATTGGATGATTTGTTCAAAAATTTAATAAATGGATTGAAAACATTAAGCTTCGAAGATGAAATTAAAATACCAAAATTTTTCAAAGAGTAATTATTATGATCAGTTGGGAGTTGAAAATGGTATTTAAATAAAGAAATAAACGATAATAATAATGTATTTATTTTACGTGCAGAGTCAGAATTTAACGGATCAACCAGTAAAGAATCAATATGTTTTATGGTTTTAATGACGGAAAACACAGTAATTAATTCAAGTTTATTTTCCTCTCTTTCAGATTCATTATCGGCAAATAACAATGTCTTTATTTTTTGATTCAATTCATCTGTATAAGTTTCAACCATGTCTTCTAATTGTTGAGCAATTTGGTTGAAGAACTGATCAGTTTCATTTTCAAAGCTATCATTTGATGAATCAACATTCATCTCATGAATAGACAATTTAAGCATGATATCCTCCATTTTTATGATTTCAGACATTGTTAAAATTATACAAAATTAGGTTAAATTTGTTAAAGGCTCATGTGTTTGGAAACATGAGTAAAGATTAAAAATGGAAAAAATCATTGAAACCAAAAGCTCAGATGAGCCTTGTTAAAATAAGACTCTATTTCCCAATAAGGAATATATATAAAATTTATGATTATCTTTGGAATTCCCAAATCTAAGCTTAACAGAATGTATTTTTTTTATTTTACTAACAACTTAAAATCCTAAAATTTATTATACGTCAATTGTTTTAAGCAATTGTCTATTGCTACATTCAGGAAAGGAATGATAAACTGAAAAAAAATTTCAAAGTTCAAACTTAAGGTTATTAAGATCTTTGCTTTTTGGCAGCTATTAACAAAATCTGAGACTTGCCTCGATCGTCGGCAATCCAATCCAATCCAATCCAATACTATACGTAACAACCAGCACAGCCTTGAGCCGAGCCTTTAAAAACCATCCAATTTTAATTTATCTATTTATGGACTTAAGATTTAACTCTTACCTCATAATTAATCTATGTATCTATAAATATGGTGATCAATAGCATGATTATTTAATTTCTCAAATTAAATTTATTCAAGTGACTACAAAACTTATTCATTTATGTAGTCTTTTCTAAAAATAAAATACTTCTAATATTCTATTAATCTTCCTCTATATAAATCATTACTTTTTGTTTCTTCCCTTTACTTTCATTCTGAAACAAACCAATAGATATAACCATGACGAAAACAGCATTACTCATTATTGATTTACAAAATGATTTTCTACCACCAGATGGAAGTCTTGCGGTTGCCAATGGTAGAGATATAATTAATCCTATTATTAATTTAATGACCTCTTCTGAGTATCATTGGGATACAATTGTTGCCACTAAAGACTGGCATCCATCTGATCATATTTCATTTGCTGTAACACATGGCTTAGAACCATATAGTACTAAAGAATTAAGTAATCCTACAGGTTCCGATAATAGGAAATTATTGCATACATTATGGCCTGTTCATTGTGTTCAAGAATCAAAAGGTTCTGATTTTCCAACTGAATTTAAGGAAAAGTTTATGAAACAACTGGCAGCTCAAGAAGTTCCTACAAAGATTGTTCTTAAAGGATATTTACAAGATAGAGAATATTATTCTTGTTTTCAAGATGTATGGGGAATTCATAAAACTGAATGTTCAGAATATTTAAAAGATAATGAAATTACTGATATAGTTGCTGTGGGAATTGCTTATGATTTTTGTGTAATGAATTCATGCATTGATGCAGTTAAAAACGGATTTAATGTTTATGTTATGAAAGATATGACCAAATCTGTTTTCCCAGAAAAAGATGCAGAGACAACTAGTAATTACATTAAACATGGAATCAAAGTAATTGATTCTAACGATGAAATTACAAAACAATGGAAATAATAAAACAGGGCTCTTCTTTTCTTCTTCTTGTTATTGTTCTTCTTTTTATTTTTATTTATAACTATTATACCCTTAGTATTGGACTTTTTTTATTGATTAATGGATATAACCTTCTATTCAGTTTCTTCCTAGTATAACCTGTCAGTTAAAATCCTTAGTAAAAATAGCTAGAAATTTGCTGTAAAAAAAATGATATTCGCTCGTTTTGGAAATGTGAAATTTGGTAACTACATATTTTTCTTCAGCATCAAAATTCAAGGCTTCAAGCTTAACAATAGTGTCTTCCGATCAAAAGAACCAAGTACGTTTAAATTCACATAATAATAAAATCAGAAAATGTCGTTTGATTTTGGAAAATTATTTGGAAGGGGTGACCCATCCAAGAAAACAGATGCAGTTTTACAATACAATGAAAGAAGATTTTATCAAATGGCCACTTTTTATGGTTTTACACTTGCTACATATATCGCCTCAAAAATAGCATATAGAGGTGTCATAAAAAGAAGATACAACCCTAATTTTTATCAACATAATCATGTACCACCAAAATTTAGCTTTTATAGAGATGCCATGGTCGCAGTGACACACGCCAGTTTATTAGCAACAACTTCTATGGGTATGATCGGTGCTGGTGCATTCTGGTATTGTGATATCTCTAATTTGAAAGAATTCGCTTATAGAATGAAGATTTTCCTTGGTGGTTATGAAGCTGAAAAAGCATTAAAAGCTATGCCAGAAGATGAAGAAACTAAACAAATTACCGATTCACTTGATAGTATATTAAATGGTAACCTTTTAGATGCTTTTGATGATAAAGAAGATGAAAATAGATAATTGAAACTTATTATTCTTTTCAATCTTCAACCGTTTTTATAAATATTAAATTATAACATCCTGTATACAGTAACAATCACTATAAGTAAGTTGATAGTCAATATTATCGTTATTATTATATAATATTTGTAGTGGCGCATAATAATAGTTAATGTGGCGCATTAAACTAAGTATCAATAGACAACAGACTTTGGTTTACTATATATAATTATTAAACAGCAAATATCAAATAATGATATGATTGCTCACGCACTACTTAAGGACTACTTCAATTTGACATATTTGTGTTTATTTGACATTTGCCTCTGCACGTGCTAACAAAAAGATCAGAAATAATATATATGAATAAATACAATATACACTAAACTTAAATATTATTGATATAATAATATAAAGATAACCACAATTGTTCATTTATAAGTTTATTCAATCTGTGAATATTGTAATTGCAAATCTGTTTTATATTTTAAAGTGGATCTTCAATTCCCAATTCATAAAATTTTGAGCTAAACATCTGATAGGCACAAAAAGGCTTTTGACATCAGAGTTTTTGATTGATAATTTTTCTTTTTTGCTTCCATCTCCTTGTTGAATATCATGACTTCAGAACATACTCCGTTGATGGCTTCCCAGGATGATCAAGTTTATTATATGGAAGTAAATGACGATAGTATTATTCCCACTTTTATAACGGAAAATCCAATGATTAAATACACAGTTGTTTCTTTAACGCTGGTTTTAATCATCAGTTTATTTTATGTTATGATAATCTTATTACCATCATTAGCACCGGAAGGAATACAAATTCCAGATATACCCATGGTTAAACATTCAAAGGTATATTTACATCCAATATTGCCTGAAAAAGATAAAGGTACAAATCCTGATCCTGATGATCCCGTTAAAGTTATTCCGGACTTTGCGAGTTCAATTTACGTTCAAACTGGTAATCCAATATTAAAATCTCATTTAAAAAAATTAAAAAATGAATATATTAATTTAGATTCAAAAAAAATGAAAAAAAGAATCATTTTAATTGGTGATGTTCATGGTTGTTTAGCTCAATTGAAAAAGTTCTTACAGTATGTTAAATATGACGGCGGTAAAGATGATCATGTTTTATTGTTAGGAGATTTTATGAATAAAGGACCTGATTCAATTGATTTACTTAATTTTATTATGAAAAGTAATATTGAAGCAATTTTGGGCAATCATGAACTTGCAATGTTAAAAAGATATACTCAATTTCACGGTTTAAGATCTCCAACATTTTTAAATGATGATCCTCAGGTGAACTCAACTTTAACATTGAGAGAAGTCTATGATTTAGATGAATTAATGAAATTAGCTAAAAAATTAACTCCTGAACACATCCAATTTTTAAGTAGTTGTTCACCAATTTTTAAAATAGGTCCAGTTCCTCATTATATCAATAATAAACAAAATAAACATTCCAATTATCCGGCAGATGGTGTTGCTGTTCATGCAGGTTTATTATGGAATAAAGGTATTCATCGTCAAAATATTGAGGAAATTACAACAATTAGAAACTTATTACCACCTGATTGGGTTATCCCGACGGATGATAGACATGATACATTCAATGGGGTAAAATCAGTTGCATGGTCAAAAATTTGGAATGAACATCAATTGCAAAAATATGAAGATGAGTTAAAAGATGTCCCAAACGATAAGTTAACCTTAGGTACTAAAATTTATTACGGGCATGATGCAAAACGTGGTGTAGTTATCAAAGAATTTAGTAATGGGCTAGATTCTGGTTGTGTTTATGGTAAACAGCTTACGGGTGCAATTATTTGGTCTCAACTTTCAACTTCAAAAGGTGTAGACAAAATTATTTATAAACAAATGATTGTTGATATAAACTGCTAAATAACTATGAATTTTAATTAGATTGGGATATTATTATACATTTGCAATTGAGGTTAATATTATAAAATTTATGGGAAAGCAAAAAGTATAACTCCTCCACAATATTATAAAGATACGTAACTATGAAAGGGAAACATGCTCTGATAATGGTATATGTTCTTTATATTTTCAAATAATCTTAATTTCTTATCCTTTTCTTCTTTTTGAGATTTCTTCAATGTATATTTTTATGTATATTAAATAGATAGTAATTTTATTATTTACATGTTATATCGTTCCTATGGTTTTTGGTTTTTGTTTATTTGTTTACTCTGTAATATAGCTTATATGTATTATTATAAAATGTTATCGCTTCCATATACTGCATGTTCTAAGGTCCCTAATATGTAAGATTGGTTATGGAATCTATGCGCACCAAACTTAAGTTAATGAGTAGACATGAATTTCAGGACAAAATTTCTAAATAACATCTATTATTTGGATTATCCAAACAAACCAATACTTCATGTTCCCAAGATTACTAAAACGTGGATTACAAACATATACGAATCCTAATGAAGTTATTACAGCTGTTTGTCCAGGACAAGGTAATGTTTCACCATATTTGTTTAGCATGATACATCATGAATTAATAACGAAAAAGAATTTTAAATATATTGAGCTATTAAAACATGCTCAAAGTATTGTTCCTGAAGTGAATATTTCTGAATATTTCTTAAATCCAAATTTTCCCGTAGATAATAATGAACTATCACAAACGACTTTTGTTCAACCATTAGTGCTTTTGGCTACATATATGAACTATACACTATTTAAGGATATGTATGATTGGGATCTTAGAAGCATCAATTATTTTCTTGGTCATTCACTTGGAGAATTAAGTGCATTAGTTGTTCAAGATGTCGTTTCATTAGAGGATGGATTACGTGTTGCATATCAACGTGGTAAATTAATGGAAAATGCAATGGAAATGAATAAAATGAAATTTGATAATAATAATGATAACGAATGGGGGATGGTTGCATTATTATTCAGAAGTAGAGACTTTACAAGCATTTTAAAAGTTTGTAGTGAAGATATTAAGTTTAATATTGCCAATATTAATGGATATGATCAAATTGTTGTCTCAGGACGCAAATCAGAATTAAATTATAAATTAACTAAATTAGATAATATTCAAAAAGAATTAATTAATGCAAAACAATGGAAGAGCAGGATTAAAAAGGTTTGGTTAAAAACAAAAATGCCTGCACATCATCCAATTTTCAAAGATATTCAGGATGAATTGAAAAGTATGATTACTTTAAAATCTGAAAATTTAATTGTTCCAATGGTTTGTAATTTAAATGGTTTAATAGTTGTTAAGAATTCACAACGTGTGGTTGATAATTTTGTTAATGTGACAAGCCAGCCAGTCCAGTTCGTCAAGTGTTTAGAAACTATTATTGCTTCAACCAACCTAAAAACCGATGACGCTTATAAATTCTTAAACGTTAGTGATGTTACTTATGGACTAATAAGCAGGTTTTTCAACAATGATCATAGAGTTCATGTTTATGATTTAATTGATACTATGAAACATGATGTAAAATAATAATACTATTTCCTTTTTTTAAACACTAGTTATATATATGCATATTTTAATATAATCATATTACCCAGCATTAGAGATTATAATAGATTACTGATTACGCACGCGGAACGGAAGGAAATAATATTGGAATTTCCTGTGATGGTAACGTATACCATATGTCTGGCTCACTGTACGTATAGTGCGACTGGTGAAGTAAACTTCAGAATAAATGGATGGGGATTGGCGATCACCACGAGCGACTAGACGACCTTTATAACGACCATCAGATTTTAACGCGAAGACCCAGCGGGTAGAAATGGAAGATTTTAGAATTGTGGGATCAGTAATTAGTGGCGTGGCGGACCAAGTATACATAGTGAGATGAGAATCGAGTCAGCATCAATGGCTTCTTTTCATTTAGAACTGTCTGAGCTACGCAGAGCTTGTTGAGATGTATTAGGAACATTGTGTGGGATGGCTAAAGCATTAATGGATGGAATATTAAGGAGACGAATATGAACACGCTTAATAGAATTGGGATCAGAGCTAGTAGGAACACGACGGCGTTTCACACGAGATGCAATACCATCAGTAGGTAGTTGAGAACATTTGGAAGAAGATGATGACTGAGGTGAGGAAGTAGGTTTGGATTAGAATCAGCTTTACCAGCGGCGTCTTTTGGAGTAACTGAGTTATTGTTTGCTGGAGGAACAGATGTGCGGTCGGAACCAGCAGTAAACGAGAACTTGGCATTAGCAAACTGAGATATGAAATGTCCGTGCTGAGAGGAAGGTGGGCAAGTTTCTTTGACAGTAGTTGAAGATGGGGATTGCACAACAGACAAGGAAGATTTATTTTCAGAGACTGATGTTCAAGCATCGGTGGGATTCACAATATCAGAGCCAGATGGGTTATGAGTGGCAACATCTTTAGTGGGTTGATACATAGTTTGGTTGGCAACAGTTGTAGCCTTTATTGGAGCCTTAGGAATAGTGCTAGTTGTAGCTGTTAGATAAGCAGTGTCCTTAACGAGATCCTTTTCAGAGATTAGAAACTTCTGATCGTTAGACAAAGCTGGTTGATGAGAATCGTCATAAGAAAGACCAACATCGGAGTCACCCTCTTCAGCATCTAAGAATGAAGTACTTGAAGGGGTGTTGGTGGAGGGTGCAATGTGTGATAGATCAAAATCGATTAAATCGTCTAAAGCAACAGGTTGAGAAGGTTGAATATCGGTAGGAGTATGATTGCAATCAATAAAATCATCGAAAGAATGTCTTGAATTAACATTAACATGGTTATCAACAAATAATGAACCAGAGCGGGTGAATGAACAATGACGAGTATCCTCAAAACGACCAAAAGCAAGGTTAGTGGAATCAGTGGGGATAAAGACTTTATTCCAAAAGTTTCATCAATGTAACCTAAGTAAACACCAACTTCAGATCTAGTATCAGTTTTGCAGCCTTCTGGAAGAACTTTGACATATACTTTTTCACCAAATGAGTGCAAATGTGAAAATGAAAATGGAGTTAAGCCAAGCTTACAGCGGGTGAGTTACCAAGAGAATTTGACCAGATATAGTTTCTTAAATAAACCGTATAAGTAGCAGCTTCAGGCCAAAAAGCAGATGATAAATTAGTATTAAATAACGTAGAGCGGATTCATGATAGTCAAGTTTAAGCGTTTAGCAACGTCGTTTAATTTGGGTGAATAACCAGACGTATAAAGCAATTCAATACCTTTATAATGAGTAAATCAGTATCATGCTTATTCAAATATTCAGTTCTTTGATCAGAGAACATGGATCTAACCTTAGCACCAATTGGGTAGAGTCTGAATAAAACTTTTAAAGATGCATAGAGCAGTTGCTGTATATCCTTTCAAAAACTTGAGATACAAGTGATCCAAAAAAAAAAAACATTGTGAATTAGTTTTAGTTGTTTCTAATGATAATCAATCGTGGTTCCTTTCCATGATTAAGCAAAATATGGAGCATTTTTTTTCGGTTATTACATATAAAAAAAGATCAATAGTTTCCTTTAGATGGGATTTTAACCATTACCAATGAGCCGAATTTGTGTGTTGGTATTTCTTTAATGGTTTCTTCAGCTTCAAAATTCTTTAATAGATGGAATAATGCTGAATCATTATTAAGATGTTCTTCCGGCTTCCTATTCATCAGTTCAACAGTGTGGTAAATAGTATATTGCCAAAATTCTAATGGTAGGTGTGATTGTGCTAAGGTCGGCCTGACCCTGAACATAATATCTTGGTTTAATTTTTCAACTTTACCGTTGGTTTTTCCTGATGTAGTTTCTAGTTTAATATCTTCTGTAATGATGATATCTAAAGTATCTTTTCCGATAAACTATGTAGCTTTATCAGTTACTAAGAATCGTAAGTGATATCCCCAGAAATTTTTAACCAGTGCAATGAATTTTGCTAAACATTTACCCGCAGCAATTGAGCTTTTCTTGTCAGGGAAACCCCCGTATTTAAATCCAGTAAAATCATCAATCATCACTAGCATATATGTTGTCTTAGATATTAACTTGAAAAACTGTTTGTCAAAATTCTTCATCTGTAAGATTGTAATTCAATGCATAACTTTTAGGTCCGACGTCTAAACTTTTGGAAATTGAGTAATAGTGTGTATGTATATATATTGCAATTAAATATAACAATATAATATTAAAATACATTTTAGAAACCTAATATACATGTGTTAAATATAAATGATTATATTTTATAAAAACAATTATCTTATTGGAATGAAATTACCAACAATACAACTTGGAATATTATATTTATCCCTCCTAATTGTAAAACTAAAGCAACAATTTTTTTTCTTTCTACCATCTTTTGTACGTAAATTACAACTTGTTAAAACTGCCTTTTGAGTTTTATCAAAAGCAATTGAACCATATTTTTCCCAAAAATTAACACTACTTTCCTCAGTCATTAATTCATAAATTGTTAATTTACCATTTTTCAAATCATCGATAGAAACTTCAACTAATGATGCAAATTCTTTATTACCTCTATAAATTTCGCCAGTTCTTCTCCATAAACAAGCAGGAATTGCCATTGAAGTAAAGACACGATCATAATCTAATAACATTCTTTCAAAACTTTCTTCAACTAAAATTAAATCAATATCTTTTAAGGTTTTAGCAATTGCTCTAAAACCTGGCCTGAAAGTTGATAAAGGTTTTAAAATTCTAGCTCTACTTGAAGTAGCCATATATTTATCCATATAAGTTTGAAGTCTTTGATAACCTTTTGCATAATTATAAGGTTTAAGTAAACCAGCTTCTAATTTTGCATTAATAACTTGTTTTAATCTTTCTTCTGGTGAAATTTCAGTTGTTGGATCAGCAGCTGTTAAAAAAAATTTATCACGAGCTGCATCTGATATATGAGGAGTCGATTGATTTATTCTTTGATTTGAAGGAGATTTCTGTTGGAAAAATGGTATATTTGGTTGATTTGGAGTTTTATATGCACCTTGTGGATATAATTTATTATCTTGAATATTATTTGTAAAATTACTATTAGTTGGTATATTTGCCAATTGTAAAGCATGTGGATTATTAAGATTATTGGATTCATATTGTTGTTGTTGTTGTTGTTGCTGTTGTTGTTGCTGCTGTTGTTGTTGTTGTTGTTGTTGCTGTTGTAAAACTTTTTGTTGACTATCCAGTTGATTTTGTAAATAATTTAACTGTTGATTATTCATTTTAGATATATTTGTGTTATTATTATTATTATTATTATTATTATTGGATAAATTATTATTTAAATTATTTAAATTTGAATTAGAATTTGGTAATGTTTGAATATAATTAGTGGCCTCTAATTTTTGTAACATTGGATCATTAGTTAAATTAATTGAATCCATCATATCATTATCATCAATCATGGACAAAAATTCGGTTAATGAATTAAACTCTGAACCGGCATGCTCAGAATAAAAAAAGGGTTGTTGATTTAATGCATTTGATGTTGGAATAATACTAAACATTTGAGTTGAATAAGATGTGGGTATATTATTTAAAGGATCAGATGATTGATTATTTGTTGGAAGATTAATTGCTGTTCCAGATGCTGACATAGATACTGTGGGTAGTGCTGACTGTTTCGTTACAGATGATGCATTTGAATGAAGTTCAGGAATTGATGCAGATGTTGATGTAGATTGTTGATTGGTTTGCTTATCATCATGACATAAATGACCGATATTTCTTTTTATACATCTTTTACATGGCCTAGATGTATCGCAATTCATATGAGACCTACGACAATAAACACAAGCAGCAACAACTTTCTTCCTCCGTTTTGTAGTTGCAGGCGATTGTGGATTGAAATTACGAGATCCACCAATTGGAGAATTAGAGTTGTTGATTTTAGATTCTCGAAGAACGGCATTAGTTGCTGGTGAAGAAGATGATGATGATGGTGAATGATGTTCTGACTTTGTTTTGATTGGATTTATATCACTATTTGTCGAAAGTGGAATAGGTTCATTCAAACTTGCATTTGAGGATTTCTTTTCTATTTGAGTTTGCATATCAATATTTTTTGTATCAGGCGAAGTAGTTGCAGAGGCATGGTCGTTCGTTGAAGCAGGGATTGTTTTCGTAGAAGAAACAACGAACTCTGAATGTTCATGAGTCCCTGTTGACATAATTAGTAATATCTCAGCAAAATTATAATGCGGTTTAAATAATATCTTCTTGTTCTGATAGTCACAATAAAATGAAAATCTATAAACACTAAATTAACATTAATAAGAGATTGTAAAATCATTAAAAATGAAATAATTTTTTTTAAAAATGGAGAAACCCCGCTGCGTGCGATCACGGAAACGACAAAACATAATAATTCGTTTAGTGTCCGTCTGTCGTAAAATGACGGAGTCAAAAAAACGTCGATCGACTTGAAACAAAAACTCAATATCCTTCCAATACGATTTTTATGATCTATCATATATTAATGAATTACCAGAATACAAAACCATCAATTATATATATATAAACAGATATATATCAATGCTGATCATGAAAAATTTATAATTATATTTGAAAATTATACTGATTTAGTGCTATGTTAATAGGTCTATATATCTCTTTTTACTTCCTAGATATTTCACACTTTACAGACAATGGGGAGTACATTACATTACGAAATAATACCAAGACCTACTGCAGTTAAAAGATTAAGAGTGAAAACCGCTAGGCCGATAAAACGACCTTATAGATATTCAAAACCTTTAAAACATACCAAAAATCCAAAAAAATCACTCAGATATGACGAAAGAAGAAATCAGGCCGAAGATTTCAAAGATCCACAATTTCCTAATGTTAATATCATAAATGTCTCTAAGATACAAACATTAACTCTTTATGCCTTATTAGGAGCTGGCTTTTCTTTACTGTGGGAAAGTTTGGGCGGATAAAATTTCCGCCAGATTTTCCGCTTTCGGATATCAAATTCCAAGATAGCACACGGATTTAAAATTTATTACGCAATATTCTTTTTTTTTTTGTCTCTTATGACAAATCATTTCTCAATCAACACCTTCTTCTTCTTCATATTCTTCCTCCCTCCTCTGATCCTCCCTTCTTCTTCTTCTTCCTTCTTCTCATTATCCCTTGTACACACTATTGTTAAATAATGTTTTGATGTTTTTGCTTCTTTTATTTAAATTTTCCTTTTAAAAAAAATTTGTCGTATATAAATGTTCCTTTTATCAACAGTCTCACAGCTGAATAATTTTGAAAATGAAATTAAAAACTTTATTTTCTACAGCACGAGTAACACCTCTAAAATATTCTGATGAAGATATAGAAAAGAGAAATTACAATGATCCATTGATAATCCCTCAAAAAAGGTTAATGACTCCTTTATTATTGGATAAAAGGATTCCTCCAATTCCAACTGATGAAGAAAGGATTGAATTTCCTTTTAAACAAACAAATATTTTCAGTGAAGCATTTTTCACTTGGTGTTCTCCCATTTTAAGAATCGGCTATAGGAGAACAATTCAACCGCAGGATTTGTATAAAATTCCAAAAGGTTCATTATTCGATGTGGAAAGAAGGACTAATATTTTTTTAAATCATTTTCATCGTCTCAAAGAAAAGGCTGAATTACAATTTATGAGAAAAAATAATATTGAAGACACAATTTCAAATAGAGAAAATTTATTAAAAAATTATCCAAATTTTAAATATCCAAAATATCTTGTTCTTTTAGCACTTTATAAAACTTATCTTACAGATTATACATTTGCACTTATTTGTAAAGCAATTGGTGATGTTACTTCTGCATTAAATACATTACAAATTAAAGCTTTGATTAATTATGTTCATCGTAAAGCTTATGGTGAAAAAGTCGGTAATGAAGGTTATGGTTTAGCTATTGGTATTTCATTATTAGTTTTCTTCTTTGGGATTATGTATGCTAGAAATTTTAATGATGCAAGTTTTTGTGGTGCTGAAATCAAAGGTGTTTTAACAAAAGTTTTATTAGATAAATCTTTTAGATTATCAAAAGATTCAAAGAAAAAATACCCAGCTTCAACTATTACAGCTTATTTAGGTAATGATTTATCCAAAATTGATTTAGCAACTAATTTTTTCTCATTTATTGTTTGTATGCCTATTGGTTTAGGTATTACAATTGCTTTATTAGCTGTTAATTTAGGTGGTGCTTCTTTATCTGGTGTTGCTTGGTTTTGTTTAATTACTATTGGTATTGTTTACTGTACAAGATTTTTAATGGTTTGGAGAAAATTAGTAAATGTTCAAACAGATTCAAGAGTTAAACATACAAAAGAAGTTTTAAATAATATTAAAATGATTAAATATTATGCTTGGGAATTACCATTTACAAAATTAATTTCAAGCTTAAGAGCAAATGAAATGAAAATTATGATGAAAGTTCAAATTTTTAGAAATATGATTACAGGTATCGCAGTTACTTTACCTGCAGTTTCATCATTAATTGGATTTCTATCAATGTATGGTCAATTAGGTGGTTTACAAAATGCATCAAATATTTTTGCATCTGTTACTTTATTTAATATTTTAACTGCTCACGTTGCAATGTTACCAACTGCTTTGACTTCCGCAAGTGATGCTTGGATTGCATTTAATAGAGTTCAACAATTTTTATTAGCTGAAGAGGCAACTGAAGATGAGAATTATAATAAACATGAATTTAATAAGGAATCAGATTCAATCACTATTTTTAATGGATCTTTTGATTGGTTAGTTAATTCTGATTCTGATTCAATTATGGAGAATGAGTCTGCATCTATGACAGACGAATCTGCAAAATTGAAACTTGAAAAGAATTATAATTTAAATAACATAAATTTACAAATTAAACACGGTGAATTCATTGTTATCGCTGGTTCAATTGGTTCAGGTAAATCTTCCCTTCTAGCAGCTATTAATGGTAACATGACAAGAATTGATGGTACGGTCGATATCTCTGGTGATCTCGTCTTATGTTCAAATCCTTGGATTCAAAACACCACTGTCAGAGAAAATATCACCTTTGGTCTGGATTACGTGAAAACCATCTATAAGCTGGTCATTGAATGTTGTGCCTTATCAAGTGATTTTGAAATTTTACCTGCTGGTGATATGACTGAAATCGGTGAGCGTGGTGTCAACTTATCTGGTGGTCAGAAGGCACGTATCAACCTTGCAAGGGCAGTTTATAGAGCTTATATGATGGAACAATACAATGTCGTGATGTTCGATGATGTATTGAGTGCTGTCGATGCTAAAGTTGGTAAACATATCATGAAGGAATGCATACTAGGTTTGCTCAAAGATAAAACCAGGATCTTGGCAACACATCAGTTATCGTTGATTGGAGAAGCAGATCGAATTATCTACATGAACGGTGATGGAACTATTGATATTGGTACAAATGAAGAATTGATGAATAGAAATCAAGGATTCATATCCTTGATGGATTTCCAAATGGAAAATGAAGAAGCTAAAACTGACAAAGCTGATGAAGATGCCGAGGATTATGATGTCAAAGAACAAGAGTTAAATCTCATTAAGAAACAAACAACAGTTATTGATGCTGATAAAGGTCAGTTGATTGCTGCTGAAACTTCTAAAATTAATGGTATTCCGTTGGAAACAATTATTACATATTTAAGATCAGGTGCTGGTAAAATTGGACTAAAGTTTATTTTGCCAAATTTAGTTTTAGCTATTTCATTTACAGCATTCTGTATGTTATTTACCAATATTTGGTTATCATTTTGGTCAACAAAAAGATTCCCTTCTAGAAGTGATGGATTTTATATTGGAATTTATGTTATGGTTACGATTATGTTTGTTTTTTGCTCAATTTGGCAATTCTGTACAGTTATTTTCATTACCAATAGATCATCGACCTTACTTAATATCAAAGCATTGAACAAGATCATGCATGCACCAATGGCATTTTTTGATACCACTCCGATGGGTAGAATCATTAATAGATTTACAAAAGATACTGATGTCTTAGATAATGAAATTGCAGAACAAGCAAGACTTTGCTGTTTTGGTTTTGGTAATATGTGTGGTATTTTGATTATGTGTTGTATTTTTTTACCATGGTTTGCGATTGCCATTCCTGTTTTAGTATTATACGTCAGTTGTTGCTTTTCCTACTATCAATCAACTGCAAGAGAAGTTAAAAGGCTTGAAGGTGTCAAAAGATCTTTAGTATTTTCCACATTTGATGAAGTGTTGCAAGGTATGGATACAATTAAATTATATTCATCATCTGATAGATTTATAGAAAAGAACACAGATTTAATTAATAATATGAATGAAGCTTATTTATTTACAGTTACTATTCAACGTTGGTTTGCAATGGCATTACATGGAGCTTCAGCTTCTGTTAATATAGTTATTACAATGCTGAGTGCGTCTAGAGCATATCCCATTTCTGCTGCAAGTTCAGGTTTGTTAGTTTCTTATGTTGTTCAATTGAGTTTACAATTAATTAGTTTCAGTAAATCTTTAGGCCAAGGAGAACAATATTTATCTTCAGTTGAAAGAATTTGTGAATATGTTAACGAATTACCTCAAGAAGCTGCATATATAAATGAAGAAGATTCCCAAGTTTCTGAAAATTGGCCAAATAAAGGACATATTACATTTAAAGATGTTTCATTAAGATATAGGCCAGAATTACCATATGTTTTAAAGAATATGACACTGGATATTAAAGCGGGTGAAAAAATCGGTATTTGCGGTCGTACAGGTGCTGGTAAATCAACCATCATGACTGCATTGTATAGGTTAAGTGAAGCAGATTCTGGAGAAATGTTTATCGATGGTATTGATATTCAAAAAATTGGATTGTTTAAATTAAGATCCAATTTATCAATTATTCCTCAAGATCCAGTCCTATTTAGAGGTACGATTAGAAGTAATTTGGATCCATTTGGTGAAGTTGATGATTCAACATTACAAAATGCTATAAATTTATCTTGTGGTTTAGAAAACAGTGAAAAATTTGCACTTGACACATATGTCGAAGATGATGGTTCCAACTTTTCTCTTGGTGAAAGACAGGTTATTGCATTATGTCGTGCATTGATTAGAAAATCTAAGATTTTGATTTTAGATGAAGCTACATCAAGTGTGGATTATGAAACAGATGCTAGAATCCAAAATGTTATTGCAACTGGTTTCCAGGGCTGTACTATTCTATGTATTGCACATAGATTGAGAACTATTGTTAATTACGATCGTATTCTTGTCATGGATAAGGGTGAATGTGCTGAATTTGATACACCTAAAAACTTATGGTTACAAAATGGTATTTTTAGAAGTATGTGTGATAAGTCTGGAATTGAAGAAACTGATTTTTGAACTTTTGTACAAAGCTTATCCTGTGAAAATGACTTTCTAAATTTATATAAAAAATATATTTAAGAAATCAACCTATTTGATAAATTCATAAATAATTTTTTGGCATTGGTTTTTAAGAAAAAAGAAAAATAGAAGGCCATTTATGTCGCTTAATTTAATAGGCCATTATTGCTACAAGCAGATCATGCGTAAACATAAAAGACTGTTCAATTATAAAGTCACCTGAAAATAGTAAAAAGTTTGTATTCTAGTTTGGATGCATTCATTTATTTTTTGTCATATTTTAGGGCAGAATCATTTTGGCTTTACTGCTTTGAATATTTCTTCAAGGGTGTGAGCTACAGGAAGTTATGATCTCAAACTTTTTAGCATCGGTTTAAAAAGGTCGATTTTTCTAGTAAAATGTACTTGAGAATACTAGCCATGCAAAATATGCATAGAACTGTAAAAAAATTTTCTAATTCACTAATTCAAAAGTATTTCTCAGAAATGCACCGATCTGGCTATTTAATTGAAATGAAAAATAAAGCATTAAAAAAAAAGCCATAGTTATTAAAAATTAACGGGACAACATTCAGATCTACAAAAACTAGTATATAATATATAATTAAGACACTGTATGAAAACTGTGGATCCAAATACTCAACGCGCGACCCTGCGTAATCTGCTTCTACTAACCCCCATAATCTTATTCCTGTTACTAAAAATTCAAATTTTCGTCTGTTTTAGGAAATTTCAGAGAAAGTAAGCTTTCGGCCGTTAGGAATTAGAAGAATTAAAAATTAAAGATTAATAATAATAATTTTTCATCCTGTGTTACCAGGATAAAAAAATTTCAATAGTTGAATTCTTGTTTGACTTAACATAAAAGACATGTATACACAGGTACTGTCGAAATCAAGCCACATAAGGTTATAGCAGACGTTACAAGCTTGAACAGTTAGATGAAGATACGTTTTGAGAAAGAACTCTTCTCTTTGAAAACTACAAAGGCTGTAGAACACTCAACTGAAGATATTGAAAGAAGAACTGCTAATGATCCTAGATGGAAACCTCAGAAAAGGCTGTTGACACCTTTATTATTAGATAAAACAATTCCACCAATTCCAACTGAAGATGAGAGACTTCCTTTTTCTTATACTAGAAATAACCTGTTCTACGAGGCTTTTTACTTATGGATGTACCCTTTATTGAAAACAGGGTATAAAAGAACTCTAGTTCCTGAAGATTTGTTTAAAATTGAAAAAGGTTCAGAGTATGATGTTGGTACATCTGCAGTTTATTTTAATAATGAATTCGAGAAAAGGAAAAACGTTCATGAATTAAAATATTTAAATAAACTTAAATTACAGGATACAATTGAAAACAGAGAGAAAATCAGATCAGATCCAAATTTCAAATATTCAGACCATCTTCTCCTTTCATCATTATTTAATACCGTTGGTTGGAATTATGTAATTGGAATTTTCTTTAAGGCAACAAGTGATATCGCATCTGGTTTAAACACTTTACAGATTCGTGCTTTGATTATGTACATTCAAGAAAAATATACAGGTCAAACTACAAACAAGAAGGGATATGGATATGCAGTTGGTGTTGCTGCGGTTATTTTATTTACTGGTATTTTGTCAGCCCATGGATTTAATAGATCGGGTATTGTTGGTGCTCATTCTAAAGGTTTATTGACAAAGTTAATTCATGATAAATCTCTTAGATTGAGCAGGAAATCAAGAATGCAATATCCTTCATCGAAAATCACATCTTTAGCTGGTAATGACGTTTTTAAAATTGATTTAGCAGCAAGTTTTCTTCCTTTTGCTATCTGCTTGCCAATTGGTTTGATTATTACAATAACATTATTAGCAATTAATCTAGGCGGCGCCTCTTTAGCTGGTGTAGCATATTTTTTATCAGGAACATTTTGTTTTTTCATGTTCACCAAAAAATTAATGGCTTGGAGAAGAACGATCAACGTTCAAACTGATTCAAGGGTTAGATATATAAAAGAAGTTTTGAACAATATTAAAATGTTAAAATACTATGCTTGGGAATTGCCGTTTTTTAACCTTATTAAGGATGTTAGATCAAACGAAATGAAAATTATGTTGAAAGTTCAATTTTCAAGAAACATTATCACTGCTTGTGCAACTTCATTGCCATTAGTATCTTCCATGATTGGTTTCCTATGTATGTATGGTCAGCTACATGGATTAAAAAATGCTGCCAATATTTTCTCATCGTTGACTTTATTTAATATCTTAACATTACACATTTCCTTATTTCCTTTAGCTATGAGCTCAGCAGGTGATGCATTAATTGCATTTAAAAGAATACAAGATTTTTTATTAGCTGAAGAAGAGCAGCCTGATCCATTATATCATAAATTAGAATATAATGAATCTAATCCTTCCATAAAAATTATAGATGGATATTTCACATGGGATATTATGAAATTTGACACTTACGAGACTACATATTTTGAAACAACTGATAAGGAATCAAATACATCCTCTTCTAATAGTGAAAATGGTATCGATATAATTCTAAAGAATATCAATTTAGATATTAAGCATGGTGAATTTATTGTTGTAACTGGTTCAATTGGTTCAGGCAAATCATCCCTTTTAGCAGCTATTAATGGTAACATGACAAGGATTGATGGCACGGTCGATATTTCTGGTGATCTCGTCTTATGTTCAAATCCTTGGATTCAAAACACCACTGTCAGAGAAAATATCACCTTTGGTCTGGATTACGTGAAAACCGTCTATAAGCTGGTCATTGAATGTTGTGCCTTATCAAGTGATTTTGAAATTTTACCTGCTGGTGATATGACTGAAATCGGTGAGCGTGGTGTCAACTTATCTGGTGGTCAGAAGGCACGTATCAACCTTGCAAGGGCAGTCTATAGAGCTTATACGATGGAACAATACAATGTCGTGATGTTTGATGATGTATTGAGTGCTGTCGATGCTAAAGTTGGTAAACATATCATGAAGGAATGCATACTAGGCTTGCTCAAAGATAAAACTAGGATCTTGGCAACACATCAGTTATCGTTGATTGGAGAAGCAGATCGAATTATCTACATGAATGGTGATGGAACTATTGATGTTGGTACAAATGAAGAATTGATGACCAAAAATCAAGGATTCAGATCCTTGATGAATTTCCAAATGGAAGCTGAAGAAGCTAGAGATAAAAAACCTGATGAAAATGATGAAGACGCTGATATTAAAGAAGAAGAAATTAAACTGATCAAAAAACAAACAACAATTATAGATGCAGCAAAGGGAAAGACAATCACTACTGAACAAGTTAAAAATAACGGAATTTCCATTTCAATGTTTGTTGAATATTTGAGATCTGGATGTGGGAAATTTGGTCCTACATTCATGATTATAAATTTATTAATTTCAATTATGTTTACAACATTCTGCATGTTATTTCAAAATGTTTGGTTATCATTTTGGTCTAGTAATAAATTTAGTCAATACGACAATCCATTTTATATTGGAATTTATGTTATGATTACTTGTATGTTTGTTGTTTGTTCAATGTGGCAATTTTGTACTATTGTTTATATTGCTAATAATGCATCTACATTGTTGAATATTAAATGTTTAAGAAGAATCATGTTTGCACCAATGGCATTTTTTGATACCACACCTATGGGTAGAATCATGAACAGATTTACTAAAGATACTGATGTTTTAGATAATGAAATTGCGGAGCAAGCAAGAGTTTTATGTTCAGGTTTGGGTAATGTTATTGGTGTTTTGGTTCTATGTATAATTTATTTACCCTGGTTTGCAATTATTATTCCATTTATCTTCACTTTTATTTTTATTGTATTTTCCTTTTATCAAGCATCATCAAGAGAAGTTAAAAGAATCGAAGGTACAAGTAGATCATTTGTTTTTTCGAATTTTGATGAACTTTTACATGGAATGGATACAATAAAATTATTTTCAGCAACAGAAAGATTTATTGAAAAGAATACAAAAAATGTTAATACAATGAATGAATCATATTTTATGTCTGTATGTTTGATGAGATGGTTTGCAATCCCATTACATTCTGTATCTGCTGTTGTTAATTTAGTTGTTGCAATGCTCTCTGCTTCAAATGTTTATCCAATTTCTGCATCAAGTGCAGGTTTATTAATTTCTTATGCTGTTCAATTCAGTAATCAGATTATTGGATCAAGCAGAGCTTTAGGTGAATTAGAACAATTAGCAATGTCAATTGAAAGGATCTGTGAATATGCAACGGAATTACCTCAAGAAGCAGAATATAAAACATCATCAAGGATCCAACTACCTGAATCTTGGCCTCAAAATGGCGCTATCAAATTTAATGATACTTCATTACGTTATAGACCTGAACTTCCTTTTGTTTTGAAAAACCTGAACCTAGACATTAGATCTGGTGAAAAGATTGGTATATGTGGTCGTACTGGTGCTGGGAAATCGACAATAATGACAGCATTATATAGATTAAGTGAGCCTGAAGGTGGTAGCATAGAAATTGATGATGTTAATATCCAACAAATTGGATTGTTTGATTTGCGTTCTAAGTTAGCTATAATTCCACAAGATCCGGTCTTATTTAGAGGAACAATTAGAAGGAATTTAGATCCATTTGAAGAGTTAGAAGATGAAACGCTACAAAATGCGTTGGATATGGCTTCTGGATATAACAATAATGAAAAGCAAGATAATAATAAGTTTACTTTAGATATGTTTGTTGAGGATGATGGTTCTAATTTTTCTCTTGGTGAAAGACAGGTTATTGCATTATGTCGTGCATTGATTAGAAAATCTAAGATTTTGATTTTAGATGAAGCTACATCAAGTGTGGATTATGAAACAGATGCTAGAATCCAAAATGTTATTGCAACTGGTTTCCAGGGCTGTACTATTCTATGTATTGCACATAGATTGAGAACTATTGTTAATTACGATCGTATTCTTGTCATGGATAAGGGTGAATGTGCTGAATTTGATACACCTAAAAACTTATGGTTACAAAATGGTATTTTTAGAAGTATGTGTGATAAGTCTGGAATTGAAGAAACTGATTTCTGAGTATTTGCAATATCTAAATATTTTAATAGTTTTATTCATTTATATTATTCATTAAAACTTTTTAAACAAATGCATGAAAAAATATATGTACATAAATATAAATATATATATATATTATATAGTAAAAAAAAAATTTATATTATATTAAATCAGTAAATATTGTTTACAACGTTCATAAACGTAAAAGGAACATGCAAACATTGGAATAACTTTTAAGAAACCTATACCTAAACCAACATAAAATCCACGCAAACCTCTTTCTTTAAAAATTTGCTTTGCAGTATAAGATAAACCATGGAATTCACCAGATTTATTTGCAACACCACCAACTTGCATACGTCTACGTATAACTTCAAAAGGATAAGCAGAAGCTTGTGCTAGCATACCGGCGCCACCGCCGGCTAATAATTGAGCCCAAAATGTTAAAGGTGGTCTATGATCAAAAGAAGAATTTGAACGAGTTGCAGAATTTGATTTATCATTTAAAATTGTATAAGGAGCTAACCATTTACTTCGAAATAAATCATGTAAAATATCATGAGAATAAAAGCTAACACCTGCATAAGGAACCATACCTAAAATTGTTGGTATAAAACCACGATAAAAATTTGATAAAGATAAAATCCATGGGAATTTATTTGCAATTTTTGAATTATATAATAATCTTGCAAATAATGCATCACTTTGAATTGGATAACCACCAGTTGAATAATTTATATAAGGTTTTTCATTATAAATTAATTTTAAAGTATGATACAGTTTACCAGGACCATGATGAATTGAATGATGACTTGTTTCAAATGCCAATCTAACTCTTATTAAATCTAAAGGATAAGTACAATAAACAGAAGCAACACCAGCTAAAGAACCAGCTAATAATCTTCTACCTGCAGTTTCATATTCATCTCTTGGAATTAAAATTGTTCTAAATTGTTCATAACATACAAATTTAATTGCTGCATAAGGGAAAATTCTTAATAAAGTAGCTGAATGACCTTGATAAAGACCACGAATACCATCATTTATATAAATTGTATTTATTGCTTTAAACATACCTTTAAATGAACCAACATATTGTTTATAATAAGGATTATTTGTTTGAAAAAGAATTTTTATTCTATCTAATGGTGCAATAAGAGTTTTAGCTGATATTCCCGCCAAACCACCTGCAAGGCCACTACGTAAAATATATTCAACTGATTGTTTATCAATATGTTTTTCATTTTTAATATTAGAAATTGACGGTATTGAATCATGATGATCTTTATAATTTGATGATTGTCGTATTTTATCTATTTTATTCATTTTATTTAAATTATTTAATTTATCCATATTTTCTATCTGATTAAGATCGAAATCTGCTGAAGGAATAATAATAGGATTTTCCTTTGATTTGGGAATCTTATTAGACCCCTGAGTATCTTGGGAATCCATGATATCTATATCAAAATATAAACAGTAAAAGGGGGATGAGAAAACCTGAAGGAGGGGGGGTAAAATCAAGGACTAAAACAGGTAAAGTGAAAATGATAATGAAAAGAATTCGTAAAACTAAATGAAGAAATTATAATACACCACCATAAAAAAAAAAAAAATTCATTACCAGTAACTAGTAACTAGTAACTAGATACTCAGATACTGGATACTAGTACTAGCTCTCCAGAAAAAGGAAATCCACGTCGGACCCCCGGCTACTCGCGAGAGAATTAAACAATTAAAGTAAATTAAATAATTAAATCAAATTAGATTAAATTAAATTTTTCATTGACTGACGCTTATCGCTGCCATTTTCTCCACTTTACCACGATTTCCACAACTATAAGACCATACAAATAATTTTACCATTTGTTCAAGGCGGCTAGAATCATTTTGTTCTTCATCAACACCATCTACATATACTAATAATGCATTATTAACCCTTTCTGCATTATGATCTCTTAATGATAAATCCAGCAGTTCTTTAAGTGGAGTTGGAAAATCTTCATCTTCATTTTCATCTTCATCTTCATCTTCATCTTCATTATTATCCTTATCATTCGAATTTTTACCTTTTTTGAATTTACCATATGTTAATAATCCCATAGTATGTTCCATGTCTTTAAGAAATTGTTCATTTTCAACAATTGTTTCATCACTTAAATTTTCTCGTACAAATAGAATAAACTTATCAAAAAATTGTTCTTCCATTAATTCTATCTCATCTGTCTTTAATTTACTTATATCAGTATTAAAAAATTCTCGTATCATTTCAATTGATTGTAAATGTAATAATCTTAATTTTACCATTTTAAAATTATTGAAAAATGATGGCCATAAATTATCAATTAAAAGAATACTCTCTTCTATTTGACCATTTAATATTAATCTCATAACTTCTTTCCTATCTTCAACACTGTCCAGCCCTCTACTACATTGTTGTTGTTTCATTAAATCATTTGCAATATCAATATTATCTTCATTAAAATCTTTTGAATCATAATCATCATCATCATAAAAATTAATATCAACATTATCTTCTTCATCATTATCTGGATTGAAAACCTCTCCATCATTATCTTTTTCATTTTCCTTTTCTTCTCCTTCTCCTTCTCCTTCTCCTTTATTAAACTCTAATTCTTCATGAAAAGATTTTGCTGCACGTGCATATCCCATTCGTATAAGATATTCTAAAACACTATAATCAAGATCTTTTTGTAATTCAAAAAATGTATCAGGAAATGAAAATACATCTGGTAATTCAGTTGGCCAAACAGGTGTTGAATTCATACGTTTTTTCTTATTTTGATTTAAATTTCTTGTTTTATTAATATTATTATTACTATTTCTGTCCTTATCATTTGAATATTGCTCTTGTTCAGAGTTATCATCTACTTCTCTTTCAATCCTTTCAGTCTCTGTATGCATAAGTTCTCCTAAAACGTGGTTAATCATGTTAATAAAATTGATAAAATTGATTGATAATAACACTAATTAACTAAATTGTTGATATTATATTGTCTGCTCATTCCTTATCATACAAACAATCGGACTAAATAAATCAGATAATCTTCAAATGAAGGAGTTAATAAGGTGGTTTCCTATTTTTTATTTTTTTCGAGCATATATATATATATAGTACATATATACGTACTGTCTACTGTCTAACGTCTACTGTCTGTTATATATATAACATTTTCTAATCTAATAATTTTATCCGCTTTTTTGAAAAATTTCAATGCTTTTTTCAATTTCAATTCAATGCTATATATATTGATATGATGTGTAATATTTAATTATACAATAATGCCATCTTATGTAATACCTGCACAGCATGAGTTGAAGAAAGGAAACGCATTTGATTTAAAACCTGAAGAAATTGGTTATTTTTCAGATTCTGCAGGAAATGTTACATTAACAAAGGAAAATTTACATAGATATCAAATTCCTAATACTAATAAATCATTACAGTGTCCTTATGGTATAAATGCTATGATTGGATATAAAAATTATAAAGCAAAAGTTTATATTAATAATGAAAGTACTATTGGAAATTTCCTTAAAAGTTTAGTTATTAATGAACAAACTAAATTTTTCAAAAATTTAAAATTAGATGAAATTAATGTTTTTTGTCCATCATCATTTTTACAATATATAACTAGTTTAAAAACATCTGAATTTTATATAATTCGAATAAATGGAAGATTAATAATTGCTAATTCAGAAACTAGAGCTGGACAAAATATTAAAATGTCATATGCTGGTATAAGATTTGAAGATATACTTAATCATGGAACTCATTATAAAACAATTAATAATTTTAATTTATTTGAAAAAATTTTAAAAATTAAAATAAATAATCTTAATTGTTTATATTTTGCAGAAATTGATTCATTACATCCAAAATTAGATAATCAAACAACTGAAATTAAAATGATTTTATGTAAAAATAATATACCAAATTCAATTATGAAAAATCAACAAAATATTTTAAAAATGATTAATAAAGGCAATAATTATTTTGATAGTTTTATATTAAGAACATTAATTCAATGTATTTTTGCAAATAATTCAAATTTAATTATAGGTGTTAGAGATTCAGCTTTTAATTTGAGAAATATTTGTGAATATTCTGTACGTCAAGATTTAGAAAGATATTGTTCGAATAATTTCCATTATGAATATGCAATTTTCACAAATGCAACTTGTAATATTAATAATGTTATGAAGAAAATTAAAGAATGTGTTACTGTTCAAAATCCTGTTTATAAATTGAAAATTAATGGCGATTATACTTTAACTTCTGTTGATGAACCTGAAGAAAGAGCCAAAATTATCGAAACTGTAATGATTCCTGAATTTATGGAAATTTTACTTAAATTATAATTGTTTTTTTTTTTTCTTTTAATATTATAAATATTATTTTTTAATTTATAGATTTCAAAATGCATAAGTTTATAAATGGATGGTAAATGAGAAGGGGAACGGGGTATCAAATTCATTTTTAATTCATTTTTTCGGATTCTGGTTTCCAAGTACCACTAAAATTATGCAAAACAAAAGCAAGTGGATGCCTTGGAGATTGACTTCCCATTTGTGCAACACCAGGACTAAAACTTGTAATTGGTAATATCATTATATCATCATAAACAACTGGTTCTTGTAAATTCGTAAAATTTTTATAATTAATTAACATTTTATCAGCATTAAGTGGCATACCATCATTATCAACTTCTTGATGTTTTAAATTAAATCTTGAACCTTCATTCCAATATTTTGAACCAATTCCAAAACCATCTCCATATTTACCATCAGTTAAAATATTATTTAAATAATCAAACATTGTATCAGTATAAATTCCTGGCCCAGTCCATTGCATTATATCACCACCTTGATCTTTACCTTCAATTGATTTTAATTTACCTAATTTTTCCTTTCTAAAAGTTTCTTCAACAATTCTTGAAATTAATTCCCTTAAAAATGGATGACCACGTTTACCAACTATTGTCCATTGAACAAATTGAATTCTACGAGCATACCATTCAGACCAATCTGGTCTATCAGGATCAGCTTCTATACCAATTGCAAAACCAATTTTAGAATTTTCTTTATCTTGTTTAATATCATTATTTTCAACATCATCATCATTATTATAATTATTATTATTATTATTATCATTATTAGTATTAGTATTTTCATTTTTAAAAGGTGCCCAATTAGTAATTGGTTTGAGACAAAATGTATCCATATCAGAATATACACCACCTCTTGCAAAAATAATTAAATATCTGAAAAAATCAGCTTTTAAAATAATCTTTGGTAATAAATTCCAAGCTTTTATAATATCTGGTATATTAGAAAATTCTTGATTAACCCATTCATCTAACAAATCATCAGTTATAATTGTATGTATAAAATTTTCATTTTCTTTTGACCAAGATTTTGCAGGTCCAATAAATTCTTTTTTAAAATTTATATTATCTGGTTTAACTTTCCATGTTTGAAAAATATTATGTGGAATTGGTGCATATTCATCATATGGGAAATTAAATGCTAATTGTGCACGTAATGGTGAATTATCTGGTAATTTATTATATTTATTAATTAATGAAATATATGAAGTTTTCATATTATAATTTTCTGAAAATGAATCTAAATTTTGTAAACTATTATGATAATTTTTAAATTTGAAAAATGGAAGTATGTAAATATAAAGGAATAAAATTGAAAATATACTAATTATCAATTTTCCTTTAAATGAAGAATGATTATTTTTATTAAACTGTGATTTTATTCTCCATATTGATTTTTGAATTGAATTTTTCGATAAATCATCAGGAATATTTATGTATTCCATGATTGATATGTTATAAATATTTTTTTAAAAGAAAGGAAGAAATATCATAAAAAGAAATTATTAATAATAAGTTAAGATTATAATACTATAGTATATATACAATCTTGCATGTACGTATATATGTATATATAGATATATATATATAAAATAAAATGTACCCTTGGAAAAAAGAAACAGGTTAGTCTAATGTCTAATGAATAATAATAGTCTGGGCCTCCTGAAAAAGTCAAACGCGTTTGTTTCTTCTTTGTCTGTTTCTTTGTTTGGCTTTTATTAATTAATTATTTATTTATAGTTTCTCTCACTAGCTTTTTTCTCCTTTTACAAGTACGTAATATAATTAATATACGATAAGCCTCTTAATGCTCTATTATACAAATATTTATTTAAATATAAATTTTTAACAACAAAATGACTACATATATATATATATATATATATATATATATCATCATCTTGCTACTCCACTAACTACACGTAAAGTTTCCCTCTTTCTTCTTCTTAAATTACGTTCCTTTTCAGTTTCTCTCTTTTCAATTTCCCATTCACTTAATTTTTCTATAGTTGGAGTAAATTCTTCACCATATTTTTTTGTATCATAACGTAAACCCTGTACAATGGATTTTGATGCATTATCAGGATTAATTAAATTAAAAAATGGTAATGAATCAATATTTTGAGATACTTGTTGTGGATTTTCTGTTAATTCTCTTTTAAATTTATAAATTTCTTCATAAATTGCAACTGAAATTGCAGTTTCAAATTCTGGTTTTAAACCAATATCATTACAAACAGTTTTAGCAAACATTTCAGGTGTTAAAGTGTTATCTAATAAATCCCATTCAATTTTATCAGTATAAAAATCTTCACCAATATTACATGAAATATCTAAAATTACATGAAATTCTTTTTCATTTGTTAAAAAATTATCAATTATTGAATTATTTGGATTTGATAATAAATCTTTAAAAGATTGAATTTGATCTTTAATTTGATTTAATATTAAAGATTCTGCATTTCTATTTAAATCTAATTCTTGAGATAATATTGAGGAGAATAATTCAGGTGTAATTAAATTATCATTTAAATTCCATAAAAATTGATCATTTATTACAGCAGTTGAAGTATTTATTTTTAATTTAATTGGTATGATTATATCAGAATTAATTGAATTATCAATTATTTGTTGTGGTGAAAATATAATTTTTGGTAATTCAGATGGTGCTTCTTTATTACCTTGGAAATTTGATAAATTAATTTTTGAATTATTATTTGAATTTAAAATTAAATTTTTATAAATATCAAATGCAGCATTTGGATCTTCATAAGTTGCATCTTTACGTTCATCATCATAATCATCATCATTATTATAATCATCTAAATAATCACCATCATTATTATCATTATAATTATCATTATCAAAATCATTATTATTATCGATATTATTATTATTGGTAGTATTATTATTATTTACAATTATATTTGATGTATAATCAAGTGAATCTAAATTATTAAAATGAGAACCATCAATTATATTACCATTTATAAGTCCAATAGAATCATTATTATTTAAATTGTTTAAATTATTAAGATCATTTATATTAGTATTATTATTAATGGTATTATTATTATTATTAGATGATGAATTATCTTCAAATTCGAAATCTAAATCATTATAATCTTCAGCATAGTTAACTTTATTTGCTTGTCTTTTTGCCTGTCTTGAAGTTGATATATTTGAGAAAAGACTATTATGAGAGTTAGCTAATCTATGAGCAAACGCAGTAGAAAGGGCCTGTGGAAATACTGGTTTTGATGGAGCCATGATATATATATATATATGTGTGTGTGTGTGAATGTTTAATCAATTAAATTTATAGTATATAAACTAAAAAAAACCACATAATTTATTTAATTACTTACATTGATATCATCAAATCATTAAATCATTAAATCATTAAAGGAAAAAAAACAAAACAAGGGCACATAGTAAAAAAACAAAAATAGTTTGGTGTACAGATGTTAATTAAATTAAATTAATTAAATTAAATTAAATTAAATTAAATTAAAGAAATCAAATATAATAAATAATAAATAATAAATGAAAAATGAAAAACCCTCGTGCTTCATTTAACACAGTAATAACCCTTTTTCATATTTTCTCATTTTCTCATTTTTTTTTTTTTTATTTTGAATATTAATATTAATTTCTTCCACTGTCACAATGAATTTTAAATTTTAATTTCAAAATTTTAAATTATTCACAAATTTATTATTATAACATCTCGACGACGAGTTTTTTTTTTAAATACTTTTCTTTCTATTTAAATATCGTATCTTCTACCTTTAATCCTCCTTTTTTCTTTTCTCCCCATCTGTAACCAACAATGTCTTTCACTGACGTCGCAAAGCTTAATGCTCAATTAAAGGATAAGTCCTACATCGAAGGGTATGTTATATTATAATAAACTAATCATATAATATAAAAAAAAAACTGTTATTATTTGCCACGACTATGATTTATATTTATATATATATATTTGATGTCATTTCATTTAACTTCTTTCTTTTGCATTAGGTTCATTTATTCTTCTATATTTGCAATGATGATGGAATTCTTTGGTCCATGTTTATGAGGCGGACTCAAGACCCGCTGCATGAGTATCAAACAAGAAGGCTGTTGACGCAGCTGTTTCCTGAGCTTATATATTATTATTATTATTACACTACTACTACTGCATACATACTTCATCAAAATTGAAATACTTATATAATTTTGTCCGCGCATCTTATTACAGTTTTTTTTTTTTCAAATGTTGGAAATTTTCTGTTCAAGAATAGAATACTAACAATCAAATTAATCAATTATTAATTGTTACCTTTTTTTTGTTAATAGTACTTCTGCTACTCAAGCTGATGTAACTGCTTACAAAGCTTTCCAAGCTGCATACCCAGATTTCTCAAGATGGTTTAATCATATCGCTTCTTTCTCTGAAGAATTTGAAACTTTACCAGCTGCATCTGGTGCTTCAGCAGCAGCTGAAGAAGAAGATGATGATGATGATGTTGATCTTTTTGGTTCTGATGATGAAGAAGATGATGAAGCTGCTGCTAAATTAAAGGCTGAAAGAGTTGCTGCTTATAACGAAAAGAAAGCTGCAAAAGGTCCAAAACCAGCTGCAAAATCTATTGTTACCCTTGATGTTAAACCATGGGATGATGAAACTGATTTAGAAGCTATGCTTGCTCATGTTAAATCTATCAATATTGATGGTTTAGTTTGGGGTGCTCATCAATTCATTCCAGTTGGTTTCGGTATTAAGAAATTACAAATTAACTGTGTTGTCGAAGATGATAAAGTTTCTCTTGATGACTTACAAGGTCAAATTGAAGAAGGTGAAGACTGGGTTCAATCTTCTGATGTTGCTGCTATGCAAAAATTATAAGCTCTTTAAATAATTGATTATTTATATTTACATATATATATATATACATTATTTATACAATATTTTAATATTAAAATATTCATCTAATGAAAAAAAATTAATTAAATTAAAAAAATTACTTTTTAAGTATTACCATCCGCCATCAACTATCCATCATAGACCAGTGTTAATGATTACCTATTATGGAAACTGGATGCGCATATTAGCACTTATCGTATTCTACAATCTACCTGATTATATATGCAGTGTTATATATACAATTCTGTTTTATATTCTTTTTGAAAAATTCTAATTTTTTTCTGTATATATGTTAATTTATTTATGTTATTTATACACTGATTAATTTTAAACTCTGAAAAAAATTATGTCATGTTCAAAAAAAATAACACGATCAAGAAATGGATGTTTTACATGCAAGAAAAGAAGACGGAAATGTGATGAAACAAAACCATTTTGTCTTAATTGTATAAATACTGGCAGATCATGTGCAGGTTATGGGATGAGATTAATTTTTGATGTTGATGATTCAAGAAACTCATCTACATATTTAAATTCAAAAGGTGAGAAAAAACATGGATTCAGAGGAAGGCCAAAATCAAATGATTTACTTGTATTTAATGGGAGAATATCCAAATCTATTAATGATAATGATAATGATACTAATACTAATAATAACGCTTTAGTGTTGAAATCTCATGTGGATTCTTTAATCTCAGAAACAAAATCAAATAAAATTAGAAAAGAAGACAAATCCGATTTAGAAATACCGTCAAAATCAACTTTAACTATTTTAAAATCAAATAATGATAATAATACTGAAAATCTTAATACTAATGCTAATGCTAAGAACGGTGATGATCAAACTGCTACCAATATAGATAGTTCAACCACATCAATCAATAACTCGGTAAATGTCCAATCATTATTGAATTCTATGCCATCGAATCCACAAAATACAGCTTCTGTATTAAATTCTAATCATATGACCTTAAATACTTCTATATCGACAACGAATACTGCCTCAACAATATCTGATAAGGAATTTGAATTGGATTTTAATGATGAACAACAATTTGAGCACGCATTTTTATCGGGTTTAGATTATATTTTAGATAATTATGATAATGAATTATTAATAAATTCAGTAGATTTACAATTCCCAATATCAAACTCAACATTGAATACTCCTTTAAATAATAACAACTTTACAAATTTTAATGAATCGTCAATCTCTTCAAATATTCATAATGTTACAATGAATCATTTTAATAATGTAACAAATAATAATAATTTAAATTCTAGTTCTAATAATTATGAATTAGAAATTGATTCAAGTAATTTAGGCCCTCAATTGAAAAAGAAAGAAGAAAGTCATATTTTAAAACATTTCTTCGAAAAAGTAATTTATTTATTAGATGCACATCCTCAAAATCCATGGCCCCAATTAATGATGAAATTTGGTTCAATGGATTTAGCAAAATCTTGTTTCCTTTCATTATCTTCAATGCATTTATATGTTAATAATGGAGGTGATGAGTTTTATAAAAAAGGTTTACTACATATTAATAATACAATGGAATATTTAATTAAGTATGTTAAAACTAGTGGTATTCAAAAAAAAGAAAATAATGATAATGACAATGAATCAAATAATGATAAAAAAGATTTAAATGATTTGGGATTAAATGTTCCTAATATTATCTCAAAAATTAAATCAGAATCAAATAAGAAAAAGGGTACAAATTTTATGGTTATTTTGTTATTACTTTATGTTCATTTATTATTTGCAGTTTTAGAAAGTGGTAGATCTGCACTAGCTAGAATGTTTTTAAAATTATCATCATCAATTGCATCAGATCCAATATTTAATAAAAAAATGAAAAAAATTAAACAATCTCAACCCTTACTATGTGTTTTATCATGGTTTGATACGGTTGCTGCATTAGTATCTCCTGATTGTAGAATTCCTTATTGTGATCCAAAATGGTTTGGTGAAAGCAATGATATAATTTCAACTGATAAAATGAATGGATGTCCTGTTGGTATGTTTAGAGTATTATATGATTTAAGTTTATATAGGCGTGATACAATGTTCTTATTTAGTCAAAAGCAATGTTTATTACAAGATTTTAAACAAAGCCATAAGATTTTATTAGATTTAAGAGATAGATGTTTACATTATCGTGATCATGTTTTATATATTTTACCTCATGGTTCAAATTTTAGTTATATTGATAGACTTAAATGTGCACAATTGTGGTCATTAGCAGGAATTTTAGTTACAATTCAATTAGAATTACATTATTTTAGGAAATTACCTAATTGGATTGAACAAAATAGAAATTTAATTTCAGAGTCTGAATTACCTAATGCTATTCCTTTAATTCATATATATTCTGAAAAGGCAACTGCTATAGTTACCGAATTCTTATCTGTATATAGTACAATCCCTTCAGAATCTCCAATAATAACACAAATGGTATGGCCGATGTTTTATGTTGGTATATGTTCTTGTACACCTGAAAATAGATCTCAAAGTTGGCAATGTTTAAAAACTTTATATGAAACTGTGAAAATGGGTACTATCAAAAGTAATATGGATATTGTGAAACGGGTATGGGAAGAAGGATCTAGTTTAGAAAACATATTGGCTGGAGAAGGTTGGTTTGAAAATGGTATCGATCTTTTACCATGTTGAATAATTCGGTAATAATTTCTTCTTTCGGTTATCACTTATTTTTTCATCTTGTGGATTTAGAAAGATGGAAGACGATTAACGATCAATCAATAGCATTAACTTTTTTTATTTTTCTTTTTTTTTTTTTTTTTTTTTTTTTTCAAGCATGAATACTGAAATGAAACTAAAGATAGTATACATTCATATATATATAAATATATAATTCTTGTAATTTATTTTATCTTTTCTTGATATTTATTGTAATAAAACATCTATCATAATAATGACTGCTGAAATTGAAGGTATTTTTACTGGATGTAATAGAAATTTAGGCATTTTTTCATACAATGAAAACTACAAAGTTGTAGCATATGGTTCACACAATACAGTTTCCATTAGTTCACCAATTTTAACAAGCAATGGTGAATATAATGTTTCAACGCAAGTTATAAAAACTTTGAAAAATCATACCGGTGAAGTTACCACTGTTAAATGGATTCAGGCTTCAAATTTGCTTGTATCTGGATGTCAAGATGGTATTGTTAATATTTGGAAATCTAAAAAAGAGAATGAAGAAGATATTAAATTTGAATTATTACAAGCCTTAAAACCTACAATGGTATCTATCTCATGTATTGGATTAGTTAATAATGATCCAGCTTGTATGGATTTAATTGTTGGTGATAGTCATGGTATTATTTATTATTATAAATATGATATTGAAATTTTTAAATTTAAAGAAATTTGTAAATTTGAATTACCATATGGATTTTATGCAATGACATTAAATATTATTAAAATTTCAGATGCAGAAATAATTGTTTTATGTGGTGGTTCAAAGCCGCTAATTCATGTTTTATCAATTGATTTACGTGATTTAATGATTAAACTAGAAACTTCATTACCAGGTCATGATGATTGGGTTAGATCAATGGATGTGTGTGAATTAACTACTAAGATGGAAACTGTTGAAAATATTACATATCCTAAACGTACGTTTATTTTTGCAAGTGCATCATTAGATCGTATTATTAGATTATGGAAATTAACAATTGAACCATCTAACACACCAGTTTATATTGAAACTAATAAATTAAAATTATTAACATCAAAAGAATATAAATTTGAGACTAAAACTAATAGATGTTGTTTATTTTTAAATGCAATTTTAATGGGTCATGATGATTGGGTTTCCGAAGTTTCATGGAAATCAAATAATAATTTAACAAATGAAGAAGAGGGTTTAATGTTATTATCATCAAGTGCAGATAGTTCAATTATGATTTGGAAATCTGATCCAATTTCTGGTGTTTGGTTCCCTGAAGTTAGATTAGGTGAAATGGCAATTAAAGGTGCATCAACTGCAACTGGATCATCAGGTGGATTTTATACATCAAAATGGATTATTGATTCAAAAATTGGGACAGAAATTATATTAACAAATGGTAAAACAGGTTCATTCCGTTGTTGGATTAAAGATAAACAATTAGAGAATATTTTTAATTCACGTACAAGTTTTACAGGTCCAATTAAATCAATTAGTGATATTTCATGGTCAATAAATGGAGATTATTTATTAGCCACATCATTAGATCAATCAACAAGATTATATTGTAAATGGAATAATAAATGGTTTGAATTTGGACGTCCACAAATCCATGGTTTTGATATGATTACAATTAAAAGTATTAATCCAACTAGATTTGTTAGTGGTGGTGATGAAAAAGTTATTAGAGTTTTCGATATGCCAAAAAATATTGCTAATATGCTCAATAAAAACTGTGGATTAGAATGTTTAAAAATTGATTCATTAGATACTTCATTACCAGAATCGGCAAGTTTACCAGTTTTAGGATTAAGTAACAAAGCAGCATTAGATGATAATAATAGTAATAATGGAAATGCAAATAACATTGAGGATAATAATAATAGTAATAATGTTGATGAAGGTGATGAAAGTAATAAGGAAATAAATAATAATATTATGAATAATATTAAAGAACCATTAAATGAAGATATTTTACAACGTCATACATTATGGCCAGAAATTGAGAAATTATATGGACATGGATTTGAAATTACTACATTAGACGTTTCACATGATGGAAAAATTATTGCAAGTGCATGTAGATCTAATATTTCTAAACATGCAGTTATTAGAAATTTTAATACTGCAACATGGTTAGAATGTCCTAAAACATTAACTGCACATGATTTAACTATTACTAGATTAAGATTTAGTTTATATGATGAAAATTCATTAAATAATGAATATTTATTATCAGTTTCAAGAGATAGAAAATTTTCATTATGGGAAAGAGATGGAAATAGTGAAAATTTTAAATTAATTAAAGTTATGGAAAAGGCGCATAGTAGAATTATTTGGGATTGTGCATGGGTTAATTATGGAAATGTTATTTCATTTGTTACATGTTCAAGAGATAAAGAAGTTAAATTATGGAAAAGAGAAGGTGATGAAGTTAATTGTAAAGGTAATATTAAATTTAGTAATTCAGCAGTTACATCTATTGATTCTATTAAAATTAATAATGAAGGTAAATTTAAACTTGTTATTGGATTAGATAATGGTGAAATTTATGTTTATCAAGTTGACGTTGCAAAGGAAGAATTTGAAGAATTAGAAATTATTAGTGAAGATCAACTTCCAGGTGATAGTATTACTAGAATTAGTATTTCACCAAAAGCGGGAGCGAACGGTAAATTTAGTGTTGCTATTGGTAGTAAGGATAATAGTTTACGTTTATTAAGTGTATAATAAAGGTTTTTATTTATTTGTTTTCTTATTCATAACAATAATATATTTTCATATATAAATATTATAAAAAAAAAAAAGAATAATAATATAGTATAATATAATAACAAATATATATATGTATATATATATATCATAATATAAGACAAGAGGAGGTCGTTAAAAAAAAATAAATAATAATATATAATAATAATATAATATAATAAAATAAATATTTTGTAATAATAATAAATTAAATCTAAAAGAATAAATTAAATATTATAATAATATCAAATTTATTTTGAAGCTTCAAGCATGTAAGAAACTAAGTCATTTCTGTCCTTTGGTTTCTTTAAACCACCGAAAGCCATCTTAGTACCTGGAATGTATTTCTTTGGGTTTTCTAAGTAGTCAGACATAGTTTGTTCAGACCATTCAACACCTGCTCTCTTGTTAGCATCAGTATAAGAGTAACCTTCAGCTTGACCAGAAGTTCTACCAAAGACACCATGAAGGTTTGGACCAACTTTGTGTGGTCCACCTGCTTCGATGGTGTGACATTGAGCACATCTAGTTTTAAATAAAGTTGCACCTTTCTTTGCGGAACCGGATTCAAATGGAGCTGGCATTATGTAATAAGAATAATATAAAGATTATCTGGATAAAAAAGAGAGGAAAAAAGAAATAGGAAAAATACAAAGGAGTAAAGAAAAAGGAAGTAAAAGGAAAAGAATTATAAATAGTCAAGTTAAAAACTGGTCAATGAAAAATCTACTTGCAACAAGTAAAAGCTAATCATATAAATATATATAATAATAAATTAATAAATCATTTATATATATTCACTCATTCTTTTGTTCTCATTCATTTCCCGCTTTTACTTAATTAGCAATTGAAACGGTGCTATTGGCTATTAATTTAACAATTTAATTGTTAAATTAAAATTAAATAAAAATTGCTTTTTTTTGGATTGTAACGACGATCGACGTTTTTTATTTTTTTATTTTTTATTTTTTATTTTTTAGTATTTTATCTTTTTCTAGAAAAATCAATAAAAATAATAAAAAAATAAGAAAATCGAAAATTGAAAAATTCCGTATTGTGAATTATCTTTTTCTATTTTTTATTTTTTATTTATCGGCTTGACACTTTTGATTTTGACTTAAATCCATGATGGCAAAAAAATACTCATGATATGTTTAAGATTCTTAGCTTCTTTGATTATAATCTTTAGTCATCCTTCTTTTATTTATTCTTTTTTTCTTTTCTTTTTCTTAGTTTAAGATTTTTTTTTACTTTCTCTTTCATTATCAATATGTCTCCCAACACTCGTATGGTTACAGCAATAGTAGCATCTTCTAGATCTGCTCATTCGCTTGCAGTTTATCCTCATATACTACGTACTTTTTGTCGTCCACTTTATTCAAATTCAATATTAAGATTATATTCTTCAACTTCATCTCCCTCTTATATTAGAAAACATAATAATTCAAATTTTATTAATTTACAAACAAAAAGATTTGCTTCAACTATTCCATCAACTCAAGATTTAGCTACTTTAGAAAAGGATGCAAATGATAATTTATCAAATCCCGCCCTTCAAGCCGCCTTTTATAGATCTCTTTTAGATGCAAGTTATCCTCACATAGTTGTATCAAGATATGAAACTCCTGGAATATCAACTGATATTGATTGTTCAAATCTTTATTTAGAAGCTTTATTAAAAATGGGTAATAAAGAAAAAGCTGATTCAATTGCAAAATCTCTTAATATACCTTTACCAATAATTAATAATAATAATGCAAATACATCCTCCAATAATAACAATAATAATAATCCAAATTCTGGTTCAAAGCATGATCCAATTCATGTTATAGTAACTGAAACTTATTGGATGTCAATTTCAAAATGGATTAAATGGTTAGTTCCTTTAGGTTTAATATCTTATGCTGCTTATTATGGTTTTAATGTTTTAGTTGAAAATGGTTCAATTGTTAAAGGTGCATCAACTGATGATAAATCTGTTGAAGTTACTGATTCAAATGTTAGATTCTCTGATTGTAAAGGTGTTGATGAAGCAAGAGCTGAATTAGAAGAAGTTGTTGATTTTTTAAAAGATCCTTCAAAATATGTTAGTTTAGGTGCTGAATTACCAAAAGGTGTCCTTTTAACTGGTCCTCCAGGTACTGGTAAAACTTTATTAGCAAGAGCAACAGCTGGTGAAGCAGGTGTTCCTTTCTTTTTTATGTCTGGTTCCGAATTTGATGAATTATATGTTGGTGTTGGTGCAAAAAGAGTTAGAGAATTATTTACAAAAGCAAGAGCAAGAGCTCCTGCAATTGTATTCATCGATGAATTAGATGCAATTGGAGGTAAAAGAAAATCAAAAGATCAAGCTTATGCAAAACAAACTTTAAATCAATTATTAGTTGAATTAGATGGTTTTTCTCAAACTGAAGGTATTATTATTTTAGGTGCAACTAATTTCCCTGATTCTTTAGATAAAGCTTTAACAAGACCTGGTAGATTTGATAAAATTGTTCCTGTTGATTTACCTGATGTTAGAGGTAGAATTGAAATTTTGAAACTTCATTTGAAAAAAATTTCTGTTTCAAAAGATGTTGATCCAACTGTAATTGCAAGAAGTACAACTGGTATGTCTGGTGCAGCTTTAAAAAATTTAGTTAATCAAGCTGCTTTACATGCTGCTCAAACAAATGCTTTAAATGTTAATATGAATGATTTAGAATGGGCAAAAGATAAAGTTCTGATGGGTGGTGAAAGAAAAACAATGGTTATGACTGAAGAAACTAGAAGAAATACTGCTTATCATGAAGCAGGTCATGCAATTGCTGCAATGTTTACAAATGGTGCAACACCTTTATATAAAGCAACTATTTTACCAAGAGGTAGAGCTTTAGGTGTTACATTTCAATTACCTGAAATGGATAAACATGATATTACAAAACAAGAATGTTTTGCAAGACTGGATGTTTGTATGGGTGGTAAAATTGCTGAAGAAATGTTATATGGTCCAAGCAATGTTACATCAGGTTGTTCATCGGATTTGAGTTCTGCAACTGGTATGGCAAGAGCAATGGTTACATCATATGGTATGAGTGATAAAGTTGGACCTGTTAAATTAAGTGATAAATGGGAAACTTGGTCTCCAAAATTAAGAGATTTAGCTGATCAAGAAACAAGAGATTATTTAATTGAAGCTGAAAAACGTTGTAGAAAATTATTACATGATAAACGTATTGAATTGAAGAGACTGGCTGAAGGTTTATTAGAATATGAAACTTTAAATAAAGATGAAATTGAAAGAGTTGTTCGTGGTGAGAAACTTGATAAAGTAAAAATTATAAGTAATAAAGTTATTAAAGGCCCAAATACAAGGAAAGAATTTGATATTGCTCCTGAGGAAACAACCCAACCTTTGAGTTCAACGTCTATTGAAGGAAGTTTTTGATTGATTTTTACTTTATCACTGAGTATAAAATGTTAGAAATCTAATTATTTCTAAGCGATTATTACTTTGCATTTTTTGATACAACAGAAAACAAAAAAAATTAGCTTTAAACCTGCAGAAGATACGTCAACTATAGAGAAATCATGTGTAATTCTTATTTACGAAACTATAAGAAATCATATACTATCATTTCCCTTGAATCCTGTTATATAGTTTACAGACACATAGTATTAAATAATATATTATAGCTTCTCTTTACATTTTATAAATATAAAAACTTGATGAATAAAAATTAAATTTAGATATAAAAAAGGGCAATGATTTTCAGCAATTATTGTGTAAATGGGAATGATGATGCAAATGAACTAATTTCACTTGACGTTGGATTTGTATTTCGTTTACCATCCCGATCATTCTCGTTTTCTTCCCCTACTTCGTCTTCATCATCGTCGTCATCAATATCACTGAATTCCATCTCATCTTCACGTCGTAAATTATTATTAGCAACATGATCTCCTTCCGCATCATCATCAGAATTCTCAATTGGATCATTCTCATCTTCATACTGATCGTCATCGACTTCCATCAAATCTTCATCAATTTCATCTTCACTTCCATCGATAAGTTTACGCTTTATATTACTTCGTAATACTTTCATATCAGTAATTTTAATTTGCTTCTTTTTCTTCTTGTTTAATGCAGACTCTTGGTCCACCTCTGATTCAGTCTGTACTAATAAATTAACAGCATTTAATATTTTCTTATATAACTCACCTAATAAATCTGCATTCTTAAGTACACGATTCAAAATATTTTCAGTTTCATTTTCATTTCCGTTTCCGTTTTCTAAAATATTATTTATGAATCCCATTTTACAACATAATATTAATTTTGCTGCAATTTCACAAAGCAAATATTCTTGTTTTTCTTTGACCAGTTCAATATCATCATTATCACTGTTTATTCCAACACTATAACTGTTAAAATTAACATCCTCTAATGCATCCCTTTCAAGCTTGTCATCAACGCCTAACAACTCTGCATATTGGAATTCTCTTATACAAAACAATTTGAGTATTTGAGATTGAATGATTTTGCCAATATGCGAACGCAATGTAGAAATTGAATTCTCATCATCGTCAGTAGATAAAGCTTTTTGATATTCTGTTTTAAATGCAGAAATACACATAATATTTTCTAAGTAACTCATTGTTATGTCATGAATTATATTTACAGATAAATTTTCGTTGTCTGAAATAATTAATAATGACAAATCATGCTGAATTACGTTGATAGTATTGATAGTTGATATAAAAACTGTAGATGATTCTTGATCTTCATATTTATCAAGATTCTCAAAAAATATTTGAAGGGATCTATTGATGTAATCATTTGAAATTTTCAAGAATAGAAAAATTTTTGATTCCGATATGGAAATTGGAATTGATGATGATTCAGAAATATATCTTGCATCATTCGTAACTGAAAAATATAAAGATTCTGCATAAATTGATAATACTGGAGTTAACTCTTTAAATACACGGCTTAGCAAATATTTATTTTCAGATAAAATATATAGCTTGTTAAGTGATTCAATAATCGTATCAGATTTTTTTTCAATTTTTGAGTTCAGAATAAGCAATGATTCATTAAAAATCGACTCTAATTCAGAAAATAAAGATTCTGAATTTAAATTTTTCAAAAGTTTAATATATTGATATGTGATTGAATCAAAATAGTCACATGTTGGGTTAGAAGTTGACAGTAATGGAAAATTAATAACTATAAAGAATCTCAATAAATTTTTGATTGATTTCTCTAAGTTTTTATTATTAACGCCAATTGAACTTTTTAATAAAGTATTTGATAAGTCTATTAACACACAAATTTTTTCAATATCATCATGAAAATAATTACAAATCTCGGGAAGTTTTGTCAGTATTTTAGATAAATAAAAACTGCAGTCCTTTTCAAATGAAAGTGATTTAAATTTATTAGATTGTGGAAATAATGATTTGAAAAATTGGTTTTCTGAACCTTGTGCATAAATTTTTGCTGCACTACTAATTAAATTTAATAATAAATATTGAAGTTTTGAATCAATTTCTATATTTTCTCTTAACTCTCTAGAAATTTCGATAGCTGAAAAATCATAATGAATATAATTTAATAACAATTCAAAATTCTCATTATTATTATTATAATTTTTTAATTGATATATAAACTGGAAAGTATTTGAAAACTTTTCAATTTTCGAATTTTTAGCATATTTTTTAATATTTGATGTGCAATATTTTGATATATAGTATTCGTAAGAATCTGATAGGATTTGAAGCAATATTTTAAAACTTATAATTTTCTTTGAATCAAATGGTAAGTGCTGATTCAAATTTTCTAAATTGATTTCGTCACGTTCAATTATTTCAGCGGCTAGATTATTACCAACTTTTGAAATGAATTTGGAAATCTCCTTCATAAATTTAACGGGATTTAATTTTGACCCTTGTGATGGATAAATCAAATCTTCGTTATCAATGAAAATTAAACTGGTTAATTGAATATTATCATCATTATCTAAATATCCTTTGTCAATAATTTCATTGAGTAATTGTAAACAATTGTACCTTGCGTTAAAATCAGTTTCATAAATAACAATCTCAATTAATTTGTGTTTAAAATATGACGTAAATTGACGTAATGCAGCAACTGTATTACTTTGCTTATAAAGTTTTATCAAAACTTTGAATACTTCGGATCTAATATTGGATTCTTGATCAGTTAGTAACCAGCCAAGATATCTCAAATAGGTGCTTTCAAAAAACATTTCAGGATATTGTTCCATCCATTCGCCCAAATAATAGACACATTTGAGTCTGATTTCAGATGCAACGTCCCTATATCTGTGAACAAATAATGTGTTGAAAAAATCGGTTATATAGTTATCAATTAACTTTTTTTGCTTTTTATACATTTCAACATTATTTTCAATAACTTTAATTCTTTCATTTGCTGAATCAACCTGTCTTGTCAGTTGCCTATTTGAAACTTTCTTATTATCAACTAAAGATTTTAAGCTCTCATTCTCTCTTTTTAACTGTCTTAAAAATTTGTCAATAAATTTAGAGATATTAATTGATAATTTACATAAAACAGACTGAATGTTTAATCCAAAAACAGTTGAGACATATCTTAAAGCTCTGATATTTGATGTAGACATAGCACCAATCCACTCAAGTAGCAGTTCAATAAACTGATCATCTTCCTCATAAAGCACACCTGATTCACCTGCGATTACAATAATTGATGATATGAAAGCTAAAGCATTGTTTGGATAATCTTTCCATTCTTTATTATTACCAATTGGCGTATACATCATTGGAAATTCATGATATTTTTGCCTTGCAAATAATATTTGAATTTCATTTATAGTTTCCTTAGCATTGTCAGTATTTGTAACATCATGACGACTTAATTGAACGATGCAACCTGATGATCTTAAAATAAAGTTTAAAAAGTCTTTTAATGCGTCAAACTTTGTATTTAAATTCATGGTGATAAAATCATCAAACCATGATTGTGCTAAATCGGAAGGATTATATTCATCTGAGCTCAGTGCTTCAAAGATCGAATTTTCGGTATAACCTTCAATATCATCAATATTTGAGGCTACTATTGATTTAGTTCTGCTTTGTTTATTATTATTTTTCTTTTGTCTCTTGTTTTGACCTTTGCGGTGATTTTTGTTTCTTTTGGACGGTAGGTAAAACTCCTCATCTTCTTCATCTTCTTCATCCCTATCATTTATTTCTTGATCTTCTGCATCTTTGTCCTCTTCGATATCTCGAGTGATTCTCTCTGTTTGTTCAATGTCACTATCATCATCTAAATCAATTGACGCGTCATAGCTAACGGTTTTTCGTTGTCTTCTTGATGCACCGAATCTTTTTCTTGTCTCCACCATTCTTCAAACAATTTTCAATAAAATGCTTACTAGTTGGCAAATCGAAAAAATTAAAAGGAATCGTTCTATAGGTTGTATGGATAATAAGCTATATAAATTTTGTAAAAGTAAACATGGACATACACAAAAAATATAAGAAAAGTTAACATGAAAATACAATTTCGCGTTCCAAATTTCAAATCAAATCTGATTCTTTGATAATGTTTTAATATTATGGCTTACATTAATTAAATCGTGAAAATTTTTTATTTTACTGAATAAATCAAAACATGAGAAAAATAAATAAATAACTATAACATTTAGAGTAAATAAATAGATGCTTAAACGCTAAAATGCTAGGTTAATTTAGTGTAAAGCAGTAGCTAAAGCTTCTAAAACTTCAACTTCAATTGAAGCTTCAGCAGCAATCTTTTCATCAGAAGAAGCAGCGTTCTTTTGTGCTTCAGCTAATAAAGTTTTAACAGTTGATGCATCAAAAGAATCTAATGAGAAAGCTTCAACAGAAGTAATAGAAATTTTAGAATCTGGTAAGACGGAAACGAAACCACCAGAAACAAAAAATTTAGAAGAAGTAGTACCTTCTAAAACTTCAACAACACCTGGCTTTAATTGTTCAACAATTGGGACATGGTTTGCTAAGATACCCATGTCACCAGAAACAGCTGGAACATTAACTTGAGTAACTTCCTTATCTTGAAAGATGGTCTATAAGTAGAAAAAAACAGTAAATAGTGTTATTAAAAGGTTAGTATTCTTGATTAACATTATGAAATAAGAATAATTTGAAAATGATAGTAATAATGATGGTAAATTTGAAAGAAGATTTTGAACAAAGAGTAGTGATATTGTTGAGGGTCAAAATTATTGATTATTTTAAATTTCATGATAAAAGATTATTCTCTGAAAATATTTGACAAATAAACATTGCTGAATTGGTTAATAATACCTATTTATAAATTTTATGACCCATTGAAATTTGACTAAAATAAAGGGTTTTTGAAATTGGATAAGTAAACAAATAAATCTTAAAAAATAATTCAATTTTGTTGATAAATCATGTTTGGTTTCTCTATTATCTAAACTGTAACTGCAATAGTGACACAAAAAACAATGATTTATATGTAATTTTTACTCCATCATGTATCATTTCATATATATTTTCAAAGGAGATAACAACTACTAAAAACAAAATTATGTTTTAATCTATTTAATATTGTACATACATCATGTGGCATAGCAAATGATAACTTTAAGGTGTTTGCAGCTTCGGCATAGGTTCTAACACCAGCCAATCTGTTGATCTTAGTGACTGCTCTTAATGATTGTCTGAACATTGTGCTTGATAAATTTAAGGAGCTGACTGGTTCTTCTGTATGTTCATTAATTGGCCTAATACTAACATTGAATTATTCTACTTTCTTCATGTTGACGCTCTCCCTGTCTATGTTCCTTGCAATTGCGACGCTCAGTGAGAGAATGCGCGCTGATTGGACCAGGAAGGGTAAATAGGTGCACATGCACACAGTACATGCTACGTATGTTATTAATAAGACAGACGATCGACGTGTCTGTATTAGGAAAACAGGTTATTTCTGATAACATGAATTTGATAATCTAAAAGAAACAGAGTTAACTGAAAAAAGTTATATTCCAATTCAAATAATCATTAGACGACAATCATTAGATTAACAAGTTAATATGAACAATCTGTTAGAAACCGCTGCAGATAATATCTTTATTACATCCGCAAATATTTTGGATGCTATAACCTACCGTTTTTCTAACACTGCTACTGACATGACAGTTCCAAATAACAATGATACATTGATTGCGCCATTAACTGAACAATTGGCAAAAGATTATGATGTATTCAACCAAGTTTTAAATGACTATGCAATGGATATAAATACTTGCCGATATATTCTTAGCGGTATGAAAATAAAAACATCAAAAGAAAAAGTTCTAAAAGAGAAGCGTGAAAAACAACGTTTGGAAGATGAGGAACGTGCAAAGATCCAAAAGCAAAAGGAAGACGCAGATAAATTGGCATTAAAAGAATTGGAAGATGAGAAACCAAAGGAATTCCAAAATATTAGTTCAAATGCAACTCCAATAAGTATAGATAATACCAATAACAATAATGACAATAATACAATCAATAGTAATAATATTAACGACAATCTTATTACAACAAGTTCTAACAGGATAAATGATAATGATCTGATTATGGATTTAGATTTGGATACTTTTAACTTCGATGGTGCAAATAATGATATTATGAATTTTAATTTTGAGGAATCCATGAATTTAAATGCCACTAGCGCAGGACAAGCTATTTCTGCTACAGCAGATCTTATCAGTAATAGTGGTATTACAGGTTCCGCCGAACCGATTCAACAGCAGCAGGAACAACAACAGCAACAACCAGAACAGCAACAGAAGCAGCAACGACAACAGCAACAATCTGCTCCATCATCAGCTACAACTGGAAATGAATATTTAAATTTTGAACAAGATGCAGATTTGGAAGATTTGAATCTTAATTTTTTACAAGATGATGAGATGGGTAATTTAATACAAAATATGAATGATGTTAATGCTTCAACTAATTCTAAAAATGAGAACTCTGGAAATATAAATGATGATCCAATTGCGGCTGACCAAATGGAACAATTATTTAGTCAATTTGATGAAATGGTGGGTAATGGTATTTAAAATTAAATTAGTTTTAAACGGTTATATCTAAAAGAAGTATGAAAAATTGTATAATATAATGTAATAAGAAATGTTGACCGATGCCAAATTTTTCGTTCAGAATTCTTAAATATGTAATGAGTAAAGTACATCAATAAATAACCAAAAATAACGGTTCCAAATTTTGAGGTTTTACCTTAGGATATTATTAAAAGTATTAAATTAAATTATGAGAATATATATATATAAGGAAATAAAGGGAGAAAAAATAATTCAAAAAAGTTCTGAAAAAGACAATAAAAAATTATAAATCAAGCTTAATCTTTAGTGAATCTAGTACAACAACCTAAAGAAGAAGTATTTTGGAATGCATATCTAGAAGCTGAATCTGTTAAACTCTTAATTTCAGTGTTACCTGCCTTTCTAGCTTCGGATGTCATCATTGCATGGGATGGATTAATGTCTAAAGCTGGGTTTTCTAAGAAGAAATGTCTTGGTCTTAGCATTAAAGTAATTGGTTCCGCAGGCATTAATGGGAAATCTTCTGGAGCTGGGAAGTGGGAAATACCGAAAGTATGATAAACTAAGATATCAGTATCTGTAATAGCATCACTACCATCACCAATCCATTTTCTCATACCAACATTACCATCACCAGACCATTGTGGAACATGATCACCAGATGGATATAATCTATCTTCTTCATATTTAACAACTTGAATTGTATTGTGAGCCCATGGTGCTCTCTTGTAAACAAGTGCACCTGGTTTAGCCCATAATGGTGGACATTGGAATGAAACTAATTTATAAGATGGAGGCTTGCCAGAGTATTCGTTCTTAATTTTAGGGTTGAAAATATCCCAAGTTCTACCATTTTCATATTGAGTTAAAGAATCATTAACGGTATTGAAAACTTTTGATTTAGCATAGAAAGCATTACCGTACATGTTTTCGGTACTACCGACTGGAGCTTCGGCAGATGCACCATCAACAACAGAAACTGAGTTACCATCACCATCAATTCTTGGATGAATTCTTAAAGCAAACAAATGTTGATGGTTATGAGCATTAACATTTGGATAAACTCTACAACCCCATTTACCAGGACCTTCAACTTCATCATCCATGATAAAGGTGTTCAATATACCAGTTAACTTAACGTCTAAACGAATAGTACCATCTTGTAAGAAATTCCAGTAAATACAATATTCATAGTTTGCAGCGGTAAAGATTTGGGAAATAATTAATCTAGTACTTCTAGTAACAATTGAAGTTGCAAAAGCATCTCTGAAATCGGAATGTTTGAATAATAAACCATCATCTTCTTCGTGGATACAAACAGCATGCTTAACAGTGATTGGTTCACCAGCTCTATCAGCAAAATGAGCATCTAAGTAATGAATAACACCCTTACAATCACAACCAAGAGATAATGGATTAGTCATGTAACCAGCACCATATTCACCAATATCTAAGGCGTGCTTTCTTTGATGTGGGAAATCAGGAGAACCATAAGGAACAATCATTTCAGAAAGAGAAATTCTGTGGAAAATTGGTCTATTATTACCATGATCATTGTAATGAATATCAGATAAAACAATACCTTCTCTATAGTTGAAACCAACGTGGAAATTAAAATTGTTCCAATACATTAAATTACCATCCATCTTAAAAGAAACACCTTCTGGTTGTGTAACATCGATTGGAGTTAATCCTTCTCTCATCTTACCATATTTAGCAATCATATCTTTTGGATAAAAGTTAGCATTAGGATGTTTAGAAACTTTTCTTCTTCTGTTTGGAATATCAATGTAAATAACTTTCTTTTCTTCAGTATCAACAATTGGACAGAAATCTAAAGGATGAGAATATTGAGAATCATCTTCATCATGTCTGTAATACATTAAAGCTTGTTGTAATCTTCTACCAGCACCCCATCTTTCATCATAACCAATGGTCCATGGATCACAGTAAACTTTATGCATTTCATTTGGTGGAATACCAACAATACCACATTGTTCAATAACTCTTGGATCTTTTCTAATGATTTCTTCAGTACCGACTAAATCTTCAACAGTTAAAATTGGTTGAGAATTTGCTAATGGTTGAACAGATAAGACTTGCATGTTAACTAAATCAACCAAACCATCTTTAACACCGGTAACACCTTGTTCTAAGATAACGTAGTAAACAATTCTTGGTGGGAATGGACCATTATGTTCTTTCCATTCTAAGTAAGCACGCTTGGTTGGTTCCTTTAAAGTGATAGTATTAAAAGCAATAGTTCTACCTGCAAAATAATCCTTGATAATGGTGGTTGCTGCCTTGATTTCAGCGATAGATAAAGGATCTAATGGGTGAGCTGGTCTAGGTAATGGTGCAACTGATGCAGTTGCTTGTTTAGCAATTTGGTTTAATCTTTCCATTGTGATTAGAATTGATTAGTATGATTAAAGGAAAGAAGAAAAGAGATCAGATCATATTATGAATATCCACAATTACTTGAAAACGGACACACATGAGTTTTTATAGAAATTTGACAAATAAAAGGGCAAGTCAAAAATCAGGCTGAAAAATTGGCAAAAACAACGGCCGACCCTTATCGATGTGTCTTATTCCTCTTTCCGGTAACAACATCCACCCTTTATGTCTCGCACAAGCTTACCAAATACAGCAACTCCGTCCCTTTTTCTGGTAGGTCAGCTATCAAGTGTTTTATCTTGCCCAATTAGGAAAGTCTTGTGTTATCAGTATTTCCCCTTTTAGCGATTCGTTGGTTAATTATTGAAAAGTTGAAGTGGTGGATAAATTACAGTATTATAGATTGTAAAATAATTAATGATGATTCGCATTTTGTTGGAATAAGCTTATTTGGTGCCTAACTGGATTGTCATCGATTTTATTGTGGCAATGAATTATTAGCGTTTTTAAAGTGACATGATTATTTTTTTTCTGTTGAAAAACGATGTCAAAATTAGTATTATACAATTTAAGTATAGTTTATGTTATGTACCCTGAACATCAAAAGTTGCCCTCCATTATCGGCTTTTTTCGCCTGAAAGAAACTCGGGCTTTAATGGTGAAAGCAACCGTTATTTTCAGCACTATCCTGAGGGGTTCGATCCACCTATCTTTATTATACATCTGTGTAATTTTATTTTTAATATCTGAAAAAAAAAAAAGTTTTTTTAATTTTCATTTTTTCTAGTATCTTCATCACTGTTGCTTTACAAATTAATTATTTTTAAACATATCGAAAATTAACAAGAGGCGTAAAAATTTCCTTGACAATGTATCGGTTTACAATCTGTAATATCGAAAACGGGGTTTTTGCCATTAATACCAACCCGTACCTATAGAATGAAAAAAAATACTATTATTGTAATATTCTTTTTTGCTTTTTTTAAAAAGAAATGAAATGCATTTTAGGTCATTTAGTTTTCAAAAAAATATACTTAAATTCTTTATATGAAGAGAATTATTTGTTTAGTTAATCTATTCTTTGATTTAAAAAAAAAACCCAAAATAATGCAAAAACTAAGGGGTCAACTGGGAATTGAACCCAGGGCCTCTCGCACCCAAAGCGAGAATCATACCACTAGACCATTGACCCTTTTTAATTTTGTTACATAACCTGTTGGCCCTAGAATAACTGACCGGGTAATGTTAATTGTACAAGTAGTATTTATATAAAGATTTATAATTCAGTAATAAAGAAAGGAAAAAAAAATAGATTAACTAGATTAATATCTCTAACACTAATAACACTTATTAGTAATTTAGTACAAAGTATCTTGTTTACAAAACGTTGTTAAAAGATATAAAGTATTATAAAGTAATGAACAATAAGTAGAAGCAAAAAAAACAAAAGTGGGAATGCTAAGCTTTATTTATAATGAGAACTTGAACGGCATTCTTAGCGGCCCGTTCATCGGCGTTTTATGATATCCCTGGCACCGAACGGTCGTTCGGCCACATTATCCTCCCTACAAAGACTCTTCCACGATTTTTGAATCACCAAGTGCTTTGGATTGATCGATCAAAGAAGCACGAAGCGAAGCTGGAATTTTATCAAATTGCTCATATATAATCTCTGAACTTAAACCTGGAGGACAATCACGCCAAAATACCATGACTTTCTGTTGATCATAATCGAAACCAGCAATACTTGTAATTTCATTCAACCTTGATAAAATACGTTTGTTCTAGCTGGAACCTTTGGATAAGCTGTATCCCTAGCATTGTAAGTTTTAAACCACTGAACATTAATAGTACGATGTTCCTTGATATGTGTAGGAATATCGACTTCAAATGCATTATCATTCAACTTCTTTACCAACTTGTATGGGCCCAAATACACAGGATGAAGTTTACAATAAGTTGCTGATGATTGATACACTAACGCATCTTTATGAACCAAAGCATGCTCACCTACTTCATAACTTATTTGTGTCCGATGTCTATTCACTCGGATTTTTTGTTCATGTTGGTTTTTCATCAACTGATCCTGTGTCACTTTCAAAATTGTCTTTAATTCATCAGCTACCTCGTTTGCCTGGTCGTTATATCTAATAATTGTAGATGGGGAAAAACAACTTGGTCCATCTGGAATATAACCTAAATCAACTTCGAATGGTACCGCATTAATTCCTTCATGGTGGGTTGAATTATAACTGAATTCAGCAGCAAGCAAAAACGTGTCCCAATTCAACAGGCAGTAACTTCTCAAATATTGCGTAAGCATATGAATAGTGCATTCAGATTGACCATCTGTCTGTGGATGATTAGTCGTGCTGAACAAAATGGAACTACCTAATTGTGCATGAATTGTTTTCCACCATTTTGCCGTAAACCTGACGCTTTTATCAGAGACGATTCTTTTGGGCACACCATGCAACTTGAAAATATGGTTCAAGAATAATTCTGCTGCATCTTCTGCACTTAAATCTTTAGGCGTCGGGATAAAATGGGCACACTTTGATAGTCTATCGACAACAACCATGTTTCATGGTCAGTTTCATGGTCATTGTCATATTATTGTCATTATTATCATTATAATTTTTTGAAACAAATTCAATAAATTCGAAAAATTTATTTAATTCATTAGTTGATTTCAATCTTTTAATTGAATTTGATTTTGAGAATAAAAATATATCAAATAATGAAGTTAAAGTTTGTTTAATTTGTCCAAATGTTTGAGAATCAAATTTAGCTGACAGCATGAGATCATTGTTTGGTTGATTAAAGATGTGGATGAAAAAAAAGTATTTTATTTTCTTTAAATTTGAATAAACTAAATTCATAGTTTTCAATAAATTTATTTAGTTAAGTGTGCGATTTTGTCTCTCATCTCATAGTATTCTCATTAACTGTTTATTTTATATATTGAGTCATTTTGTTTACTCAAGCAATCTAGATCCAACGCACTCTCTCCCTCTTTTTCTTTTCAGTCATAGTTCGTTTATATATCTGTGACTTTTCATGTGTTAATCAATATAAGTCTGTTAACTATATATCTCTTATTCAACCTGTTACATTCTGTTTTAACTCTAGGTTTACTGATGTTTGGAAGTTTAATAATTAATATTACATATTAACCTACATAATTGTAATGAACCACGGACATAAAAATTGTTTTATTTAAAATAAAAAAAATTATAAAGGCTAATAATAAATCAAAACGCTAAAAGCTAAGTAAGTCTTAATACCATCGAAATTGATGTACTAAAACTTAAAGAAAAAAGCAGTTAATTGCTTCTTTATTACAAACAAAACTCCCCCAGAAAAAATATTTTTTCACATTTGAACAGGATGTAATAGTGAAAGAAAAAGTTCAGGTGGAAGTGGGGTTAAGTAAAACAAGAGGTAAAGGGTAAAATATAAGGTTTCAGCAACCATTGAAACGCAATTTGCTGAGGTTCTAAGATATATTAAAGTTGATTAAGATGTTAAAGGAGTTGGAGGTGCATCAAGGGAACTTACCGAAATACTGATAGCATTTCCCCCACTATCTGAACCACCAAGTAACGATTGTTGAAACTTAAATACACCCTCAACAAAAGGGCTAGCCAATGAGCCAACCATTGAAATATTAGCAGATATATCATCCGGACTGAATGTGAAAGAATTTACTCTCATATTAACACCCCAGCCAACAGTGACAGCATCTACGTCAAATGATCTGTTAGATGGCGAGTACACACCAGAAACTGTGTCTAGAACGTAATCAAATGGTCCTGCGAAATTTTGCGACATACGCATCTGTGTATAATTGGCATTTGGGAGGACAAAATCAAAATAAACTTTATCTTCGTAATAATATCCAGAACCATATGGAGTAAAAGAAGTATGAGTTGGAATGGTGGAAGAATTAGAAGTAGAAGTAGTAGCTACTGAACTAGTAGAAGAGCTTGACGTGATAGTTGATGAGGTTGCAGAAGAACTTAAAGTAGTAAGTGGTGAGGTCGTAACAAAAGATGAAGATATATGAAGTGAAGTTACCGGCATGGTAAAATGAAAAAATTCTTTAGCTGGGAGTTCATACGCAATAACGAGAACAGAATGTTCACTGAATGGGGTGGACTTTGATTCAATCATTGAAAAATTAGCAGATACATCGTCTTCACTGAACGATATATTAGCAACCATTAAAGGATTTTTATAAAAATCAAGAAGTAAAGAAACTTCAAATGAATTGCCAGATGGTGAGTAAACGCCAGAAACTGTTTTTTTATCTTCCGTTGGTGGTGAAATCTCAATACGTACCTCAGAGATATTAGATTTTGGGACAACAATATCATAATAAACATGATCTTCGTAGTAATAGGCCGAACCAAACGGAGTAGGAACGGTAGTATGAGAACTGGAAGTTGTAATTGATGAGCTTGTAGAAGAGCTTGACGTGGTGGTCGATGAAGTTGTAGAAGAACTTGAAGTAGTAGTTGATGAGGTCGTACTAGAAGATGAAGATGTACGGAGTGAAGTTACCGTCATACTGATAACAAAAGTATTGTAAAGTTTAGGTCCAAATAGTGAGTCGTCATATGAAATAAGAAATTCTTTAACATATTCTTGAAATGGAGAAGATTTTAGTGAAACCAATGAAATATTAGCAAATACATCGTCTTCGCTGAATGATACATTAGCAGAAACAACAGCATAAGCAAGGTCTTGAGTATTATTTAAAGAAACTTCGAAGGACCTGTCAGATGGCGAGTAAACGCCAGAAGCTGTTTGGTAATCGTCCTGCTCCCTGTGATAGGGAAAAATATATAGCTCAGAGAAATCATATTTTGGTAAAACAATATCATAATAAACATGATTTTCGTAGTAATAAGCTGAACCAAATGGGGTAATATCGGTAGTTGGACCGGGAGAACTGGAAGTAGTAGTCAGTGAACTGGTAGAAGAGCTTGATGTAATAGTTGATGAGGTTGTGTGAGATGCGGTAGTTGGAGTTGGAACTTCCACCATGGTGTAAACGGTTACCCAAGGTATACCACTTTCCACCATGCAAGTCCTAATTGTTTTAGTGGATGTAAAAAAGCCGGTCCATGTAGTAAGGGTAATTTGTGGAACTAATTCCACAACTGTGGTGACGGTGGTATAGACAGAATAACCATACTCCAAGGCGTAAGAGATGGTGGTTGTGATAGTTGAAGAACCGGTCCATACACACGAATGAGATAGAGTTGTGCCGGCTAAACCTCTAGCTTCGATGGTGTGAAATTGGGCAGCTCTTGTCGTGACTGTGGATGGAGTGGAAGCATAAACATTTGATGTAGAAGTAGAAATACCATTGGAAGCAGAAACTGTTGCAGAATCCTCATTGGAAATAGTTAAAGCAGAAGACAACTTGTTGGTTGCGCTTGTTTCACGACAATTACTAATACCATCACTATCGAAATTGACAATAGTATTGCTGAAATCCGTAATGATTTTACCCGATGGCGTGACAATATTAAAACTTAAAGAAGCATCTAAAACATAATTGATGTATTCAACCTTCATTGGATACATTACATCTTTATCGAGGTAAACATAAGAAGAGTAAGTACCATTAGATCTAACACCTAAAAGAATATCATTTTCCGAAGTTGTGATAGAACGTTGAGTGCAACAAGTAAAAGCAGTATTAGATCCTAACCAAATCCAAATACCATCATCAACATCGTTCACTGAAATTTGATAAATACCAGACTCAGGAGCTATTTGACAACAAAATAAAAATAATAAAATAAAAAAAATGTTAGTATTTTATCCAAAAATGATTATGAAGAGCAGGAAAATAGGAAAAATTAACATTAAATATATATTCACATACCGATAAAATAACCTGTAAGTTCTAAAGCAGTATTTTTTAGATTAATACTTTGGAGACCATAAAGAGAAGCATCAGAGGCAGATGCAGCGGAAAAAGTAAAATTTGGGTCAGTCACACCAGTTGCTGAGGTTGAAAGATCGTACTCAGTAATAGAATTAGCAACCCAATTATTGTCAGTAAAATGAATTAAATCTGTAAATGAGTAACTGTAAAAATTTGCATTAAACCCAATAGATGACGATGTGAAAGTTGCAGTGCAACCAAAGCCATCTAAAGATTTATCAATAATATCCGAAGCCAGAGATAATCTAGCAACAGATAAAATAAATGGTATCGACTTAAATAAATCAGATAACATTCGTGAAAATATTTGTTTTTTTGGAAACATACAAAAAAAAATCTTTTCTAAATTAAAATGAATTAGACTACTAGAGTAATAAAAGTTAACTAAGGAAATGATGGACTATTTATAGGATGAGATTGAAAGGATTATCAACTAAAGCTAACGGATGAAAAATTGCATCTTAATATGACTACAAATTGGGTATTCATACTCTCCGTAAGATTTCAGAGTAAGCAATTAATGTTTTCTTTTTGTTTGATGTGATAAAATTGTTCAATATTTTTTAAAAGTATAATTAAAAATGAAGGTCTGGATTAATTTAAATACTCAATATTATGAAAATGTTATACCCGAGATAAGGCTTATTATTGTATCTCAGTTATTCTTTCTTTAATCAATGTGCATATATAATAATCAGAGCAATAAATTGAACATTTTATTATCTCCATACAAATAAGATGAAAAATGCCGAAACGTAAATATGAGCAATTAAAGCCATTAGAAATAATTGCATACCACTTAGGTAAATGGTCTAGATTTATAATTGTATATATGCATAAATATATGCAATAGTTGTCGGATTTTGAGGAGGCAATAGACAACCCTTAAAAAGTTATTTTTTTTAAAGGTAATATATATATATATATATATATATATATATAAATATATTTTGGAATCTAAAAATCCTACTGTGCTAATGAAAATCGCTTTTTTTGATTAATAATTGATTTTGAATGTGTTAGAATAAAATACTTGAACTACTCTTTTGTAAACTAGGAAAAATTTAGAACGACAGTATAGTACTTCGCAAAGAAATATAGGTTTTTTTTTTAGAATCCAGTCTTTAAAAAATGTACCTGAATAAAATTTTTCAATAAGCAATTGAAAGGTTAATTAAAAATTTTAGCTCTATTTGGAAATATGTTTTAACAACAATGTTGCTATAAATATGTACGTATTGTAAATTTGCAAAATTATGGGCTATGACCTTATTTAAACAAAGCAATTGTCTAAGTAAATGAACTATTGGTTTCAAACTTTACTTTTATATCTTTCTTTAATCAAATGATAACCAAATATATATATATATATATATTAGTATTTGGGTATATTCAACTGTTAGTGCAAGACAAGAAACCAAAATGTTTCATCAATTTATGAATATATATAATATACATATGTTAAACATACATTATAACATGAAGAAATTTTCTCTCAATAACAATAAAATTTTAATTTGTATGCTAAGGTGACACTTGGATAATCTTTAAATTCAATAATTGGTCATGCATGTTGGTCTAGTTAGTTTAATTCTCCCCGAGATGAACCTCGTAGATGGTTAGATGCTATGACCACAGTTTAAACAATTATCAGGTTATCTTAATATGGTAAATACAATTGCTAAATAAAATTGAGCAAAAAAAATATTAACTTTCTGAAGAAAATTATTTCATAAAAATTTCATAAAAAGAGCACACTTAATCCATCTCAGGGGTCAGAGTACTTGAAATTGACTCGTTTAGAATTGCTACAATTGCTGTGGGAAATAGGGTTAGGGCATTTATACTTTTGGCGCATATTATTATAAGAAATATTAAATATCAGGATGTGTATATAAATAACATTAATTAAGTGACTATGTCATATATATGGCACAATTAATTAAATCTTTTTAATAGAGATCTATCCAGTTAAAGTCAATTAGTTCAATTGAGGAGAAAGTATACCATAGCTCGCGCATCGGTTAGCGGCTGTAACAATTACGTAATTAGCGCTTATGTCGATCGACGATTTTTATTAATGTAATAATGTAGTGATAGTGTAAATGATAGCGAACACTGAACACTATGAACTTTACAAAATTCGCTTTAAATAATGTAGAATATAAAGAAAAAGCATAATACTTTCCTTCAATCACCCTGAACATGGATGGAACTTTTTAGTCCATCACTATACATTCTTTTCTTGATGGATTCTGCTTAATTTAAGCTCCTTTAATTCCTTAATTTAATTATAGACTTTTAGTGTCAAATTTTACTTATTTGTTACTTTCTGCCTTGGGAACGAATAATGTTACTGAATTATATGACGCTGGTTGACGCTACGTGCTGTTAATATATAATATGTATAATTAAACCTTATCCACTCAGGCTGTTAAGCATCGTATCTCTATTCAAATTATTAACTGTAATTTTCTGCAATAGCTAATTCATGTAAGTGTCTTGAACAAGGACAAAACAAAAACAAAATTGAAACTTAGAATAATCCAAAATATGAGAAAAAAAATTGTTTACCAGCCTGGCATTATATATCATTATGAGATCTTCAGCGATACCGTTTTACTAAACCTGTTTTTGAAACATTGTAAATTGTAAAACTTATGATAATCTACCATCCTCAGACGGTATTCAAGAATATGCCTTGTATAAATGCTCTCCGGTACCGGATGGCCGTTTTGCAACAAGTTAATTTTAGTGTTTCCCAAAACTGTATAAAAATATACCAAAATTAAATATCCTTTTTGTTTAATATTATAACAAACCACGACAACGTTCCCGTTGTGAAAGCTTGTTAGTTTTGATGTAGTTAGAAAAACCATTCAAGGCGTTTAAACTAGAGTTGCATGTTGGTCCAAGATTTCGTATTGGACCTGTGAAACTTTTTTTTTGATTCAGTATTTTTTGACCTGTAGGACAGGTGTATAAGTAATATTTATATAAAGGTTTATAATTTAATAATAAGGAAAAAAAAATCAATTAATTTATTCCACTTTATCATTTGCATGCATTCACGAGTAATCAGTCATTTTTTATCAAATTTATTGTAATATCAATAATTTTGGTTTACTATTTTCATAATTCAAGATTTTAAAATTTACCCAATATAATAGATATGTTGGCTTCCAGCCATTATGGAAAAAATTTGCTGTTGAAACATAAAGAACTGAATAAGGCAAAAGATATGAAATAAAAAGTGTGAAAAACCTTTTAATGTTTTCTTTTAAAGATCACACTAAGATAAAATAGCAAGTAAAATATTAATAACATATATTAGTGTCTTTTTCGTTTGAACATATATTTACCATTTTCTTTTACAATTGATTTCAAAGTTGTCATATATCTTGATTAGCCAATAATTTCATTTAAAACTCTGCAATTAAAATTAATTACTTCTCTCCAAAAAAGTTAAATAGCATTTTCAATTTATAAGATGATAAATTACTACAATATGCAATTAGTAATAATAGCTAATGAACCATCAATGAAATGGTCATGAAACATATTCATAATACAATTGCTTGATATTCAGGCTATTACTCTATGACTAAGAGATTAATCTAATTACCTAAGTGTATTTAAGCCTGGTTTTTAATTAAAAGGAAGGAGAAATCTGCTTTTCATGTCTTTAACTGTATTTAGTATTCCAAATGAGTAGAATGAATAAAATGAATATCTACAATAAAAGTAGGGCATCTGCAAACAGCTTATGTAAAAATCATATTTTGAGTTTAAAAATACCGTTTAAAAAAGTGACTTTATCTGAATTATTTGATTACTGTATGGTTGTAAGGCTAAAATTCTTTACTTGCTGCTTTACTTGCTCTTTTTGAACTAAAAGCAAATGTATCTTACTTTCTGCACAAAATTTGATTTGGATATTAAATTCTTTTTAATATATACAAGCCAAGTTAGGATTATTATTGCCTCTAATAAATAGTATTTATTTTTTTAGTGATTTAAAGGGAACAAACTTTTATCCAAAATATAATTTTGGTTTTAAGATTCACGGCTTTGGGTTAAATAACACATATCAATAATTCTTAAGTTCTTCTTTTTATTTTTGGAAGCAAGTAATGGTTCAATAAGTGGACTTCGTAATAAAAAAACCGGCTTAATTATATCATTGGAATCTAACCTCAATCATGGAATGTTTACAGTCTTTTAAAGGTTTGTATCATTAATAGGAAAAGGGAATTTGTCTGTTCATTTAAAACTCAAATAATTAAATGATAGGGTTTATAAAATTCTAGAATTATCTATAAAAATCGGCAGTGAGCAATTATATACATGTCAATATTAAAACTGTCTTATCCAATAATTTGTTAAATGGAAAATAGGAGAAATAATTGTTTTGATTAATCAGTTACAGTTAATGCTTGATATACTGTTGAAAGTTGAAGCAACTCGCTAAATGTGAATAGAATTGTTTCACAATTAATACTAGAGAATGATTATTTGACTGTTACGATCATTTTATTAGATATTAATGTATGAAAAAAACTCCTAGTGAAATGGTGGAAAGACATGCATTGAAAAACATAGCATAAATTTTTCGTATAAAATTACAATATGAATATCAATGTATATTCAAAAATACCATTATTAACTCAAAGGTTGCTAAAGTAAACAAAACAAGCAGTAATGTCATCTGGTTAGTTTTCCTTTGAAAACATTGGTTAGCTTAATATAATTATAAATATTTTGCGGAGGAGAAAGGGGGATAAAAAACACCGAGAGCTGAAAATATAATTCCTATCTACGTTTTGTTGGAGGGGGGAAGGGGAAATAATGTAATTATTGGTACAGTTACTATTAATCCCATATTTCAATGAAATATATTTATATATATATATATATATATATATATATGCAAATGGCTACTTTAATTAAATTAGCGGTTAATAATAAAAAAAAGCGGGGGTTTAAATATATATTTAAGTATGAATGCCGTAGTAAAATCACATACAATACTCTGTAAAGTGTTTTCTGATTCTGATTCAAAACCGTTAAATGTCAAAAGTGTCAAAATTGAGAATTCACTATATAAAATACCAAACGAATCAGCATAAAATTTCCTATTTTCTCGCGATATTATTGCTTATTAACAGTCATTCTTGTTTGAGGAGGCTCTGTTTTTTACTTTATTTTTTTTTCCTGTATAAATTTTCTTTCCTGTCTTCCTTTGCCACTATCTTTTCTCTTTTTATTTCTAACTACGAATTATACACAGTTTAATGGCTACAACTGTTTCTGCATCCTCTTTTGACTCTTTCTGTGGCAGCACAAATTCAACAAATAATAACAACAATAACAACGATAATAACAACATTACGAATCACAATAATAATAATGACAATAATAATGATGAAAATAATAGTAATTTCAATTCTCTATTAAATTCAGAATTATTTTTTAGTAATGCCGATAAAAATCTCGGATTGATCAATAAGATTTTTCCATTTTCAATAGAAATCACAGAAAAAATTATTGGTTATGCTTATTATATGGATGCCCCAAATGTTATTCCTGAAAATTGCGATAATCAAATCATCTTAGATAACAAAATAAGTTTACCAAGCACAGCAACCAATTTAACAAAAGGTAGATATTCAAATTTGCAGAATTTGATGTTAGTTAATTCAGGTTTCCATTTCTTATGCTTACAGTATCAATATAAATATTGTAAATTTATCAGATCTTTTAATTTCAATAAATTTTTATTGACTTTAATTAATACCAATGAATTGGGTAATTTTGTTAACATTTTGGATTTTCAAGAGTTTACCGCTGTTGGTCTAGGTAAATCTATTGAATCAATAGTTAAAATACCAAATTTAACAAGTGTCACGCTATTGAAGTGTTTAAAATTATGCTCAAAAAATTTAAATACTCTATTATTAAGTGAAAGTATTGATAATGATATTAATTTTGAAGTATTACAATTTATTTTTAATGATTTAAAAAATTTAAAATCTTTAGATTTTTGTGGCTCTTCAAATGATAAATTTATTGATTATTTTAATGATTTGGAAATTAAAAATGATTTAAAAATTGAAAATTTATCATTTCATGAATGTTTGAATTTTCCAACAATTACTTATAATAAAATTCTATCATTTACACCACATTTGAAAAAATTGGATTTATCACATACTCAAATTACTTTAAAAAGTTTAACGCAATTTTTAAATAAAAATATTAGGTTAACACATTTATCTTTGAGAAAATGTACTCAGTTGGGTACAATAACAGAATTCATTAAATTTTTGAAGCATCCTTCAATTTGTGGTTATGACGAAAATGATTTAGATATTGAAATAGACGATAGCGAAGAAAATACTAATGGAGATGAAAATGACAACAAAATTGATGAAAAAATTCCATCAAATAATTTAATATGGCTTAGTATTCAACAATGCTTTTCAAGTGATACATTAACAAGTGATAAATTAGATATAATTCTTGATATATTATCGAAAGGTGCACCAAATTTAGAATATATTAATTTAAATGGTTATGCAAATGTCAATGGTAATCATATTAAACAAATTAGTGGAAATTTTTTAAATTTACAAAGTTTAAGTATTTGTGATTTAAATTTAAATTTTAATGATGTTGATGATTTAAATATAATTAAAGAATTAAATTCTTTAAAAAATTTAAAGTTTTTAGATTTTTCAACAAATTTATGGAATTATACAAATTTGAAAAACTTAATTGATAATTTAGATTATGTTGAAGTTTTTGAAGTTAAACCATTCTTGAGTGATAATTTATCACATTGTTTCAAAATAAATAAAAAACTTAATGATATTGCCAATAATTCAAGTCTGAATTTAAATTTTAGTTTTAATCTGAACTATGTGGATGAATATTGGAGAGTTTATAATAATAAGGGGATTTCAAGAAGATGCTGGATTCATAAATTAAAGAATTATCAAGAATGTGAATTTTATGACAATTATGAGAATGAAATGGCAGGTGGTAAATTGATTGAATGGGATGTTAATAGTGGTAATCTATTACTGAGGAAAGTAAAAAAGGTTAGCTGGTTAGGATTAGCATGTGTTAAAATTAATTGTTATGAAGATGATGAATTTTCAAGCAATGATTCAAAATTTGGTAGCGATCAATTTGTTCGTGGATTATATAAATATTACTCATTGAATGTTTAAATAATAAAAAAAAATAAAGGATTTGTTGGTTAGGATATACATGGGTATATAATTTCCAGGTTTATGTGTAAAAATAGCATTTGAAATTAACTTTATAAAGCAGAATGTATTGTATTGTATTGTAATAATAAGCAGTGAACAAATATATATATGTGTAATGTGTAATATGAAAAAAAAGGTGCGTTTCCTATTTAGGAAATTTTAAGATTTTTTTTTGTTGTAATTCTTTTTTTTTCTTTAGTGAACAAACATTAAATGTTATAGTTTCTGCATATCCTACAGTGTAACGAACTTTAAAGCGATAAAAAAAAATGGCATATGGAAAAACGAAAACAAGAGGAAATTATAAGACGAGCAAGAACAAAGGAAGTTTATCACGTCAATCATATCAAAGAGGTTCAAATTCAAATTCGAAATCACATTCAAATCCAGATTTAGATTTAGATTCAGATTCAGATTCAGATTCTGGACCTCCAGAAGAGATAAATTTTAGGAAGAATTCTAATTCTGATATTGAAAATGAAGAAGATGAAGAAGATTTTTTTGATTCACCAAGATCATCAGGACATAATAAAGATACTTTTTTAAACAAGAAAAAGAATAAACATGCACCTAAAGAAACCAAAATAAATCATAAACCTGTATCTGTTATTCGTGATATACCAGGACTTGAAATTAAACGTGATTATACAGGTGATGGTAGTGTTCATGGACTTTATACGAATAGAGATGTACGATTTGATACGGCATTAGGTAAAAGTATTGATTATGAAGTTGTTAGGAAACAATATTCATTTTTAGATGAATATCGTGAAAATGAAATTAAAGAAATGGAAAGTATTTTAAAAAATAAAAAAATGTTAAGTAGAATGAATGAAAATGAGGTTGAAGAATTAAAATATAAATTACAAAGTACAAAATCTAAATTAGAAAGTTTAAAAAAGAAAGATAGAGAACGTGAAGCATTAAAAAATTATATGAAGGATCAAAAGAAAGAAAATGGTGGTAAATTTTTAACAAGAGCTGAGAAACGGAAAGTTGTTCTTGTTGATAGATTTGAACATATGAATAGTAAACAAAAGAATAAATCTATTGAAAGAAAGAGAAAGAGAAAGTTAGGTAAAGAAATGCGTGCGATGGAATTCAGAGGTAATTAATTAATTATGATTATATATTTAATACGTATGTATATATGTATGTATGTATTGATGTATGTACGTATGTGTAATTTCTTTTAATTTGGATATAATATCAAATACTATAGAAAATTTTTCCCTTTCTCTTTCTCTTTCCTTTTCCTTTTCTTTTTCTGTTTTTTTTATTCTATAAAAAGTAAAAGAAAAAAAATAAAAATAAAATTAAAATGAAAGGAAAGGAAAAAAGGGAAAAATTAAATGCAATTTATAATTAGTTTTAATGGTTATAAAGAATTAATGTTCAAGAATTTGAAGATTACCAGTAATGACGACATTTTCAAGAATTGAACCATTTGGAATATCAATTTTTTGACCATCTGAACAAACTATAATAACTGTACCTCTCAATTGAACATCTCTACCAAAGAAAACATTACCAGTAACAGTTAAATGATCTAATTCAATAATTTTTGGCATATGAGAAATTCTTTGTTGAAAATTAGAAACTTTTTTAAAATGAGAACCTAATTTAATTAAAGGAGCACCACCAAATCTTGAAGGATCAATAACTAAAGTACCATGTTGTAAATTAAATAAATCTGATTTAACTAATAATAAATCTGAACAAGTTTTAACAGGTAAAAATCTTGATCTTGGAACTACAACACCATGAGCATTATTAAAATATCTAATTGCAGCACCAACAGCAGTTTCTAATTGTAAAACTGACATATCTGAGTTACCAACAGTAATTGATTTTTGATTTGGAATAATTTCTAATTGTAAAGAATTTGATTCAACTAACCTTTTAATTGCCCTTAAATTAATCCATAAATTATTTGTATTAAAATTTTTAAATTTTTTAATTGATTTAAATTCTTCAATATGATCTTTTGGAACTTGAGCAATTTCTAATAATCTAATATGACCATCATAATCAATTAAAGTACCACCTTTAACATCAGCTCTTGTTTTATCAGTTAATTCCATTATATATTCAGAACCAGTTTCAATCATATGATTTAAAATTTTAGAATCAACAGTTGCACCTAAATTATCACCATTTGAAACAAATAAAATTTCTTTACCTTCATCTAATAAAGAATCTAAAACACCAGATGATACTAAACTTTCAAATAAATCACCATGACCAGGTGGATACCAAGAATTTAATTTATCATTAAAATTTTTTGGAACTGGTAATAAATTATCTTTAAAAATTCTTGGATATCTTGATTGATTAAAATTTTTAATTCTAATTCTATGAGATTGATATTTTTTAACAATTAATTCAGTATCTTTATCAGTATTAAAAGAATTCATTAATAATAAAGGTACATCAGTATCATAAGTTTTATTTAAAAATTCAATTTGTCTAACAGCTAAATCAAGGAATGATTGACCTTCTCTAACTTCAATAACAGATTTTGGACCAACACAACCCATTGAAGTACCTAAACCACCATTTAATTTTAAAACAGCTAATTTATCAAAATTTTCATTTGATAAATTATCATTTAAAGTTGAATAAGGAACAACTTTATCATTTGTTGGTGAAGAAATTTTATCCCAATTTAAAGTTGTTGAAGATGAAGCTTTATCATTAAGATATCTTCTATAAAGTGCAAAATATGAATCCATTTCATTTTCAAATCTAATTTTATCATTATTATTTAAATCATTTGGTAAAGTATCAATTAAATTATTTAAAGCATTACGCATTTGAGAAGCCGCCACATTTAAAGACTGATTTTCAAAGGCGAAAGTTGATTGTGATTTAATATGTCTAGACATTTTATTTATTGATTGATTAATTAATTGATATAATGATAGTGGGAGGGAGAGTGAATAAAATTAAAAGATAAGATAATATAATATAAGATAATTATATTTGGAATATTCAATTGAATTAAACAAGGAAAGACGGAAATAAATCAATAAATCAATAAATCAATAAATGAATAAATGAAAACGAGCTGTCAATATAAACAACATATTAATTAAATGCAACATCTAATTAATTAATTCTCTCTCCTCTCTTTAATAATAAATAAATTAAATAAATTAAATAAATTAAATAAATTAAATAACCACGAGTATAATATAACTATAATAATTTTGGGATTATAATATTATATTTTTTTTCTTCTTTTTTTCTTTTTTTTTTTTTGGGCTATTAATTGAATTATATTCTTGATTCCTGATTCCTCATGCTTGATGAAGATTAGAGCTGTCCACAAGTCCAGGTTTTTTTTTGGGGAAAATACCTATAGGTACTGAAAAGTCCTAAAATCTGCATGTCCCACTATATTCACAGAAGGCTGTGCGAATTACGTAATCAGCATGTGCGTCGATCGACGACTTCTATTTAGAAAGTAAAATTGTCTTTTTTTAATATTTTTAATTTCACATTGATTACATTTTTTTCTGAACTACTGTATACTGTATATAATAATGTATATAATAAACTAAAAATTAGCAATGAATTAAGTCAAAATTATTACCAATACAAAAATTAAACATTATATAGAAGCTTTTTTGAACGAATAATATAATATAATAGAGATTACCTTCTATTTTGTCCCAATTAGGAAATAATTTACCAACTGGACCTGTCATTTCGGCAAATTTTAAAATACCTATTGTTCCTATGGGTAGGTAGGTACTCGCGATTTGGTAGGTCCTAGTAGGTACTTCGTACTAAATTGTACCTAACGTGCAGCTCTACTGTAAAGTTACACAGTACAATTAACGTGTTGTTGGTGGTTGACGCGTGTTTATAATTTTTATTTTAACCGTTTGATTTAAATTTAAATTTAATTCTTTTCTTTTCTTTTCTTTTCTTTTATGTTATTAATTTATAAGTTACCAATGTTTATAAATGACATCAGATATTAAAGATTATAACATTTGGCGTAAAAATACTCCATTATTATATACTCAACTTCATACATCATCTCTTCTTTGGCCATCTCTTTCAATTGATTGGCTTCCTGATACTTTGCATTCTTTCAATAATAATGATTCAATTTCAATAAATCATAGATTAATTTTATCTTCATTCTCAAATGGTTATAATAAACAAGAATCTTTATTAATTACTGAAACTAAATTAATTGATTTCAATAATAAAAATATTAAAAATTTACAAAATTTCGATTATTTACAAAATTCAAATGAATTTATTTATTCTTTACCTTTACCTCATTTAAATAATACAAATGATTTAATAGTAAAATCAAATAATAATAATAATAATAATATAATAAATTTAGAAGATTCAAAAAAATTAATAACAAATGATACTATTAATAATAATATAGAAATTAATAATTCTGATATAATAAATTCAAATTCAAATTCAAATGCAAATTCAATACCTTCAAAAGTTAATAATTCAATAGGTTTATTACAAAGAATACCTCATTTAGGTGATATAAATAGAATTAAATATTGTCCTCAAAATCCTGATCTTATAGCAACTTCTTCAGATTCTGGTAATATTCGTATTTTTGATAGAACTAGGAAATCAAATAATTTCAATGATAATGATATAAATTTACAAAATAATAATGAATCTGCTGATATACTACTTAATTTTCATAATTCTGAATCTTGGTCTTTAGATTGGAATTATCATAAAAAATTTACTTTAGCAACTGCTTCGAATGATGGTTCAATTGCAATTTGGAATTTAAATAATCAGTTTAAAAAACCTCCAAAACAAAAATTTTCAACTTTAAATTCTTTAAATTATAATAATTCAACATGTATTTTATCAATACCTCAATTAACTATACCAGCTCATGATTTTGGTGTTAATGAAATTAAATGGATACCTGATCATGATTCTTTATTATTATCTGTTGGTGAAGATTCTTGTATTAAATTATGGGATACCAGAAATCCAACTTCAAATCAACAAGTTTTAAAATTTAATACTTTAAATCCTTTAAATACTTTAGATATAAATCCATTTCAAACTTTTAATTTTATAACAGGTTCTTCAATTGGTGAAATTTTTAATCTTGATTTAAGAAATAATAATACTGAAATTGATAATGAAAAAATAACAACGTCTAATACTTTATCATCATCTCATACTGATTCAATCACATCAACAAAATTTTCACCTCATTTGAAAAATACTTTTGCAACTTCTTCAAATGATGGTAAAGTTATTATTTGGAGAGATAATAAACCAATTTTTACTCATCATGGTCATTTATTAGCAGTTAATGATGTTTGTTGGTGCCCTTCTGAAAAAGGTATTTTAGCTTCTTGTAGTAATGATAATTCAGTTCATATTTGGCAACCAATATTATAAAACAAAAGATGATAAAATAAAATAAAATTATCTTTTTCTTTGAAAATAAATAATCCCATTTAGTACTTTAATATTAAAAGATTGAAACTGAAAAGTATAAAGAATATGATAGATATTATTGCAAAACAATGAGATCACCTTCAACATGTGATTAATCTTGCTTTAAAACAATTATACATATCAAACTATATATTAGGCGAATTAATTGTAAGATTAGCATCATAATTACAGATAAGGAAACTTTTTGCTCTAATAGTTACAGTAAAATCATAGAGTCTACATTTTAAATGCTTTTGACAATGAATTGAACCATAAATAGAACTAAGTAAAGATCGCTAAACTAGACTGATAAGTAAATATCCAAAGAAATCAGGCAACAGGTATGCATGGTATAGCATGGTATATGGTGTGGTATGGTGTGGGTATGGTGTGTATAAAAGTATAAAATATAACAATAAAGTGAATTTTGTTTCGCACTGACTTTCTAAATTTTAGATTTATAATTTGCTCTTTGTTTGATTCTTAACTTAACATGTTTTGTTTTCTACTATTGTAAATTTTTGTTCTCTTTCTTAGGACTTCTTACTATAAAATACTAATAGTGGACTTTAAAAACAAGACAATAATTAATTATGTTAGCTGGATCCACTAAAAAATTTCTAATATTTATTTGTATTGCATTAGCCATATTTGCTACATTTAGTATTACACCTGAAACACATCGTAAGAAATTACTTAAACCAATAAAATCAATTTATAATTCAAATTCAAATTCAAATGATTCAAATGATTTAGATTCCGTACAGGAATTATCACAATCTAATAAAGTTATAATTAAACCAGATGATGCAAAGAAAGATTATCTTAATGTTGAAATCGATCCAAAACATCCAGATCAAGTATTACCAGTTGATAACAAAAATGATAATATTGATGAATTAGATTTTACTGATACTTCAGTAGATAATGAAAAAATTGAAGCTATACTTGATTCTGCTCCTATATAAAAAAAATTAAGACTTACAACAAATTAAATAATCTAAATATATATATTAAACATTAAATATTTATAAATAATTTGGATAATTTCTTTTATTATTTAAAACTATACTTTCTCTGCTCCACTTAAACGAACAGCTGCACCATATTTTTGTAATTTTGTTAATAATGCATCACCTGATTTAATTAATGCATTATATTGTGCATTCTTCGTATCTGAGCGATTAGTTTGAACAATACCTTCAACACGATCAATAACACAATTAAGCTTTTTATTTGGAATAAATTTACATAAATCACAATCTAAAAATTCAATACTAACACCAAATGATGAAGCCATTGATTTTAATGATAATGAACGATAACTTTCTAATAACTGAGAATATGCACGACAACGTATTTCTCGTAAATAATAATTTGAATGTTCATATAAATATTTATCTTTTGTTAAAATTAAATCATTTGTTTCTAATAATGATGGGAAAAATTTTTTATATTCAGTTGAATAAAGTGATTTAACTAATTTATAAATTGGTAATAATTCATCAGTTGTTGAATTTATTGATAAAATTTCTGGATTTTCAATTAATTTATTCTTTAAATCTGGTCTTTCAAATATAATTGAACCACAAATTAAAGAATATTTAGCAACATTTTCATAAGTTGTTAATTCGGTTGATGTAAATGTAGATAATGATTCATTTAATAATTTTGATGCTTCTTTAAAATTTCTAATTGACATTAAATAAATACCATTATAAGTTTTAAATCTGTTTCTTCTTTCCCAATCACCACCTTTTTCAATTAATTCATTTGATTTATCAAGATATTTTTTAATAAATATTAAATCATTGTAAAAATATCCAATTCTTGAAATTAATAAATATAAATCAATTTTCGAACCTGTACTGGGAGCCAATTCAATTGTTTTCAATAAAGTCGTTTCTGCATTAATTTTATCACCAATGATTGCATAATACTCCCCTAATTCAGTCCATTTCTTTAAAATATCCATTTCTGATTCATCTTCTTTATCAAGTCTTTCAATTTCATTTTTAATTTCAGAAATATGTTTATTATTTTCTGCAACGGTGCTATCATATAAACTTTGATCCCATTCTAAACCATTAAGCTTTAAATCATAATAAAGATAATGATAATATGGTGCCATATTTTGTGCTTGAATTGCTTTAATAATTTCCTCTAACAAAGTTTCATCAATATTATTGCTATGTTGTACAAGGAATACTTTGTCAGAAAGTTTGAAATCTGGAACAATACTTTCGGTTTCTATCTCTGTCATCCTTAATGCTGTTGAAAATGTTAAATAAATATGGGTACGATATTAAACTTCTGTTAAAAAAATGTAAAATATGATAAAAAAAATCAAGTTTTTAAAGTTCAGTTTGCCACCCACTCGCTTTCTCTTGTCTTTGTCTTTGGTCCTTAATCAAAAATATATACCTTTTTTTTTGATGTTTGATTATTCTTTTAATTTGTGGTGAATAATCTCAATTAATAACAGAGTCTATTACTTAATAAGCTTATTTATTATATATATATATGTATGATATTTTGTGAACTGTAAAAAAAAATTAGTAACACCTATCTACCATCTTATTTAAAATGCATACTATCATACTATACATATACTATTAATTTATTCAGACATCGCTAATGTTTTCACATTTAAACAAAATATTTCTAAACTTGTAAGTACTTCTGTTCAATTTTCTTTTAAATCTTACTGTTATCAAGCATTTATTCCCTTTTCAAAAGGATGGATACCACTATCACGCAACTGCATACTTCTTTGCATACGGCTGCAATTCAAATATCAAAATATACTTACGATAGTGAAGTAACAGATCTTATTAACGACACATACAAAAACATTGAAACCGAATTATCACTTATTGAATCATCTATATTACCAAGTTTACCACCATCCAAAATTAAAGATGACTTAGAATACACTTTGTTTAAGAGTAATGAACGTTTCAAAGATCTAAAAGCATTATACAGAAAAAAGAAAATCGATGAAAAGAAAAAATATTTAGAATCATTATATTATAAATCATTTGATAAATCTGAATTATTAATAAGAAATGAAGGTAAAGACACTGCTGCAGTTGAAGGAGATTTTAAAATAGAGAATGCCAATGGACATGGGCCTACTGAGGATGAAGAAGAACAACTTGAAGAATTGTCTACTCAAGAAAAATTATTAAAACAAAATACTTTACTTACTGATAAATTACAGAATGTTAATGCTTTGATGAAATCTACACTACTTGCCGGTGAAATAAATTTAAATGAATTGGAAATATCAACAAAGTCTCTATCCAATTTATCTGATAGTTATGAATTTTTTGGTAATATTTTAAACAAAACCAATACATTGGTTAAATCTATTAATAAAGCAAGTAAAAGTGAAAGAGCAATGATATATAGATCACTTTATTTTTTTATTTCAGTATGTTGTTGGATCTTATGGCGACGAATTTTTAAAAGACCATTACTTCTCGTTTTGTGGTTAATATATACACCGATTAAAACATTGTTTCGGAATCAATCAACTGAAAGCAAGGTCCTGCCTTCATTTGATCAAAATATTATAAGTGCTACAATAGTTAGTGTGACTACCGCCATAGTTGAAGAAATTGTTACAAAGGATGAATTATAAATAGTGTAATCATATTATTTTCTTTGTACATGCTTATTAACGAATATATAAGTGTATCTATAAAAAAGAATAAAATAAATCGATTTTAAATTAACTTACTCTCAAGCTGGATCAGTAGATTAATAATCATCACCTCTTGAAACAACTTCCTTTCTTGTTGGCTGTAAAAGAACAGTATGTTCAAATTGTGCAGTGTAACAACCTTTAATATCAACTAAAGGTGGATGTTCAGTAACCAATCCTTCTCTGACCAATTGGTTCAACGCAAGTAAATATTTTTCCTCACCAATACGATCCAAATAACGTCTACAGAATGGAATTGTACCAAAATTCTTATCAATAGTTTCCATTAATTTTTTTGCACGATCTAATCTAATATTTGCACCAGGTGGAGCTTCATAAGCTTTCATATAATGAGAACATTCACCACTTTGAAAAACATAACCTTTACCTGTTGAACCGAATGTTTCAATAGCAATTGTTTCGTTTTCTTCTAATTTAGTTGTATCACCATTTTTAACGATAGGAATGCTTTTACCACCATGAATACGGCGGTTTAAAATATTATGACCATTTAAATTTCTGATACATTTAATTGGATAAACTTTACCATCTAACTCAATTTCATGAGATTCCATTACTTCTTCAACTGCTTCACCAATATCTGTTAATCTAACATCAATTCCTGCAGTTTTAATACCTGTATTTGTTGCTTCTTTAACAGCATTAAGTAAATCATCATATTTTGGATTAAAAGTATGAGTGAATGCACAATCTACAATATAACCATCAACATGAACACCAAAATCAACTTTCATAACATCATCATACTCAAGAACTGTTTTATCACCTGCATTCGGCGTATAATGTGCGGCACAATTATTCAATGAAAGACCAGTAGGAAATCCAACACCTCCCTTTAAAGAATCATTAGTACCAGACAATTCTCTTGTCTGGTTTTCAATCATTTCTGCAATATCAATCATAGCCATACCTGGTTTAATATTATCCCTTGCATGTTTACGGACTCTTCTGTGGACTTCTGCTGCTTTACGAAATTTGTTCCAAGTTTTTTCAGCTTCTTCTAAATTGGCGTCTGATCGAAGCTCTTCATTTGTAGTACGTTTCAAATTGTAATCTTGAAATTCACCAACTGGATATGTACCTCTGTATTCGTTGGCAATAGCATTTTCGAAGCTTTGTGCTGGTTTCTTCTTCTTCTTTCTCTTCTTTTTCTTTTTGTCTCCACTATCTTCCACTACATCTTCTGCAGATGCTGGAGATTCTTCTTCAATAGTAACATTTTCAACCTTTTCAACTACTGCTTCAACAATGTCACTCATGACTCAGTAATTCTTTGTTCTAATAACGATAGAAGATAGCAAAATCCTCCCTCATTGAATGTAAAGAGGAGTGGTTTTTAAAATAAATTTTGAGCTCCTCCAGTCTGCGCACATATTTTTCATGTTTTTTCATGTTCAATTTTTATTGTCCATTTTCATCACCATTTTTCAATCCAGCCAATTACCATCATATTCTTCCTACTTTCAATAAATAATCCAATCACACAAACAACTATCCTCTCAAAATATGTTTACTAGATCTTTTATTTCTATATCCAGAATCACTAGAGTGAGTCAAGGAGCTATTTTGAGATATAATTCAACCTCATCAAATACAGCAACAACTATCAACTTCGTCAAATCTGCAAAAGCTAACCCAACAGTTGAAAATGACGCAATAAAACAAACCAATAATTTAATTTCTGAAACTTTGAATAAAGAAGCAAATGAAAGCGGATTTTTTAATACCTCAAGACGCTATAAGACAAATAAAAGTATCCAACAAGATCCATTTACTTATGCATCTGAATTTATCGTATCTGATAAAATTGCTGGCCGTTCGATTAATGTCTCAAATCATGATTTAGATAGAGCAATTAACCAACTTGATTCTTTAGTCAGATCAAATAAATTAAAAGATATTTCTGCAAATCAACGTTTCTTTGTTAAACCAAACAAAAGACGTTTGGCTAAGAAAGTTGCAAACCGTAAAAGAGTTTTCGAATCTGGTATTGCTAAATTATTTGAAGTTGTTAGAGATGCTGTTAGAAAAGGTTATTAAGTTATACAAAACAAAATAGATTTCTCTTCCCTGTATATAACAAAAATTTATCTATAAATTTAAAATAATCTTTATATAATAAACATATAAATAAAAGATTACAATTATTACTAATATTTTTCCTTCAATTTCTGCCTGTTTTTTATTCCGCCATGCCATCTTCCAAATTTTCCATTGCTTCTTTGATCAAATGTGAACCTTTAGGATCTAAATTCAATGATATAGTAAATTGTTTAATAGCGTCATGTTTCCGTCCATAATGTTTATATAATTTTCCTAACAGAAAATGAACACTTGCTTCGTCAGGTGCCAAATTTTCTAGTTTTTCAAAATCCTTTAATGCTTCATCGAATCTTCCCATATTAAATAAAATTTGGGCCTTTTTAAATAATGCTAACATTGATAATGGCTGTAACCTGGTGGCAAATTCATATTGTTTCAAGCTTGCTTCCCTTTTACCTAATTTTTCTAAAGCCATTCCAATACAACAAATTAAAATAACATTAACAGGATTAATTTCAACAGCTTTTCGAAAATGATATTCTGCTTTACGAAAATCACCTAATTTTAAATAAACCATTCCTATTCCATAAAATGCATTATAATGCCTTTTATCTAATACAATTGCATGCCTAAAACTATTTAAAGCATTCTCAAAAGCATCTGTTGCAAGATATTCATGACCTTGTAATGTATACGCATATGCACAATTTGGATTAAACTCAATGGCTTTATTGAAACATTTAATTGCATCTTCTGGTTCTTTCCTAAAACTGAATAGATTACCAATACAAATCCAAGAAACAGCAGAATTTGAATCAATTTCAAATAATTCATGAGCAAGAAAACTTAAATCAATTTCTTTATGTAAATGCCATAGTAAAGTTGAATAATATTCCATATCCTTAATTTTAGCTCTATCAATCTCACGAGATTTTTTGAAATAATTTTCTGCTTCTTCATAATTAACAATTTCAAAATGTAATCTTCCTAATTTTGATAAAACCCATGGAGTATTTCGCTCATTTTCTGGCAATGAATCGAATATCCTAATTGCTTTAAAACAATCAAAAATTTTTGATGCTAAGTATCCCTTTGCTAATTTTGAATAAATTTTTATCAAATAATCACTAAAGTTAAAAACATCAGTGGGATGTTCTTTAATATCAAATAAATTAAGTGAATTATTACTAAAAACACTTTGATTATTAAGAACTGAAGCAGATGAATTTGATTTAAAAACATTATCATTTGAATTTGGCTTCAAAAATCTGATTTCTTCATCTATATCTTTATTCATATTCAAATTATTTAAGGTATTATTATGTAATAATCTTGATGTTATTGAAGTATTTCTTTTGGAAGATATTAACTTTGAAGAGTTATTTAAAGTTTTATTATTGAGAGACGATTTATTTATTGGTTTATTCATTGGTGTAATAAATGAATTAGAAGAATCAGGACTACTTGTTGAAATAATCGGTTGCTTAATCTTAGTTATTGGAGTTTTAAAGATTGGATTTTTACTATTGATATTTGTATTAGCACCTATAATACTGTTGGATTTATTTAGAAGTCGCTGTTGGTTATTAATTATTTCATCTAAATCATGTTCAATTTCTGTTTCAATGATTTGATTATTTGGGTTTGAATTTAAGTTTGTGTTTGAATTTGGCTTTGGATTGAAATTTCTGTTTTTATAAATGGAATCAACATTAACTCTAACCCCTAATTTACATAGCTCTTCAAAAGCTTCAAAGATGAAAGGATTTAGTTTCAGAATTTTTGAAAAATGAATTGTTGCCCTAGATATATCATTAACAGAAGAATATAATTTTGCTAACAACATATGGCAAGCAATTGAATCAGGTAAAATATCTTTTATGTTTTCTAAATTTTCCCATAAATTCATTGTCATTAATAAAGCTCTTATCCCATCAGGTTCTTTTTGTAATTCTTTACAGCATTTTGCGAAAACATATGAACAACCAACGTGAACACCACAATATTTCGATACTATATTATAAGCAGTCTTATATCTTTTCCTACGATATAAAACATGTGCATATAGATGAACCGCATCTAATTTTGAGTAATTTAATTCAGAACTTAAAGAAAATTTCCTTTTGTTGGAATTATGTGATGACTCTTTTTCTGTATCTAAATGTATATCTGAAGTATCATTGAAATTCGAATTTTTCAAAGAGTGTGGAGTTGGCGTTTCAGTTATACCATTAATAGAACCACCTCTAGTTAAATTTGATTTGAAATTTAATTTTTCAGATTTTAAATTATTGTTAGCTGTTTTCATTCGATCTGGATTCGTGTTTGTCTTTATATTTGTTATTGATTCAGTATTAAAAATTTCTGTATCTAATTGTGCTAATAATCTTTCAGCTGTAAATTCAGCCGTATCTAACATATCATGTTCAAGAGAATATATAATAAGAGGTTTCAATATAGCGATTGATTGTTCTGCCATCTTAATCTAGTTATCAATCCTATAAATGGGGAAATAAGAAGGGATTATAAAACAATTCATGCAGACAAAATTGTTTAACATAAAAATATAAACAGATGAAAACATGTTGATGCCCTGTGCGATTTTGGATTTTTTAATCAAATCAAAGCCTAATCGATCAAGCTAATCAAGCTGTCCGTTACAAAATATATGTATATAATTATATATATATATATATATTATTATTATTATTACAAGGGAAAATAAGCTTTCATTTCATGTTTAGTCATCTATACGTTATATAGTAAAATATTTAAATTCTAAGTTTTTAAGGTAATTTCATAAATTTAATTTTGGGAGTTCGTTTATTAATGCTAGATCAACTAGTATACATACGTTTTCTAATAATTGATTAATACTTTTCTTTTGATATTTTTGTCTTGTATTGATTTATAATTTACTATCAATCGTACCGACACTTTTACCATCAGCCAGTCTTTTTTCAGTAAGACAAGCAATGATAGCTGCTCCAACACCAGAACCATCTTCTGCATGTGTTAAAGTAATTGGATATTCGGATGGATCAGTATTCCATTGGAAAATATCATTAAGAGCTGCATGAGCACGAACTTTAAAGTTTGGGTATCTATTAAAAACAGAACCATCACTTGCACAATGACCAGATTTTAGGTCTATCTTCTTAACAATTGCAGCAATACCACAAACGGAAAGTCTTGCTGCACGAGTACCAATTAAAACACATAAATCGTGGATTAGTTCCTTTTCAGATTCAGTTGGTTCAATATTAAAAGAGTCTTTGAATAAGTTACTAACAAAATCTTTTCCATTTTCTTCAATCAATGATGGGAAAGAAGTATCCATCGCAAAAGCTGTTTGCAAAGGTTCAATATTTTGATTTTTAAAGATTAAGTCTTGAGAATAATAATCTAATAAGATTAATCTTAGAACTTCACCTAAATAATAACCAGCAATCATTTTTTCATAAAATTGTTGACCAGGTCTTGGTGATTCTTTATCAATTTGAATATCATATTTTGTTCTTGGTAAAACTTTCCATTCATTATCAAAAGCACCATATTCACAGTTAATTGCCATTGGACAATCATCATTAACAATATCATTTGGTAATTTACCTTGTAATTTTTCAATATTTTTACATTCATCATAATAAGCACCATTACAACCAGTACCAAAAATTAAACCCATAATTGTATCATTATCACAATATTTTGAAGCAACTAAAGTACCAGTTGTATCATTAATTAAAGCAACAACTTCAACAGGAGTTTTCAATTCATCAAGAGAACTTTGTAACATTGGAACAACATCATGACCTTCAACACCATCAATATCAAAACCTTTTGTCCAAGTTTGTAAAACACCTTGATTAATTGCATCTTGAGAAGCTGGATAACTAAAAGTAAAACCTAATGGTAACTTATTACCATTATAATTTTCACCATATTGATTATTAACAAAATTATTTAAAGAATTTGCAATAAAATCCCATAAATCTTTTGATTTACCTGTAACTAATTCCCTTGGAATTGGAAATTTTTCAGAAACACTGTTATATTTACCATTACCTAAAAGGGAAACTCTAATAACTCTTAAATTTGTACCACCTAAATCAATTGCTAAATATTCACCAGTTTCATTACCTGAAGGGTAATTTAAAACCCATGATGGGATCATTGGAATATTACCACCTTGTTTTGATAAACCTTTATTCAGTTCATTAACGAAATGATCAGTAATTTCGACTAATTTAGCGGCTGTAATTGTTAGTTCCTCTTTTGTTTTTGTGAAAGCCTCTTGTAAAGACATTATTTAAAATATATATAGTTTGAATAAAGAAAAAAATTAAATAAATTAAAATAAATTAAACAAATAAATTTTAAAAAGCAGAAAAAGAAAAACCAAATAATTTTTAAAACAAAGTTGTAGGATATTGAGGAAAATTGGGTCTTTTATAATGAAATTTGAACACCGTTATTATCGATATTAAGACGGTTTAATTTGAAAATCTGGAATAGTGTTGCCTGTCGCGCTAGTAAAAAGGTAACATGAGATGGAAAAACCTCAAGCCGTTGCCTATTCGTTTTCTACTATTATTGTACGGCTATACTATAATTGAAAAATTTGAAAAATTTAAAAAATTTATAAAAGCGAAAAACACGTTACTAATTTGCCTAATATTTTTAAATTTTTTATTTAAACTATAGCTTAAAAAAAGTTTTTCCAGTAGTAACTTAATTGTTTAGGAGTGAGAAAAAAAATAGTTCCATTTCCCCGGATCATCCTTCCCCGGATTAACTTACTCCACTTCACCCCACTATTTAAAATAA
>JAMAJE010000006.1:140117-287028 GCA_023629255.1 Pichia sp. PB3310 | reverse complement strand
CATTTATGTTTTGATTTATGTTTCCTACTTTCCAATTCATCCCTTTCTAAACAAGCTAATTCATAATCCCATAATGTAGCATATTGTCCGAATATTTCACTCTTTGAAGGCTTTTTATTAAGTTTATTTAATTTCATCATTCTCCATGTTGAGCCACGATCTCCGAATTCAAACGGTATTTCATATTCATCATTAACAGCAGGATTTCCTTTCAATATATCGAATTTTTCCCTTTGATTCTTGGGTATCGCTATACCATCATAATTGATCATTTTACGTGATTTTTTATTGTGATATGTATTTTCATCATCAATTTTACCAAGATCTGAACGATTTAAGCCTAAATCAATTGTACCATCATTATTTCTTATCCTGTCTAATCTCGTTTTTGATATCATATGTATATTTTCCTCTTCTAATGTTTCGGATTCTTCTGATGATGTGTTAAAATCAGGAGATTCTTGAATTAGATACTTATCAAAACCTGTTATTATTAATGGTGTTGAAATATGAAGTTTCGGGTACGTTTCTTTAGATATGGTTTTTTTATTTATTTTACTTTTGAGATTGGTATTGTTATCATTAATATTATTATTTTGTTTTAATTCTAAGTTATCTTGATAGACCATTTTGAGATGGAAAATAATGTTGTCGTAGAATATCTACTGTGAAATATTGACATGAACTGTTTTTTACGTGAATTAAAATATTATATTATATTATACTATCGCACTAATTTTTGTCTGTATTTAGGATTTTACATTCTAACAATATTACTTTCTTTTTTTTTTTCATTTCATTAAAAATTTTTATTACTTGAAAACAAACACGATTCCTAAAACCTATAAAACAAGAGTATATATATTTAAATTATTAAGATCTATCTCATTATACCTTCAAGTAAATTCTCTTGATCCACCTCTAACAAATTCTAAAACTTTCCAACCTTCAGTTTCTGTATTATCCATTTCTTCAGGAATTCTTGTAACAACCATTGCATAACTTGATAACAAAATATCTTCATCGCTACCAGCAACTAATTCACCAGTTTTGAATTTTCTGTATAAATTAATTTCTTGAACTCTTGCACCGATAACCATAACTGGTATATTATTTGGTTCTAACATTTTATAAGTAACAATATCAACACCTCTAATATCTAAAATTTTACCATCAGAGAAAATACCCTGATCTCTTAATTGTTTTTGCTTTGCAGCATAAATATTAAATGGAGCCTCTGACAACCAATTTTTTAAAATTTTTTCATCACCTTGAATATAAGCTTCAACAACTTCAGGAACAATATATTCTCTTAATTGTTTTTGAAATGCAATTGATGTAAAATTTGGATCTAATTCTTTAAATTGTTTAACGACTCTTGCAGCTTCAGTTTCTGCAAATAAACCACCAATTTTATTTAAAATTGTTCTAATTAAAACTAATAAAGGATTTTCAGCTTCATCCCATTTTTCTTTTAAAATTAAAAAAAATTTACCAATTGCTGAATCTGGTTTAATCTTTAAATTTTCTTTGAAATTTGATGTTGGTTTAATATCAGTTGCAACTAACGAATTACCAGCTTCTTCATTCTTTTTAACTAATTTTGGTTTATTTGCTAATTCTTTTTCTCTTCTTTTTGCTCTTTCTTCTTTTGATTCGTATAAACCATAAGATGATGAACCTTCATTAAAAACTTCAGAAACATCTTTATAAGCTTTTGTCTTTGTAACTGGTTCAACAACTTTATCAACAACATCTGCAGTTGTTTCAGCAGTTTTTTTAACTGCTTGACCAACAGGTGATTCCCATGCTTTATAAGCAACATTACCAACAACTTGAGCAGTTTTTTGAACACCTTCACTTAATTTACCTTTACCCTTTTGAGCAGTTGCATAAGCATCTTTTGCTCTTTTAAATGCTTCAGAATCACCTAATTCATCAGTTGCACTTTTTAATTGTTTAATTTGATCTGTAAGTTCTGTACTTTTCTTCCATTCTTTTCTAAAAGTTTCTGCAAACACTTGCATAGGAGATTTTGGAGCAAATTTTATAGAATTTGTACTAAATGAACGACTTCCTCCTCCTAATAGTACTAATGATGAATTTCTTAATGTGTTATATCTATACATTATTAATATTTCAATAATTTATGTTATATTATATTATCTTATATGATTTGATGTACTGTTATTTTATGTTGTGTTATGCCAATCAATATATTTAAAATCTGTTGTATATACAAGAAAGAATGCAATAATGTTTTTATTAACAATACTTTATGCAATCTATATGATTATAATCAAGAAAAGAATTTTTTTTTAATTTACCCCAACCTTACTAGCATTAATTATATCAATCATGAAAAAATGAAATATTCAACTCTCTCTTCCTTCTTCCCTCGCCGAAGCTGGAAAATGGAAAATGGAAAATGGAAAATGGAAAATGGAAAATGGAAAATTGGTAATTTTTTTTATTAATCTTTTTTTCGTCTGCGTCGATCGACGGATTGAAAAATAAAAATTAAATAGGAAATATAAAAAACATAGATCAATAGTTAGTTAGTATGAATATATATATATATTGCTGGATATTCATTTGGTTCTAAAGGGTTAATTTCATATATACTTATTTTATTTTATTTTATTATATTTTATTTGTTCTGTTAATTAGTTTCGTAAAGGAATACAAAGGAAATTTTATACTTGATATAATTAAATATATATCAAGTCAAATCTTGTTTTAAAACAATGGAGAATATGGGGTTAAAGAAAAACATGAAATCTTTAACTTATTCTAAACCATTGCCAAAAGATACATTAACTTCATCAAAATCTAACTCAATTAATACTGGTCGACCCTTTAGTGTTTATAAACCACCTTCACCTTCTCATACAATATTGAAAACTTCTCAAATGATGTCAACAGCTGCTAGATTAAGTGCTGCAAGTAGAAAGAATCATCGTAAAAATATTAAAGAAATTCCAATAATTATTAAAGAAAACGAAGAAGAAAATGATGAAAAACACGTAGCTGTTGAAGAAATAAAGGAAAATAATAATCAAAATAATCATAATGATAATGTTTCTCTTAATGATTCATTTAAAAATATAGAAAGTTTAGATAATTTAGATATAAATTCATCATCAAAGTTGAATGCTCAGAACATAGAAAATTCTCTTTTAAATATTGAAAATAATAATAATAATAATATAATTCAAGAACCAAATACACAGCTAGAAAATAATACTAATAACAATTATAATACTGTTACTGATAAATTGAGGAAATCAAGAATACCCGAAAAAATTGATTTAGAATTAATAATTGAAAACGATGACAAAGATTTATTATCATCAAATGAACAAAACTTTCTCTTGAATAAAATTATAATTTGTACAAATCTTTCAAATTCTAAGATAATAAATGATTCAAATTTAATATTATTACTAAACCATAGAAGATTATTAATTAAAGATATCAGTGCACAAACAAAAATTAATGTTCCTTATCACACAATAAAAGCCATCAAAGTTCCATTTTTAGATGCAAGAAGGTCAACATCAACAATTGTCTTAATTTTAAATTCATCGATCGTTAGAAAAGTTTCAGGATATGAAACAGAAATTGAAGAAATTGGATTATATTTACAAAAAAGTTGGAATCCAAAACAATTTAATTACTTTAAAAAATTAATGGGTAATAATATACTTGTTGGTAAACTTGATTCAAGAGAAACTTTAACATATTATAATCAATTTGATTTTAAACCTACAAGTTCTGAGAAATTTTATAATTCAGGTAAAGCAGCATCAATTTTGAAAAGAAAATCTCCAACAATATTATCATCTAAAATACCATCTTTTCCCCCTTCTAATTCTAATACTCCGAGATATTCATTAACACCTCCATTACCGATACCAAAAACTTCAATTGAAACTGATTTTTCCAGTTTAAATAGGAAGGAAAGATCACATAGAACCAGATCTGCAATTACTTATCAAAATGAAGATTTAGAAGATGAAAAAGCAAATGAACAAATGGTTATGGATAATGGTGAAACTAATTTAATTGATTATATACCACCTGAAAAGCAAATTTATTTTTATCCTGATTTAAAATATAAATTAACTAATAAGAAAACTTTTACTATTACGAATGATGATTTTAAATGTTTATATAATGGAAATTGGATAAATGATACCCTGGTTGATTTCTTTTTAAGTTATTCACTACAATTAGCAAAAGAAAAGAAAATTCCAAAGGTTGATAAAATTGAAATTCTTAATTCATTTTTCTTTACAAGTTTATCAAGACCTACCGATGATGAAAATTATTATAAAAATGTTAAATCATGGTTTAAAATGAATGATACATTATTTGATCAAAATTATGTAATTATCCCTATAATGCAAGATTTACATTGGTATTTTGTTATTATAACTGATTTAAAACTTTTGAAAAGAAAACATACAAGGCTAAGAAATAAGGAAAATAAAGAAAATAGAGAAAATGATTTTGATGGATCAAGTATTTTGCCTCTAAATGATAATTTTGTTCAAGACGGAGATGCTGATATTAATGAAAACAAAAAAGAAAGATCAAAACCTCCCGAATTGAATAATATAAGCATAAATGAATCTCCAGTTTCTATTTCTGTTAATGAGAAAAAGAAAAAAACAAATAGTAAATTTGTGAAATACAACCAATTCGGATTTGATAATAATAATGATGAGGATTTTAAACCTGAAAATGTTGTACGTACAGCACAAATTTGTATTTTGGATTCTTTAAGAAGAAACCATGAACAAGCAATTATTTATTTAAAACATTTTTTAATTGGTTATGCTGCAGAAAAATATGGTTTTGATATAAAAGCAAGTGAAATAGTTAAAAAAGTTTGTATGGTTCCACAACAAAAAAATTTTAATGATTGTGGAGTTCATGTCCTTTTTAATGTTGATACAATGCTTAATGATCCAAATAGTTTTGATAAAATGATTTTAAAAAGACCAAGTAATCGTAAATATGTTCAAAAGGCAAGAAGAGAAAATCAACTATTTTTTGATGCGGACAAAAGGTTAAATCTTAGGGATGAGATACGTGTTCTGTTAATTGATTTATTGAAGAAACAAGTTGAAACTAATGGTGGTAATTTATCGGAAGTTTGTAATATGTCTGTTCGTGAAAAAGAGTTATTGGATCTTAAAAATGATTTAATTCCAAAAGAAACAATTGATGATAATGACGGTACTTCCAATACTAGTGGTAATATTGGAAATAACCGTACTGATAATAATAATACATCAGATTCACAAAATGGCTCTAATGGGAAGAATGACAATGAAAACAATAACGGACATACTGAAAAAGAAAAACGAAAGGAACAAGAAGAAGGAGGAAAACATGGCGAAGACGAAGAAGAAGATGATGATTTAATAATTGTTCACGTCCAAGACAAAGAATCTTTTCGACCAGAACTGGAGCTTGATAAAGTTTTATCTGCAACCAGCCAGCTCAACCATAGTGTTGGTAGAAAGACTAATTCTGAAATTATGAAAAAATCTGAATCTGAACCAATGATGAATATTTCTGAACTTAGAGCAGCTACAGTTGATAAAAAAGATGAAGATTATATGACAGGTATGTCTGAGGAAGAATCAAGCGATGAAAAGATGAAAAAGACTCCCAGTCCTCATAAATTAATTGCACCAAAAAAAAGGAAATACAAACAACGTGTTGTTGTTAAACAAATATCCCCAGTAAGAAAAAGAAGCAGAAAATCAAATGCTAATTTGGAATCTGATACAGAGGTTATAGAAGGTACACAAACGACCAAAAGGAGAAGACGTGGAAAAAATAATTCGTCACATATTAGTTTAGTTGATTACAAAGATGAAAATTTGGGGCCAGATATTCTTTCACAAGATTCATATCACGGATTAGAAAGTGCTGTTTCACCAATTAACTTTGAGCAAAGTGATACTGAAGTTAATCATTTACAACATGATATTGATCAAGAAGTTAGATCATCACCTACTCCTAATCGTGAGTTATACCTTGATGATACTGAATCTGCAAAAAAATTAATTCGTGAATTTGATAGAGAATTAAATCATGATTTAGATGATAATAAAGTAGATCTTTCAAATACCAAAAAGTATGTTAATTTAAAGGAAAAATCTGCTTCAATTGAAATACCCGATTCACTAGAAAAAACTAAACCAACTGAAAGATCAAGTCATTATAACGATAAAGAACTTCAATTTACAAGCATTGATATTGATGATGGTGTCAAAGATAGCCAGGATTTTGATGATTCAAAAATGGTTAAGCTTTCAGTTAATATCGTTGAAGATTCCCAAGAAAAACAGGTATCGCCAATAATTTCAGCTTTCCATATTCATGCTGATAATACTGAGAAAATAAATCAGCGTTTAAGATCAACAACAAAAGCAAGCAATAGATCTCAAGGTTTAAATTATTCGCATCCAATTTCAATCGATGATGAGCATCATGATGTCGTTGATAATGTAGATGTGAAAATAATTAGGAATAATCCAGTTAAGGAGTTTAACAAAATATATGATAATTCAGATATAAGTCCCGTGAAGCTTTCAAATGAAGAAGAAGATTTACCGCCTCCATCAGATATAGTTATAAAAAAAATAGCCAATAAAATATTTAGTAAAAAGTTTTCATTCTCTGAGACATCACAAAACCAATTATCAGTTACAAAGAAATTAAAAGATGCTGGTGCAAATGTGATTCCTAAAATAAATGAAAAGGCGCCCAAGGGCAATGATAAAAAGTTAGATAATAAAAAATTAGAGGATAAGAAATTAGATGATGAAATATTAGATGATAAAAGATCGGATAATAAAAGATTGAGTGATAAAAGGTCAGATGATAAACGTAAACCAATCGAATTATTCAAACCCATAGCCGAATCAATAGTCAATGGTAAATCTTCGGGAACTTTATCAAGGAAATTAGATAATCCTCCGAGAAGAAGCATAGTGACACGTTCTAGGAGCCCTAAAAGCCTTTATTTGATTCTTGAAGAAAATCTTGAACGCAACACTAAAATTGGTACTAGGTCAGGTAGAGATAGGGATAGAAGTGGAAGCAGGAATCGGAATAGGGATCTAGAAGTTGTATCTAGTTCTAATGGTAACGTCTTACCTCGTAAAAAGAGGGGTAGACCTTCGGTAAAGGATATGGGAACACGTGAAAGTTACAAAAAACAGAGGTCATCTGATTATGATCGCAAGCGTGGTCAAAGAGAACTTCGTTTTGCAGGTGCAAGTAATGGATATGGTAATAATTATTTTGAGGAAAGCATTGTTATTTCAGTGTCTGATGATGAAAATGAAAATATTGTGAAAACATCCGACAGACCAAATATTTCCTCATTTATTACCGTGTCGGATGAGGAACCTTCACCGCTTTTCGAAATTGAGGATGATAATTGAATCTGCGTTATGTATGTGATATGCATATAAATAATATTTTTGCTACAAATTTAGATATCTGTGTAATTTATTAATGTATAAATATGTTATATGTTGGAATAAAAAAATTAAATCAAATAAGAAAACAGAGTAAAAATTAGTTAATCATGTGGAATAAGTCGCAAATGCATTGGCTGTTATACTACTTCTAGCAATGATATATCTAGAAACGTCAGAATCTGGATAATGTATCTTGCCTTTAGTTGTCATTATTGGTGCTTTATTTATATCTGGATTGGAAACAATTAAAGAAATTTGTTTGGTAATATTATCAATAGTGACATTGACATATTTAAAGGTTTCTGTCTTTTCACTCAGGTTTAAAGAAGAAACACGCGCATTTGCGATATATTTAGTATCAATAGAAGAATCTTGCGTTGTGTCAAACGAAGTGTCATAATTAGATGATGATGGAGGTGGCGATGAAGTTGATTTATTAAGAGTGGAATTTTTTAACGGTTTCATCCAATCATCATTTGCTGCTGATGTTGTTGTTTCAGTCAAACTAGGTGTATCTGCTTTTTCATTTATATCATAATCAGGGTCCGATAATGGCGCATCTAATGACAAACTATTGAAATCTATTTCTGATAATTCATTTGCAAAATTTGTTTGTTTAATAACTTCAATCGGATCTAAAGCAGTACCAAATAAACCGGATTTATCATATGGTTTAACAGGATTATCAATTTTGAAAGAAGACAAAGAAACTGATAAATTTTGATTTGGTTTAGATGCTTTTGTATAAAGTGTTGAAGTAAAATTAACAGTGGAATCGACAACTGTACCAGCAACATTATTAATATGTCCTTTCGTCTTCTCACCTATATTTTTCTCTCTCATTATCTTGAAATCTTTTAAGAGTGATAATTCTTGAAGTTTACTCTGAGCTTGAGAATTCATAATGTTGAAATCATGTATGATTTCAGAAAAAGAAAATAAGCTTGAATCGGACGCAAGTCCATGAACTCTACTAAATTTTGAAATGTTTTTCTGAATAAAAGTTAATATATCTGAATTAGAGAAATAGAGCTTTAGAGTTAACTTATTAAGAAATTCAGAGAAGTTGGATAAAACTTGGGGTATAATTAATTGAATTTTATCATTCAAATCTTTGTAGATAATTTCATTTTCTGTTAATTTTTGTTGATTTACTTCAACTTTATTTTTTTCCTTTTCGGTTGCCGTTGTGCCTCTTAACGAAGATTCTAATTTTTTAACTTGCATATCATAATCAATCTTCTTGTGATTTCTTTTAGTAATCAATTTCTCAACATGTTTTAAAGTTTTAATCATTTCATTACATCTCGAGACAAAAATATCAGAAGAGTCAGCTGATAATCTAGTGACTTTATCATATATGATTTTAGCAAGTTTAACAGATTGTTCGAGTTCATGAATAGTTATACTTGTAAACTCTTCATTTTTATCAACCGTTTTATCATTATTATCTTTAGCATTTCTAGATTTCACTGTCTCTAATTCAGAATGCAAATCTCGAAATATTTCAATCACCATTACAAAATTAGTTATTGCTTTAGCCCAGAAGTTTTTCCATTTAGCATCTTCCGATTTAAGATATTCTAAACCGGCAATTGCCGTTTTCACGTCATGTTCCCACTGTTTATAAATCACATCTTCTGCCGACTTTTGGCCAAACAGCTGATGTGGTGTTCTATAAAGTGCTTTACCGACACCCCTTAAGGACATAATTAATTTGATATTCTTGTGTATGGAGAATTGGTTAGTAAAAACATAAGGTTGGGTTTTCTCTAGAGTTGTTACAAATTTCTGAACATACGGATTTCAATACTAATAATATTCCGCGGAATATAAGATTTTATATTTTTTTCAGGCTGCAATGTTTAACACTCCGTATTATTTAATAGTACGTTATGGAATATAAGTAAGGGATGTTTTGCGGCGCTAACTTGGTAGTATTGATAGAATGGTGAAATTATGGGGGTCTTTGATGATCAATACAACCAATTAAAGTGCTCCCAACTATCAATGTTTACAGTATATGTAGTTGTTATTTTATTCATATAAGAATTAATAGTAAAAGGTCATTATACTAGAATTTACATTTATTGTCAGATGATTATAACTTTTGTAAAACATATGTTTTCACTCATTGTTGTTGTCTTTCAATCATTCTCTGGAGTTTCCCAAATATTTGGTCCCTGTGAATAGCCATTGGGTCATCTTTGTCTGATTTAAAAAATTCTTGTCGTTGAAATGATTCAGTTTCATCATCTATATCATCGTCTATATCATCATCCATTGCATCATCCATTGCATCATCAATATTTGTCTCATCGATATTGGTATCATCCATATCTAAATCTCTACCATCTTCTGATCGCCCCCACAAAATTGGTTTTTCATCAATTTGGGCAGATATATTTTGATATTCATCATCACTCATGCTTTTTAGGCCCTCATTTCTCAAAAAATCTAATTTACTAAATCTCCTTTTATCATTTATAATATCAAATTCATCATCTTGATCATCGCTTGGCTCGTCTAAACCCAGCGATACTAAATCACTTTCATTATCGTAACCAGCATCTTCATCTTCAGGGTAATCATTTCTGTAAAAATTTTCATCATTTGAATCTTCATCATCTGTATTAATCAATAGATTATCATTTTCATCATCTAAAAATTTATCTAATTCATCATCATCAAATTTAATATAACCTATATGTTCACTTTCCCATTGTTCACTAATTGCTTTATCCCTATAATAAACGTCATAAACATATTCTGAATCATTATCTTGCTCTTCTTCAATTACCGTTTCATTAATTGCTGGATTTAGATAAACTTGTTCTTTTGAAAAATGTGGAAGGTTGTTTGAATCTTGCGAGACACTCGATTGTCTTCTCTTTGGAGGTTTTACGTGATTATTTATTGTGGTTTCATCATTATCTTTTAAGTAATCATTAAGCATTTCTAGAAGTTCTGGTTTCAATTCTACTGGACCTTCCTCATAAGTCTGTCCAGCAATGTTTTGCGTCTGTAATTCTTTATCAGCTGATGTAGTTGAATCCGTCTTAGTATATGAAGAACATATCGAGTTATTATTATTATTACTATCCGTTCCAAAAGTGGAACCATTTGAAATTGATTTTCTAGATGACGGAATATTGAACACTGGTTTGTTATTTTTGAGGTCTTTATTTGCGGTTAAAACAGCCGTTGAATCTTGAATATCTTTCTCTTCCGTTCTTTTAAGTCTAAAGACATATCGTGGCCTCTTGATCTGACGACGACTGGTATCCATCACGAGGGCCTGCAATGGATCATCTGTCCTCTTTCTCTTGACTCTTAGCACCTGCGGTAGTTCTCTATTCATTATTTATTTCTCGTATATAAATATTTAGTTTGCTGATTCCAATTCAAAGAAGACCCTGGCATAAGATATTAATATATAGAAATAAAAAAAAAGCAATTGTGCCACCCTCAGTGTGCGGAGGTGATTCCGTATTGCGGTGATGTGATGCTCGATGGTCGAGAAGGGGCGGAAGAGGGACTTAAAAATTGAAAAAGATAACATGAATCCTTAAATTGTTGCAGAGCAATTGCCTGTTTGGGTAGTATTTGTTGAATTTATCAAAGAAAGCACCAAATAATTTCCAATTGAGTAATCATGACAGGACCTCTAACTTGGATTTTTTATAGAGGAAACAAGTTTTTTTTGGAAGCTTCAAATTTTCTTATAGGAATGATTTTTGACCCAACAAGGGATATTATTCTTATCACTGGAGGCGCCTCTGGTTTGGGAAAAGAATTAGCAGTTTTATTCCGGAATAAAGGTACAACCACTATTGTATTTGATTTAAAAATTCCTGATAGTGAAACAGAAGATTATGTCGATGGTGTCAATTATTACAGATGTGATGTCTCCAACAGCGAAGAAGTTCATAATGCTGCAGCAGATGTTAAATCTAATGTCGGCATTGTAACAGTTCTTATTAATAACGCCGGTATAACAACAGGAGAAAATGTTTTAGACTTAAGTTTTGAAATGATTGAAAGCACAATCGAAATTAATTTGTTATCTAGTTTTTATACAATTAAGACTTTTCTTCCTGATATGCTAGACTTGAAAAGAGGATATATTGTAACTGTTGGTTCGACACTTGGTTATATGTCACCAGCAAGATTAAGTGCATACGGTGCATCAAAATCCGGTTTAATTGCATTGCATGAAAGTTTAACTTATGAATTGGGAAATCCGGCTTTTAATACATCTGGTGTTAAAACATTATTAATTTGTCCGGGTCAATTAAAAACTCATATGTTTGAGGGCGTTAAGACACCATCAACATTATTTGCTCCTGAATTAGAACCAAGATATGTTGCAAAACAGATTTTAAAATCGATTACTTATGGATATCGTGGGGAAATTAAAATGCCATTTTATGGAAACTTTTTACCACTTTTAAGATCTGTTCCATGGCCATTGGTAGCAATTTTAAGATATTTTTCTGGTATTGATAGAAGTATGAAACAGTTTGTTGGTAAAGCAAAACAAATGAAAAATAACTCCGCAGTTTATTTGTCAGAAAAGATTTCAGTAGTGTCGCAAATATTTGGTAGCAAAAGCGGCAACATTAGCAAAATTGAATAATTGAACATACCTATCAAATGTCATAATCAAATGAATCTTTGCTAAAACAATATTTTGCAAGTAATGCTACATAATTAAATGATAAATTTGAATTAGAGTAAATTATTAACACATTTTTATTTAAGTATATTATACAAATTCATTTATTTCTTCTTCCTCTTAACAGACTTCTTTTCTTCCTTGACTGTCCTTTTAGCCTGCGTGGTAGTTGCAACTTTAAAAAAACCATCCAACCTTCCTTGTGTTCCACCTTTTAAGGCTTTTGATAATTTTGCGGCACCATCTCTAATTCTTTGTTCATTAAAACCGTTTCGTTTAACCATAAAATCAATTAAACCATCAAGATCAGGTTCTGTCCATTTCAGATCAACACTTTCACCTGATTCAACATCTGGATGTAAAAAGAGTTCTCTTGCTTCTTTGTATGGCCAATTCTCAGGCACTTTATATTTCGATTTCGGGTTTTCCTCAATTGATTTTATAACATTTTCAATATTCTTATGTTCTTTAATTAATTTTAATGCAGTAACAGGACCTATTCCCTTAATGGTTTCACAATAATCACAACCTAATAAAATACATAAATCAACAAAAGTATTTATATCAATGTCAAAACTTTGTAAAACTTTTTTAATATCAAATTCTTCTATTTTCAGTTTTCTTGCTTCCGCTGCTGTAACATTTCTAAGGAAATGAGCAGGACTATAACATAATGTGTCCATATCTTCAGATGCTGCACCATAAACTTTACCAGATCTTGACAGTTCAGCACATTGTGCTTCTGCTTCACAAGGAGCTTCAACAAACGGTATACCCATTAATTTTAATAATTGTTTGGCTTCTTCATTTTGTTGTCTACTAACTCTAACCGTTCTTCTTTCAAATTTTTGTAATTCTTCAACTGTACCAGTTTCTTTCATTTCTTCAGCTTTTTTTTCAGCTTCTTCTCTTCTTTTTAATCTTTTTTCTAATTCACCACCTTTTAAAACTGGCGGTTTACCATCAAAAACATAACATGGCTTAATACCATTACTTACCATTCTAATAGTTCTATAAAAAAATCCCATTAAGTGAGAAGTCGTTTCACCTTCTTCATTTGTAAGCATATTACCATCTTGTTGACGAACTGCAATTAAAAATTGATATAAACACATGGATGCATCAATTGCGATTTTACGTCCAAAAAGTGATTTCATCTCACTAGCAATGATCGCACCTGGAGCATGTTCCTTAATTAAGGCATTGAGACCTTTAATACCCATTTTTAGAGGCTAGAATTGATAAATGCAAGTTGTTAATGTAGATGAAATAAAAACAGAAAAACACGTTAAGTTAAATGACAAATGAATTTGTCACGTAAATAGAAATTGGAAAAATTAGAAAAAAAAATCAGAAAAAATGAGAAAATAAAATATTCAATAAATTCATTATAAAGAGAATTTGGGCTTTGAAAAAGAAGGCTTTGTACTTTGACTTAAATCTTGCATTGTTGAAAATCTTCTTTTATCTGTTCACTCTTTTCTATTCTTTATTCTTTTAAAATCTTATTGTTAAACAAATTTAAATCTATAAAATTTATGTCCATTCAGCTTTACAATACACCGTCCATAGCAACATCTGCAACCATACCCGTTGAAACAGGTATGCCCTTTTGGGAAGAAAAAAAAGGTGGTTCTTCAGGTGGAAAAGGTGGTTCTTCAGGTGGAAAAGGTGGTTCTTCAGGAGGTAAGGGTGGTTCTGGTGGCGGTAATGCGGGTTCCCCAGGTGGAAGAGTCGGATCTCAAGGTAGAACACCTGGTAATTTTTACTACAATGGTAGAAACTACATGTATGGATATCCAGTAAGATACAATGGTAATAGATATTATCCAGGAGGCATGATCGTTCCAGTAGCTTTTGGAGGAGCAGCAGGATATCTTATAGCTGGTCACATTTATCATACTTATACTTCAGACAACACCCTAATATACTCAGAAGTTCCAACAATGTGTGGAACAGATTTATCAAGTACATCTTCTGACTCAACTGATTCTTATCAGACATGTATTAGCAGTTTTATGTCCATTACTGATGGAGGGTTGGTTACAATTCAACAAGATGAACTTGCTTCTGCTAGTTATCAGACTCTTTCTGACAATTCCACAATTATCACTAGCACTGTGGTTAATACAACAACATCACAAACAGAAACATCAGTAACCAATACCATTACTGAGACCGTAGTTCCTTCTTCTGTTTCCTCAATCTCTTCGCATAAGGCCAACAATGGATCTTCACATCGTATTTCATGGAGTGCTCTTGTTGTAGCATTATTGGCCCTTTCTATATAAACATTTTTAATTAAATTTTATCGATGGAATAATTAATATTGGACAATTAAAAATCATTGAGCCATCCGTTTTATTTCTGTATTTCCATATTGGGAAAGAGCGATTATTTTCTGTTTTTCGATTTTTCAATTTTTTGATTTTTTGATTTTTTGATTTTATAAGTTTCTGATTTTCTGATTTCAATAAAAATCAAGATTTAATATTTGTCATCTCCTTTCTTTCTTTTAAAAGACCATAATACAATCTTTTCTTGTGACAAGTCACATTTTATAGTTATGTTTGGAAGACCTTCAGCCGGAACATCTGGGTTTGGAGGGTTTGGCGCTAGTTCAAACCCTTCTGCCTTTGGCGCAAACTCTAATAACGCTTCTCCATTCGGTGGTGCAAGTAATACTACTCAATCTGGTGGATTATTTGGATCAACTAATAACAATAATACCAATACAGGCGGAATTTTTGGTCAAACTAATACCAATAATAACAATACCAACGCTTCTTCAGGTTTTGGCTTTGGTAATAATAGTAATTCAGGCGGTTTGTTCGGTTCAACTAATACATCATCTCCTTTTGGTTCTAACAATACATCATCTCCTTTCGGTTCAACAACAACCAATAATGCAGGTGGTGGATTGTTTGGAGCCAACAATAATGCTAATACTAGCATTAATAATGCAGCAAATACATCATTTGGTGCTGCAAATACTTCAAATATGAGTTTTGTTGGTGCAAATACTACAATTGGTGGCGGTTTTGGTGGCTTGAATTCAATGTCAATGAGTCAGAATAAAGGTACTGCAGTTACACCTTTTAAACCATTTACTGAAAGAGATCCAACTTTAGGTACTTCTTATTATGAATCAATTAGTGCAATGCCTGAATATAGAAATTTTTCATTTGAAGAATTAAGATTACAAGATTATATTGAAAATAGAAGATATGGTAATGGTAACCCTGCTCCTACCAGCGGCTTTGGTACTACAAACCCTAGTGGTTTTGGTGGTTTTGGTACTAACACTAACGCTAATAATGCATTTGGTAACACCACTACTACTGGTGGTGGTTTATTTGGTTCAACTAATACAAATACTAACGCTGGTGGTTTTGGTTCAACATTTGGTACAAATGCCAATACAAATACTGGAGGTGGTTTATTTGGTTCCAACACTAACACCACTGCTGGTGGTGGTGGTTTGTTTGGCTCTACCAGTAATGCTACTAATACTGGTGGAGGTCTCTTTGGTGCAAATAATGCTAATTCACCATTTGGTTTAAATAATACAAATAATACATTTGGTTCAAATACTAATACTACTGGTGGCGGTTTATTTGGTTCAGCTAATACTAACACTAACGCTCCATTTGGTGCAAATAATACTAGCAATGCGTTTGCTTCTAATACTAACACATCTGGTGGTGGCCTATTCGGTTCTAAAAGTAGCACTGCTACAGGCGGTGGTTTATTTGGCACAAATACTGCTAATACACAACAAGGTGGCTTATTTGGTTCTAATGCGGCTAATGCACAACAAGGTGGTTTATTTGGCGCAAATACTGCTAACACACAACAAGGTGGTTTATTTGGTTCAAATGCTAATGCAAACACTATGAACAAATCAAGCTTTGGCTTTGGTACTAACCCCAGTGCTACTTCAACTGGTTTTGGTACCTCTAATAATAATGCTGGTGGTTTATTTGGCAGCAGTAATACCAACCAAGGTGGCGGCTTATTTGGTACTAGTAATACTACCCAAAGTGGTGGTTTATTTGGAGCAAAACCTGCAGGTACCACTGGCGGATTATTTGGTAATACTAATGCGAATGCTCCTTCTACTGGTGGCGGTTTATTTGGAAGTAATAATGCAGCGGGTACTACAGGTGGTGGTTTATTTGGTAATGCTAATGCTAATACTGGTGCATCTGGTGGTTTGTTTGGTGCTAAACCAGCTGGAACTACAGGAGGAGGCCTGTTCGGTAGCAATGCACCTGCTTCAAATACTGGATTTGGAGCTAAGCCTGCGACAACTGGTGGGCTATTTGGCGGTAATGTTGCTTCTGGTGCTGCGCCGGGTGGTGGATTGTTTGGCAACACTTCCGGTACTACAGGGGCTAGCGGTGGTTTATTTGGTAATAAGCCTGCAGGAACAACTGGTGGTCTCTTTGGCAATAAACCTGTTGGAACAGCAGGTGGTCTTTTCGGCAATAAACCAGAAGGTACAACAGGCGGTGGATTATTTGGCAATAACAATTCTACAGTAGGTGGTGTAACTTCAACTGGTTTATTTGGTAGTAATACTAATAACATCGGGGCGGCTGGTATGCAATCAGGTGGTTTGTTTGGATCTCAACCTCAGCAACAACAGGCATTTAATCCAGCTACTCAAAACCCATATTCTTCAGGCCCATTATTCAACAATACAAATCTTACCGTTGGACCTATTGTTCCAGTTGTTGAAAAACCAGTAGCTACTCCAATAAAGGAAATTGAAAAGAAAGAGGTATCATTGACTTCTGCTTATAGATTAAGTCCAAAACCTTTATTTAATCCATCCGAAACTGTAGTTGGAAAATCTGATGGCATTATTTCATCTAAAACACCATTAAAAATTCAGGATTCTGCTGCCATGAAAATCATTGGAAACTCAGCTGAAGCAAATGCATTATCAAGTCCACAAACTGATAAATTGATTCTTTCTAATCCTTTATTTGCACGTTCAAGAAAAATCGCCAAATTATTAATAAAAAATAATCAAGAATCCAAATTATTACAACAAAGTAGAACACCATCGAAGAGTATTGACTTGAAATCTGAGATGGAATCATTGATTCCAAAACTTGAAGCTAAGGATGAATCCAAAGATGCTGAGACTCCAAAAGTTGATGCAATAACAGTTTTAATTTCGAATGATGCTGATACAGAAGAAAAGAATGAGTCAGAAATAGATGAACCTTTCGAGACAATTGAACCAGAGGAAGCTGAGAAGCCAACGTTACCTGAAGGTTATTTTACATCCCCATCATTTGAAGAATTATCATCATATTCGCCTGAGCAATTGATTTCAGTCAAAAATTTTACCGTGGGTAAGACGGGTTTTGGTTCAATAGAATTTGTTAATCCAATTGATCTTACTTCAATTCAATTAACAAATATCGCAAATTTGATCGTTTTTAACAAACATGAATGTATTGTTTATCCTGATAAGCAAAGCAAACCTAAGGTTGGTGAAGGATTCAATGTTCCTGCGATTATTTCATTAGATGGTTGTTATCCAAAGACAAAAGACAAGAAGGGTTTTATTACTGATCCAAAACATGCGGCTGTTATTAAACATATTAACAAATTGAAAAAGATTCCAAATACAGAATATGTTGGTTATGATGCTATTACTGGTACTTGGAAGTTTAGAGTTGAACATTTTTAGGTGAAAAAAAAATGAAAATAAACTGTATTAAACTATTTTTTTTATATAAATCGATGTATAAATATATAGTTATAAAAAAACATATTTGATTTAACGTTTTTGAATTGTAGCTTCGATTGGTTGGGTTCTTGCGTTCATTCACAAATTAACTTGTAGGTCATATAAAACGATACCTTCATGTTTACTTAATTTTTCCCTCTTTGTTTTGTAAACGTGGTTTGAATCAAATGCTCCTTGAATAAAAAATAGATAGTTAAGTAAGATTACAATATACAACAGGTTTTAAATTTAAATAGGTTTCAGCGGCCTGACCAGCAAGAAGTGAATAAGTTACAGCAAAACATTTTTTTCATGAAAAAGCTTATGATGAGCCATGTACTCAGAGGTTACCCTATGCAAATCACATGATGTATCTTCAAACTTTATTCCCTGACCATGTATATCACATCTGATGTCGAGGTTAGAATACACACCAAGCAACTGATTATATAGTGAGCAATCCACAAGAAATTCAGTAGCCGTAAGTGGATGTGTACTAAAATCGTCAAAAGTGCTATTTTCCACATTAGAAAATGCTAAAACTTTAAGTGATGTAGGAATAGTTTGAAGACCATAAATTTCTACTGTAGAATTGTAATTAAACCTATTGTACACAACAAGTTTTTCCAATGTGTAAGCCTTTTGAAAATCAATCAATGTAAAATCTACAATCGTTTTGTCATCGTCACATTCTATGATTAAAGTTTTAACATGAAATGGAACAACAAAACTATTCTTATTTTGTTTTCTAAACGAACTTTGAAATATTTGAATATTTTTAACAGATTTGGGTAAATAATTTGAAAGCCAAACATAATCGACATTATCACATAAAAAGCAGATATCTTCAAGATGTTTCAAATTTGATAAATCACCTAATGTTTTCAAATCGCATTGTAAATCAAGAATGATTGTTAAATTATTTAAATTTTTACACTTTTGAATAATTGTTAAATCTTGGTTATAATATGCGGAATCGGTACTTCCAATTTTTAAATTTTCAATAAATGATGGATCAATGAGATTAAATAGGTTATTTGTTTTCATTAAATAATCGTCAGTCTTTTGAACCATTAATGTTAATTGTACATTTAAATCAGATTCATAATAACCGTTTTCTTCGTAAAATTTTCGAAATTTAATAAATTCTGATAGTAAGGACGTCCATGAATTATTAATAATATTGATACAAAATGTAATTTTGAATTTAACTTCCTTGAATACCTTTGTACATAACAAATTTCCATTTTCATCACGTTCGTGTATTTGCTTAATAATTTGGATTAATGTAGATACTAATTGTGGTTGTTCAATAGCTATTTCAAATAAATAATTCCATGGAGATAAAAACTCAGGATCTTCTAACATTGTCAATATATTTTGAACTTCATAATCATAATGTTTCATTTTGAAATATTTGATTTTGCTGTACAAAGATATATGATTGAATTTAATTGGCGTATCAGATTGAAGTAAGTTTTCAGGGTATACTTGCCTAAAACTTATATCATCACTAATAAAATAATCTATGTCTGCATTTTTGAAAATAATTGAATTGTTATTTAATAAAGTAATAAGGTTTCTTAATTGAAGGTCAGCTAATTGTGAAAATATAATTGTATCTAAAGCAAAATTTCCTACTTCAAATCTTATGCCCTTATCATTAATAAGAACATCATAATCTTTTAAAGGGAGATAAGACACATATTGTGGGTTTTCAAGAATGAAGATAAATAATTCAGATGAGGTAAATTGAAGCTGGCATATTTTATAGAAAAATTGCAATTTCAATTCATCAGGAAGTATTTTAATTATTGATTTGGCTTTGTCCATGGCTGCGTATATGCTTTAATCGAACAATAAAACATGATTAACTAGTAGATCGATTTTTTTTAATACAAGAACAATTAAAAATCAATTTTAAAAATTTGGTTTTCTCTTTTAGGAAATTTAATTTGAAATTCAATTACGTAATATTGTGCTGCTTTTTTTTGTTTCTGATTTCTTTTGTACTAAAGTAACGTGGTAAGTGAAATTTAAAAATTGATAATATCACTGGCCATTTTTAACAGTTAAATAATCCTACGATAACATTTAGTTTTTAAATTGAAATTCAAACTCAAAGTCGTACTCATATTCATATAAGAAACGAGATACATCCGTCTAAAGGAAAAAAAAGAAAAAATGGTGGCATTATTTTCTTTTTTTTTTCATTTGAATCATGCAATAAAATGCTTAAAGAATTTAAAAATCTACGTTCAATTTAACTTTGCATAAATGTGTGTTTCTTAAAGATTATAATTTTTGAAAATCTATATAAATGCATCTCTGATAAAATTACCTACAGATAGATCAAAGTTTGGGAAAAATATAACATTCCTAATCAAGCAACTGTCGCGCGATAACATGTTTCCATTACAGCAATATTATGTTGTTACTACCAGATCAATTATAAAAATATGTAGATGTAAACAAACAAAAATAGCTGAAATATCGTATCTTTTTATAATACAAACAGGGTATAATCTAACAGATAGTGATAGTCTAGAAAAAGTATGGATGATAATTTTGCATCACAAAAGGAAAACCACCAGAAAAGGCTATCTTTGCCATTCGGATCAGAAAAAAAGAGTTATAAGGCACAAATATCAAACAGACGGCATACTCTGGTTTCAACCAGAGGTATTTTAAAACCAAATTCAGATGGAAATAATACTATCATTTTCCCAAACACGACTTTAAAAGAAAAACGACGTGTTTCCTTTGCTCCAGAGGTTACTTTACATAAGATCAATTATTCTAAATATACCGATGAGGATCATAAATTAAAAAGAAAAAATTCATTGGCCAGTAAAACACAGAATCAAGATATTTCATCTAAATTGAGTACTTCTCAGTATATAGGTAAAGTTTATCCACATGATGATATACATTCAATTAACACAGATATTGGAATTGAAAATAATAAATCAACTAATATTAATACTGATAATTTAGATACTCCTACTAAACCCCAGTTTGTTGTCGATGATGATACACAAGCTATGGAAATGAGCATCGAATTAACTCAACAAATTCTAAAACAACAAGAAGCAATGAAAGAACAGAATTTTAAATATGTTGAACAAGAAAACATACCTGACACTCGGAATAGTTTACGTGATTTGTTTGATGAAGTTGAAAATGAATCAAATCAAAATGATGAAGATGAAGATGAGGATGAGGATGACGATGATGATGCGGATGAGGATGAGGATCAAGATGCACAGGGTGAAGTTGAAATGGAGTTAACAGGTACCTTGACCTCCATTGTTCCAAAGACGGATTTAATAGATCAGGCAAAAGATGTTTCTATGGAATTTACCCAGACGGCACATTTCACTTCAATTGCAAATAATCAAGAAAATCTTAGCCAGATTGTTATCCAACAAATGGAGAAAGAGGAAAAACAAGATGAAGAACCAATCTTGAATTTAACAGCAGATTTAAGTGTTTCGTTACCAGTAAATACAATAGAAGATGAAGAAATTCAGACAATGGAATTTACTCAACCAATTCAAAATGAAGTAAATAATATCGAAGATTCGGTCATTGAAACTACACAAGATTTGCAGAATTTGCAGATGGAATTTACAGAACCGATAGAATATAACGCAAGAAAAATCAATGAAGAAGACATAACGAATGTGGAACATAAAGAAATAACAGGAGACAAGGTAGAAAAAGAAAAACATATAGAAGCAACAGAAACCCTAACCGAAGAAGAAGAAGAAGAGCCGATGGAATTCACTCAACCAATTTCAAAAAATGACAATAACATCGCTGCTAAGCTCAGTGAAGGTCCTGAGCTCCCACCATTATCTTCTGATGATAAACTTAGTGTATTAATAGAAATGTCTGAACCGCCAACTAGTGCCCATTCCGAATCAAAAGAGTATCAAGAAAGCCAAGTTAATGAGACAACAGGGATCCTTGAGCTGCAGCAACAAGGTGTTGTTGCGGTCGTTAACTTTCCTAAATCAGCATCCACACATGGTGTGGAAACCAAGATTGCAACACATGATGATTCTCAAACTATGGACAAAGATGAATTCATGAATAGCTCTATTAATTATGAAAAAGATACAAGCGAAATGGAAACTTCTCTAATTGGCACTGAAATGATACCTTTGGCTGAAGTTACCGGAGATTATACTGAAAATCAAGATTATGATTCTGACAATTCTTTTACTGATGATAATCACGTAAACGTTTCACTTGACGTCTTTTTAAATGATGTGAACGTTCAATTTTTTGATAATATCGGTCCAACGGAGAACGAAATAGAACAAACATTGGAGTTTCATACAGGGCTTAGATCACCACCAAGTGTTTCTTCACCATCAACATTATCCTCTGCGTCAAATTCTTCGATACCTTCATCAAATCTATCTAGTAAAAAATCGAACTTAATCGATTATATTGAAACATGTGCAAATATACCATACTATCATTATATTGTTCATTTAATTAACCAATATAAATCGTCGATTCAATCTATTTCGACAATGGTTAATACCTTTTCAAATGATCTATTAGAGTCTAATCCAACCGCAATTAGAGAATATTATCAACAATTGGAAGATGTTAAAAATGAGCTACGGACTAACTACCAAGCAATCGCTTCATTTACTAGGAAACAAGCTAAATTTCAAAATATGCGATTCGTTGCAAGCTTATTAGAGCAGTTATCGTCTTCATATGAACGAGCAAATCAACTTCTTGAAGCAGATTTAACAAAAGCTTTAGAATGGAGAAGGGGAGTTTTAGTTGAAAGACAGCAAATGATTGAAAAAAAAGTTGAACTAGATCAATATCTTCAAAAACTGAATGCATTGAAAGATAACTGGAACTCACTAAATATTGAAAAAATAAAAAAATCTAACGAAACATTAAAAAGCTACAGAGATAATATTGAAATAACAAAACAACAAATTTCAGAAACCTCAAAATTATTAAGTTTAAAGAATAAATCCTTAATTGAAAAGAAAAGAAAGAGAGAACAGCTTTTGATGGAAATCGAAGAGCTGCAATTAAAAGTCAACCAATCAACCGTTCCAACTTTTGATGAGCTGAAAATTTTAAGAGAAAAACTATTAAAATTAGAAAAAGAAAAATCTATAAAATTAATATCTATGGATGACATTACTTTATTGATTATGAATAGTCTAAAAGTAGCATTTCATAAAGCGTCAAATGATGAATATACCGTTAATTTGACTGTTGAAGATGTTAACCAATTTCAACCATTTTCTGTATTAATAGATAATTTCTTGAAAAATCATCAAAATCAATTATTAAAAGGGGAAGATATAATTGAATACATAAAATCGTTAGTCTTAATATGGAAAAAATTTATTAAAATTTGGAAGGATTTATTAAGTATTTCATTCCTCCATTCAGGAAATATTGATGGCAATATTTTCAAATTTGAAGTTGTTGTTTCAACCTATCTAGATTTTGATCAGAAAAAGTTTGAAGTTGAAGCTACCTTAGATGATGTGATGAATTCTGAAAGTCCAATTAGTGTTAAACTGACAACTAAAAATCTACTCAATTCTAATATTGAATATAACAGGTTGTTGGATGAGTTGAAACTTTCATTTAACAATGAAAACAGTGTTATTAATAGATTAACTGTAGAATAAAAAAATTTAAAGATCACTTAGGATTTCTAAGTTTATATTATTTTAGTTTTGTTTAAAAAAAATGTAACTAAATTATTTTCTAGCCAAGTATAAAAAGATTACCCAAAAATATTTATCAGAAACTAAAATAAATAATTATAAAGAATATATAACTAAGATTTAGTTTTGAACCTACTAATTTTTTACCACACCATCTCCATCAACAATATTTAAAACTGAAACCTGATCAGCAATATCATGTGATTTAGGTACCATGAAACTTGAATTCACAATTGTATTTTTATCACCCATTGAGCTATTCTGTGAATGATAAATATTCGCTGGAACATCAACGATTGTAGGAGTAGATACAGAAAAAACATTATCAGCAGAAACGAGATTTGGATCAGGAAGGTGGGTAGTTAATGCAGCCGGAGTTTTATTCGGTAGTAAAGTATGAGGGATTGTTTTAGGTTTATTTTCAGTTTTACCAAAACTCAAAAATAGCTCATCATCTGATGAACCGTCATCTTCTTCCTCGCTATGATTATTATATGCATGATTTATTAGGTTTAGCTTTGTACCATAAATTGAACTTTTTGTTAAATTTTTAGAAACGCAATCATTATTATTCCTGTTCTCTATCAAAGTAGGAACCGGTTGAACACTTCGTTTAGAAAAATAATCATCAGAATCATTACTAGGAGTAAGGGTAGTTATTATACTTTTTCTCATAGGTGGAATATGCCTTTTTGAAAAAAAATCATCGTCATTATCATCATCATCGTCATCATCGTCATCATCCTCTTCACTATCACCATTACCACTGGTAAAAATTGCACGTCTGGAGTTAGAGTTGTTGTTATTTGATATTAATCCTGAACTTGACGAAGCATGATTTTTGTTTGGCCACTGGAATTCTGAATTGGATTTTCTATTATATTCTAAATGCGTATTATCATGCTCATTTTTATCAGTACTATTGTCATTATTTTCTGAATCTGAAGAGTCAGACATGTTTGAAAAGACTGTATTTTTAATTTTAAATTCATTTTGTACACTTCTATTTATTTGGTTACCATTGAGCATTGGATTGGATGTTGGTATCGCATTTCGCTGTTGATTTCTTGCATTGATTGGGCTTCTTTGAAGGCCAGTTGATAATACCGTTGATTGAACAGGGGATATTTTCTTTGGACCCTTGCCTCTTAAGTTATTCAACTGAGTGGCAACGTTGGTTATAAATAAACCACCTGTAGATGGACTGTTTGAATGTTTACGAACCATATTTAAACTTTCTCTTGTATCTGAAGAATGTGAAAATCCATCATTAAAACCGATAGTTGGAATCAAAGTAGGGGATCCTCTATTTGATGCAGTGATGGGTATTCTATTCGAATTTCTATTTGGTAAAACTGCATTTCTATTTGAAAAACTACCGAGATAACTAAAGGTAGAATTAGTATGCGATGTTGGACTCATGAATTTAGCATATGAATCATCATAAAAACTATCTAAGGATGCAAAACTGGGATTGATTGCTAATTGTACACTTGAATTACGACGTTCATCACCTTCAGCTAGTTCTCTTCTATAATCATATTCTTCGTCATTATTTTCGTCTTCTTCAACATCACTATCAAGGTCCTCATGATGACTTTCATCCATTTCATTATTAATAATTTTATCAATTTTACTCTGATCAGAATATTTTTCATCATTGAATGAAGAGTCTTCATCAATTACGGGACTACTTGCAGATAATGGATTATCTGAACTTGTTGGAGATGAAAATGCGAATGAGTTTTCCTTCGGAAGATTCAATTGTTGTCCACAATTATTTGAAACTTCAAAGTTATTATTCTGAGAAAATGACAGGGTAGACTGTGAATTTTTGTTAACTTCTTCAGATAAAATATAACTACAATCATCCTTTAATCCCATTATGTGTGTATTTTTGAATAAACTATTTGGATAAATATCCTTTTGATGTTTCATTAATGAATCATTTGAAGATTCATTATTATCATTTTCTAAAATTTTTTTCTTTCTCAAAGCTGCAGTTATTTTTTTCTTAATTCTATTACCTAAGCCAACAACTGCTTCATCAACTTCTTTATTGCTAACATCAATTTTCATGTTTTTATTCCAACCTGCATAATCATCTTTCCATACACCATCTTTTAAAGCATCTAATAAAAATTGATGTTTTTTAATTTCATCAATTTCAATTCTATTGTCAGGATTTTTTTCAAGTAATTTTGAAATTAAATCTTTGACGATGTCAAAATCATTATCTGAAAGTTTTTCAGCAACACGCCAGCGTGTCATATTAGGGAATTTAACATCATCATTATTAATTTTTTCAAATAGTTGATATTCCGAATCTGCATAGAATGGTAAATCTCCAAAAACTAAACAATATAAAGTAACACCTAAAGCCCAAATATCTATTTTATAAGTCACTTTCATTTGCTTATTATCGGTTGAACATAATTCAGGAGCTAAAAATGCAGGCGTACCAGCGGTTTTAGCTAATTCTAAATCATCTTGATGTTGACCATCCAAATTTGCTGCAAATGAAACACCAAAATCTGATATTTTAACTTCATCATCTTTACTAACTAATAAATTGGACGGTTTAATATCTCTATGAATAATACCTTGATGATGTAAATATTCTAAACCACTTACAACATCTCTAAAAATTTTTTTAGTTTTATTCAATGGTAATAAAGGTTCAGGTATACAAGCATCAATAATATTACTAGTAATATCACCACTAATATTACTATTAATTTTATTTATAACATCATCTTTTGATAATTGCCATTTTACTTCACCTTTTTCTAAATATTCTAAAACTAAATAAATTTTTCTTGAATTTTCAGCATCTAAAACTTCGATCAATTTAACAACATGAGGATGATCACATTTTTTCATAATTGCTATCTCTTTCCTTATTTTATCTTCTTGAGATTGACTATTATTTCTCGATAATCTATTTAACATAAGTGATGGTTTACCAGTTCTATCGACAATTTTAATCGCAACTAGTTTATCAGTTGATATATCTTTTGCTAGTTTAACTTTACCATGTTGACCAGAACCTAAGTCTCTTAAAATTTCATATGTATTAAGAACACGCTTTCTAGTTATTGGATCATATTCTACATGAACATAATGAGTTTCTTTAACATGAGTTGAATTAGATCTTGAAATTCCATCACTTTCATTACAGGCAAAATGACAAGGAGTAGTATTATTATTATTCAATTTAATTGAATTTGAATATAAAGAAGAGCTTGAATTATTACGATTTGTTTCTAATGAATTAGTATTGGTATTATCTCTTGATGGACTTAAATTTGACCTCAAAAGGAAACTTCTTCTTTTGGTTTTTAATTGTCTAGCGCCAGTTCTTGCCAAACTCGATAAAGAAATATGAGAATTATTCCTTGAAGGTATTGGAGATGGATTTGCTGAACCATTTTTTGAACTTGAATCTGTTGATGATGAGCAATTTGGATTTTGAATATCTATACTTCTTCGAGTGGAAAATAAATAATCACCTACTTTATGAGCTAAATCAGATAATTTTGAATGTGAAGATGAATTTTGTGATTTTATTGACTTCCCATAATCAGCATCATAAATATAAGAACTGTTATTTGCTTTATTATTTGAAAATTCTGCCGATTCATTTGGTACCGGTGCTGAAACTGTTAAACTTCGAGATGTTCTAGTTGGTGATGATAATCTGCCATTATTAACATTATTAATAGTATTGTTGTTGTTCGACAGAATTTGATGACTGTGTAAGAATTCGGGTTCTGAATCAGAATATGATGATGAAGTCATATTAGCTGAAGTTGATACTTGTATATTTGTAGTCGTTGCTGGATCAACATTAGATTTGAAATGAACCAGAGATATAGGATTAAGAGTGGAAGAAGCATTGCTAATATTCAATACTTTAGTTGAGGAATGTTTATCCTCATGTGTAATGTTTAAATTTTCTGTCATCTTATGATAAAATGATAAAGTGATTATGTATTGTAATAAAGATTTGATATGCTTGAAAGAATCGACAATGGGCCAGAAACCGGATGTGCAGGGAGCAATTCTGGTCTGCAGACAATAGTCGATGAATGTCTCTGTTGTTGTAGACTGATTTCGTCTGTGCGTGATGACACTATCTGTGTTAGAAAGGGTTTGTCTTAAGGAAGAGTATATTAACTAGTGGATGTCCCGTGACAGTCCCTTATATTATCTATGTATGTCTCTATTTGTGAAATAGCAGCACATAAAAAATTAATAATTACCAATTTACCAGGAACAGAGAAAATAAGAGCGGGCAACGGGCCGGCCGTTTGTTAAATAAGTGAGAAGAGAATAATAAATATTGACACTTCTTATATGTTTATGTTTCTAGTATGAGCGTGAGTGTGAGTCAGATTTCAGATTTCAGATTTCAGATTTGATTATTTTGTTTAACAGTTTTTCTTTTAATTTACTTTCTTTTTTTAATTTACTTTCTTTTTTTAATTTGCTTTACTTTGTTTTACTCTTCTTTAATGTTATTGGCTTAAGAAGTAACTAGTTTTGTTTTGCTATATACAGTTAGTTATGTTATATATAAATGAATAAATATAATTAATAAATAAGATAAGATAAAATTTATTATAGTATAATATGATGTGATGTTCTATAATACAATAAAATAATATATTAATCAGTCAATAGGATAATATTTATTACCAGCAGCATCATAAGCAATTTTTCTATCTTTTCTATTATCTCTTAATACTTTACCATATCTATAACCTACTTTACCGACTTTAACAGGAGTAAATTTGAAAGCATATTTATCACCTTCATACATTGGAGCAATAAAAGAACCATCTTTTTTATTATCAGATTTTTCATGATGAGAAGAATGTTCACCACCTTCAGATAATCTTTCTAAAGTAACAGCTGCAGGTTCTAAATTAAATTCTTTTGCTGCATCAACAGGACCAAAAGGTTCAGATTCTGCAATTGTTAAGAAACGTGATTGTAAAGTTTCTTTTGGAATTGGAATTTCAGTTAAATTTTCTGCATTCTTTTCAGAGTTATATAACGGGAACATATTATACATAATTTTTGACATTTTTAATAAATCACCATTTATTAAACCATTTTGTTCCCATTTTTCTTCAATTTCACGTAATTTTAAAATTGCTTCAATTCTCTGAATTTTTAATCCATATTTTAATGCAACTTGTTGTGATGGAATTTTATTTAATAAAATATCATTAACAATTTGAATTTTCATTTCATTACTGATTTGTAAATTAGTTGTACATTTAGAATTTAATGGAAATGGTTGTAATATATGTTTTGATCTATTATTTCTACTATTATTATTCGAATCGCTTTTATCATCCATATCAAATTCACTTAATGGTTCTAATAATGCATTACCTCTTTCATTTCTTGGATCAATATAATTTGTTGTATGATTTGATTTTGGATATGCATATTTATTTAAATAATATTCACCTTTATAATTCTTAGGTCCTAAAAATTCATCCATAAGACGCTTAAAAACCGTTTGCTTGCGTCCTTTTCTAACTGGTGGAATATTACCTGCTTTAGAATAAAATGGATATGCAAGAGTCCTTCTGTAACGTACTTGAGAAAGTTGTACACCAGAACACTTAATAGATGCAATATTATTATCTAAGACAATTCTATTAAACATAGCTGGGTTAGTTATATAATAATAAGTTACTTGTTATAAGTTGATAATATATATACTTGATATAGTGTGTTATAATAATGCTGGTTTTCTTCAAATAGCTTGTCTCCATCTCTCACCTCGCACTGACACTGAAAAAAAACTAACATGCTATGAAAAAAATGAAAAAATTGGAAAAAATAAATAAAAATAAAAAATAAATTAAAAAACAAACGACGCGACGGCAAATTGGGCAAACCAACTGACCAGCAAAACAATCAATCGATCAAACCAACTGAACGCCGAAAAGTAATGTCCGGCCATGTCCAGCCATGTCAAATGAAAAACCAATATTAGCAATTTTATAATTTTATAATTGCTTTACTATTTTTACATTGGAAACTAAATATAACTAATAACTTATAACTATAAATGTGAAATATAAAGGAAATTTTAAAATGAAAACGAACTGTGAATTATATAAAAAGGGTTAAGGAATTTTACATTCCTTCTAAATGCTGGCTGTGATAATAATAGAAGACGATGTAAAAATATGAACTATCGGAAAATCAATGTTCAACCTAATGTACAGATGATGAATATGCAAAAAAAGTAATGTATTGTTTTTTCTGTTGTATGTTAACTCTTGCTAAGAGTTTAACTTGGATTTGTTTCATTGTTTAAATTTAACAGTCAACTAAATCAACAACCTTTAAGTAAACTTCTTCACATTCAGAACCAATATGTTGATCATATAAGTTGTAGAAGTTACCTGAAAGACATTGGTAAAAAACAGTAGTATTACCGATTGCTAAGTTACCATCATGAGAGACTGACCAACCTGCTGCATAAATTGCACCTGCTTGTGGTGGTGGACCATCAAATTGGAATTGTCTGTTTGCAACAATTGAACCAATTCTACCTTTACCATCAGTTAAGATACCACCATTAAGAACCATTGATAATGCATCTGGTGATTTACAAGAAACTGGGAAAACATAGTCACCGGTAGTTGAAGTACCAGTTGGTGCTGAACCTGTAGTAGTTTTAGTTGATTGAGTAGTTGCTTGAATTTGACCATCACCGATTTGAGTAACTGCAGCTGCAGTAGTCTTGGTAGTAGCTTGGATTTGACCATCACCAATTTGTGTAACAACTGGTGCTTGAGTCTTGGTAGTTGCTTGGATTTGACCATCACCGATTTGTGTAACAACTGGTGCTTGAGTCTTGGTAGTAGCTTGGATTTGACCATCACCGATTTGTGTAACAACTGGTGCTTGAGTCTTGGTAGTTGCTTGAATTTGACCATCACCAATTTGTGTAACGACTGGTGCTTGAGTCTTGGTAGTTGCTTGAATTTGACCATCACCAATTTGTGTAACGACTGGTGCTTTAGTTGCAGTGGAAGTAGTTGCTTGAATTTGGCCATCACCAATTTGGGTAACAACATCTCTCTTTGCAAGACTACTTGATGCAGTAGTTGGAAGTGGATCAATAGAAATTGCAAAAGTCTTAGTGTAATCAGTAGTATGTGGAACAGCTAAAGTTGCAGATGGGGTTAAAGTTGACCATGGTTCAGATGGAACATAAGCAGCTAATGATTGAGCAACAAAAGCTAAAGTAGCAAAAGATAAAGTAGATGATCTCATTTTTAATATTTGAATGTGTTTGATGTATTTGATATATTACTTGTAGTAAGAAATAATTCTTCTGTGTTGTTGTGAATGATAAAGAATAAAAAATAAATGAACTAACAAAATAATTTCAAATTCAATTGATCTATAAGGATCATGGTCTCTCTTTATACTCTTTTGAAAAAATAAAGTTCATGTTCCTGAATTACTTGAAAGTGTTAATATAATGCCAAAAATACATTGTGCTGGTTTGCCAATTTTCCAATAGTGGCTAAATAACAACAAATATCCCACTGACTCTCCCCAGTGGCTAGTCATAATTTTCCATAAGAGGCAAGTGACCAAATTGGGATAATTATGAACAATTAAAATTAACTAACTTTTTTCTCACTAAGAACAATAGCGAACGACAAGTGCGCTGGGTTTACTACTCACACCGCTAACCCAAAACGGAAATCTCACATCAACACATCAAAAAATGGCTGGTTTTATTACTATTTTTATTTCAATCAACTAAATCACTCGTCATATATTGTTAATTTACACAGATTACACATTTATATTATTTATCGATAAATTATTGGTGGGTTATTTTTAGCATATTTTACAATTGATATTTCCCCCTTTTTTTTTTTTAATAAATTCAATTAATCATCAGCCATCAGTCATCAGTCATCAGTTCCTGTACCAAGTTTCGTCAAAACAGCAGGGCTTTTTTGTTGTTTTTCACGTTCAGCAACTGAACTACGAGTTAGCATTCCTAATAATTCTTTAGCATATGGTGCTTTAGTAACGGTAGTATCATTCAAATTTTTAACAACTTCAAGATAATTATGATAAATGTCACCGTTGAAATTACCAAGAACTGAATTAATAAAAAAATCACTTAATTTAAAGGAATCTGTTAATCCAACAACTTTTTCACGTACATTTCCCAAAATCTCATATTGATATTTTTCTAAAATTTCATAACAATCTCTTGTAATTATACCATGTTGTAAGGAGTAGGTACCAAATGTTTCAATATTTGAAATTGCAAATAAACTGGCTAAGTTATTCAATTGTTTCTTAACTTCAACATCTTCAACTTCATTATTTAATTTCTTAATCCATTTATCAAAAATATATTCAATTGCATATAATTTAGAAAGTGATTTTTTCTCATTTGCAATTGTATCCCAATCTTTACCATTTTCATTTAAATCTTTAATACATTTAAGTGAAATTCTATAAATAACTGATTTAATTGCCAAATTAAGTTTATTCAAATCTTGTAAATCATTCTTCTTAGATAAAATAAACCCATTTTTTAATGCATCATTTAAAAATGAATAATTTCCATTTAATTTTTTACCTGATTTTTCTAAATTCATAACTTTTTGAATAGTAATTCTACCACTATTTTGAGCTAAAATATTATTATCACCTTCCCAAGTACATTGAACAACATGATCTGCATAACCTTTTGCAAAACCTGAATATGCAGAATAACCATGACCTCCACAACTTTGGCGTCCTTCATCAATTAAATCGGATGTAACCCAAGTACAAGTACTTTTCAAACTTGCAGAATCAGCAAATAAACCTTTTAATCCATCAATTGCTTTAGATAAAATACTAAAATCACCACTTTTAACACCTTCATCTAAGTTTGATAAAATTTCTTTATAATCTTTTTGAATTTGATTTGATGCAATACTCATACCATAAACCCATGATAAATAAGGTAATAATCTTTTTTGATGTAATGGATAATTAATTAATTGATTTTCAAATTTTTCACCATTAACTGTAAATTGTCTACGACCAACAGCATATCTTAAAGCAATTGTAATAAATCTTTCACCAGTTCTCCAAGAATCTGTAACCATTGTAACTCTACCACCTAATAAAGCACCATAAGCTAATTGTTCTAATGGGGGTTCTTCAACATTACCATCTTTATCAACTTTAGTAAATTTACTTAATAAATATTGTCTTGGAATTACAACATTTGAAAATTGAATCCAACCATTATCAATACCATCACGACCCATTTTTTCACCAATATCACCAATTGCGATACCAGGTAAAATATCATGATTTGAATCTCTTAATGGTACAACAAAAGTTTTAACACCATAATCTTTGTTTTTAACAATTAATCTTGCAAAAACAACTGTATGAGTTGCAGAATGTGCAGCACCACCAATCCACCATTTAGTTGCACCAATATGAGGAGTATTAATTATAAAACTATCATTTTTTTCATCAAATTCAGCAGTTGTTTGTAAAGCAGCAACATTTGAACCATGAGCAATTTCAGTCATACTAAAACAACCATAAATATCTTTAATATAAATTGCACCTCTTTCAAATGCCCAATAATTAAATTGTTCATCTGTACCATTACCTTTGATTGCACTTAAGAAAAGTCCAAGATGAACTCCAATTCTTGTACCTAATTGAGGATCAATTAAAGCAACTAAATTTAAACGATCTTGAAAGTTACTAAAATTTGGTGCATCTTGTTCCATAAATAAGGCTAAACGAGCAATTTTATCAGCTGTTAATTTACGATGTTCATCTCTACTTAATTCATAATATTGTGGATCAACTTTTAAAATTGGATCTCTTTCAATTTGTTGCATTAACCGTAATGTATGAATTGAATTTTCAACAGAACCTTCAAGAAATGCATGCATTTCATTTAATGGGAAATTTGTTTGAGAACGTTCTTTCCAAATTAATTGTTGAGGATCCGGTTCTGTTATTTTTGGGAGTGTTGTTAATTTCATAATGTTTATTGTTTATGTAAGAAAAAATAAAATAAATTAAAAAAATATGTATTGTTATTTGTATACTATTATCAAATACTCAATGAACCATAGACAGACAAATAATGATCCTTTTATAGACTTTTCGGACAGAAAAGCAGAAAAACAAAACACGTAGTAAAAATTGTAAGGAAAAAGAAAAAAAAAGTCAACCAACTCCGAAATGCGGGGGAATAGAGATCATCGGAGGGGAGCGGTTATCCCGAGTTTTGCTTTTAATAATATAGTTATATTATAGTTATATAGTCATATATATATATATATATATATATATCAATAAAGTGGTTTATAAACGGCCAAATACAAAAAATATCATTCAATAATCATGTCACTTCCTTACTTACTGTTCCTGAATATAATTATAACTATTATTTTATCAAATTATACTGGCTAATTGTTGTAGTGTAGAGTTAATATTCTTTAAATTTGGTGTGCCTACATTCTCAATAGTATAAACACCATGCATTTCAAACGCTAAATCTGAATTTTTGAAAATTGAACAGTAAATATCCATCTCCTTACCATTTTGTGATATTTTACCAAATTTATTTTTGATTGAAATAATTTCATCTTTAATAGGTGGTAATTGTGGTCTTCCATTTTCCATATAAAACTTAATGGTTCCATCATCTAATAATTCAAACTCTTTTGTATTAATTTTATTATTTTTTGTATTTAAATATGGTGCAACACTCTCTTTTAAAAATTCATCAACTATAACAAGTATACCTCTATGCTTTTCATTTTCACTCAATGTCGGATCAATTTGGAATACTGTTGTTGTTTCGCCGGTTTTTTCATTAAAAAAATTAATTGGTGGAATTGATAACGGTACACTAGTATTAAATACTGAATTTGTAGTTGATTTAATTGAACTTGAAAGATGGCTACCTTTTTGTTTATAATCTCTATTCTTTCTTAAATGTTCGGTGGCTAATAATAATTCTTTACTAGGTTCCGTATGACCATATCCAAGTAAGTCTGGAGTTTTGCTTTCAAGCAAAATTTCTTTCAATAAATAACCTAGAGAAAACGAAGCTACTACTAAGAAAATATTATTTAATGTAAAAATACCATTTTGGCCACTACTACTAGGTGGAGGAGGAAATGGTGGAGGTACATTTCCATCCTTCTTCAAATTATTAGTAGTAGTATTAGCTTGACTCGCAAATCTAATACCAATTCTTTTTGTAACTAATGTTTTAACAAATTTGATATTATTGTTTGAATTATTTCTTAGTAATAGTTTTGAACTTGCAAACATTTTTCCAGAACTTGTCAAATGTTAATTGGAGCATCCAAGAAAAATATATAATTTACAAAATTCATGACACCAATTTGAATTCTTTGTGGATTAAGTTTTTCATTTATACTTACACTCAATTTTAGGGACATGATTTTATCAGTATTAATACTCATTAAATGTACTTATTAAATGTTTTTCAGAAGTGGTAAACCCATGACCACTCCAAATTCAAAATCTGGGATGTGCTATTAAATTTGTGTTGTAATGTTACGACCTACACGTTCCTCTGTTTCCATGTATATCTTCTTAGATTCAAAATCTATATATACAGGATTGTGGTTTATATGTTACATTTTATATTTCTTATAATTAAAGATCAGTAACTGATTTCCCCAATACCTTATAAGCTTATTATGCTTTCATTAATTTTTGGCGGTGCTAATTGGCACTTTTTATTTGTGAATCTTAATTACACTTTTCATTTCCACCTTCAGCAGCAATAGGAATGAATTATTGTACGTAATATTAATTAAGTGATTCCCTTTCAAATTTTTTAATTTCATTATTTAAAATTTATTGACTTTAATCAATTAATAATTTTAGGATTTTTACGTTCTTTATTATGTTGTTTAAGGCATATGAGTCCAAAAAAGTCAAAATCAGTTCAAAAAAAAGCGATGAAATTCAATGATTCATCATTCTATTAATTTCCTTAGTTGTTTAATCGCATATTCGTTTAAAAATTCTGAATTATTAAAAACTTAAAAACTTTAACATCCACTAAATAATTGTAAAATATTTCAAAAATAAAAAATAAAATTGTAAGATAAATAAAAAAAAAATTGAAACGATGTATAAATAATAATAATAATAAATTATTATTTCCAGAAAGTACCTCTAAATGAATAAGGATTTTCTGATTCAGATTGTTGAATTGAACCAATTGTATACTCACCATTCAATTCACAAATTACTTTACCATTTGATGTCATAATAGTACCATTAACTATCGCATTATTTGCATCAATTTTAGATACGGTTGTTTTAAAAATGATATTTTGATAGTTCCATTTTCTAAAATAATAATTAAAATTTAAAGATTTTGTAAAAATTTCCGAATTCTTAATATTAGTATTAAATGAATTTGCAATTTGCATTTTTAAATATTCATCAGTTAATAAAGTTAATTTTTGACCCTTTTGTCTGAATCTAAAGTTATTATTTGAATTTGAATCCAAATTCAAAATGGTTACAACTTCATCGGTTAAATTATTTTTATAACTAATAGGATCATGAGATAAAATAAGCATATCTTTATACAATGAATTAGATGATGGACTAATAATTCTTGAATGTAATATCGAAACAGGTTCATAGCTTGGATCAGTATTTAAAGACGAAGCAATAGGTAGCTTTTCCGGTAATGTGATAAATTTATTATCATTAAGTTGATGATGGCAGCCACCAGTAAAAGCTTTATAAGCAAAAATACCACCGAAAAATGCAAATACTAAGAATAAACCTCTTCCAGATTTAAAGCAATGTCTTCTATAATTATTGTAATTATTATATCTATTATGATTCGAATTATTATTATTTTGCTCTTGATAATTTTTTAAATCCGAAGATGATGATGTGAGGTCATAATTGTTTGACGTTGAATATTTAGATAAAGTAACTAGTGGTTTAAAAAACTGAGGTTTTTTAGTAAATGTTGTCAGTGATAACATAATAAAATTTCAAGTGAAACTGGTTTAACAAATTATAAAGTAGAATAAAAAGATAAATGCAAAGATAAATAGATTTTCAAGATAGTAGATCCATGATAAAGAAGGGTTGCATTATAATTTATGTCCGCCGTCCGCCTCCGCCGCCGCTCAAGGTACTTTGCTAGGCTTTTTATTCTTCTTTTTTTTTATATTGTGATATTGTTGTCATAATAAGCTGGTGACATGATTTTATGGACATAAACTCCACCTTATCCTCTTAAACCCATTAATCTCCACCCTTCCCCAATCCAATGGATACATCTCTTCTAGAATCACTCGTGGAATTTCCCATCGACTATACCGGTCAAGCCTTAGTAGAACGCTTCTCTTTTGGAATAGTTGTTGCTGGTACTTTACTATCACTACTTTTTGCCTTCGCTTTACAAGATCTAGTATTTTTCATATACGCATTTGCACCATTTATTATAATTGCTTCATTGGTTTGTTTACCAGCATATTCAAAATATAACCAGAATCCAATTATTTTCTTAAAAAGGCCTACACCAAAAAATATCCAAATTGAATTAGATTAAACTATTAAATAATTATATATATATAAAAATATAACAAATTTTTAATGAACTAATAAATAATGTCTTTATCTTTAGGTTTCGATTTATCAACTCAACAATTAAAAATTGTTTCCTGCTATGAAGATTTATCTTTACATTCAAAATATTCAATTAATTTTGATGAATTTAAAGATAAATATGGTATCAATAAGGGTGTTATTAAAAATCCTGAAAATGGTGAAGTAGTTACACCAATTGCGTGTTTTATTGAAGCAATTCAAACGTTATTAGATAGAATGAAATTGGATAATTTTCCTTTTGATAAAGTTAAAAGTATATCAGGTTCCTGTCAACAACATGGTACTGTTTATTATACTTCTAAAATTGATGATTTATTATTAAATTTGGATAGTAATTCATCAAAATGGTGTGAAGATTTATTACCTGGATTCTCATTCCCTGATGCTTCAAATTGGCAAGATAGATCAACTGCCAATGAAATTGAAGATTTTGAATTAGCTTTAGGTTCAAGTAATAAACTCTGTGAAATAACAGGATCAAAAGCTCATTATAGGTTTTCTGGTTTACAAATTAGACGTCGTGCCAAGGAAAATTCTACTAATTGGCAAAACACCAAGAATATTAATTTAATTTCAAGTTTTTTAAATACATTTTTAACCGGTTCTTTTTGCGGTATTGAAATAGGTGAAGCTTGTGGTACCAATTTATTCGATATTAGAGAAAATGATTGGAATAATGAGTTACTATCATTAATTTTATTAAGAAATTCTAAAATTGATAATGTTTCAAAAATCGACGAATTTAATGCATCTGAAAAAGCACGTGAAATGATAGGTAAAATAGTTCTACCAAATGAATTTAAGAAAATTTCCAGTTATTTAATTGAAAGATACGGTTTTAATGGCGATTGTAAAGTTTGGCCAATTACTGGTGATAATTTAGCAACTATTATGTCATTACCGTTAAATAAAAATGATTTGTTAATTTCAATGGGTACAAGTACAACGGTTTTATTATTAACTGAAAAATATATACCAAGTATAAATTATCATTTATTCAAACATCCTGTTTGTCCAAATATTTACATGGGTATGCTTTGTTATTGTAATGGTTCATTAGCAAGAGAACAAATTAGGGATAAAATCAATGAAAAATATAAGACTAATGGTTGGGATAAATTTAATCAATTATTAGAATCTACAAAAAAAATTGATAATAAAATTGGTATTTATTTTCCATTAGGAGAAATCATACCAAATGCAAAATCATGTAATCGAGAATTTAAATATGATGCATCAAACCTAGTTGAAATAAGTGCAGATAATAAAGATGAAATTTCAATTGATGAAGAACCTTTATTAATTATTGAATCACAAGCATTATCAAATCGTTTAAGAGTTTCTCCAATGTTAAGTGATTCTCATAATAATAGTGAAGATGAAAATACTGATTTCAATAATAAAACAATTCAACTTGCATTAATTGAATTATCTAAAATTGTTGGCAACAAATTAACAATTGATAATGTTTCATATAAAAATTCTGAATTTATCAAAAGGCCTAATACAGTTTATTATGTTGGTGGATCATCACAAAATGATTCGATTTTACAAATATATAATAATATCTTAGGCCCTAAAAATGGTGGTTATAAAGTCGAAATTAGTGACGCTTGTGCATTGGGTGGTTGTTTTAGATCTATTTGGGGATCAAGTGATACAAAATTAGAATTTCAAGATTGGATTAAAGAAAAATTCGATTTTGCTAAAAATTTACAAAAAGTTAAGCGCAATGAAGACGAAGTTATCAAAAAATGGGCAAGTTATAGTAACAAAATGGGCATTCTGTCGCTTGCTGAACAAGAATTAGAACAGTAAATGTGTTGTTTGGCCTATGAACTGTAGTATCAAACCTGGAAAAACATGGAAAAAAACGAAAATTATTTATGCTTTAGGCCGAAAATCAAAAATTGAAGTAATTGCGAATTGCGAATCGGAGATAAAATTTTCAAGTGAATCATCCATTCTTCATTAATAATAATTATATAGTATTAATATTTAGAGTTATTTAAAATTTTAAATGCTGATTTTAATTACACATAAAGGTATATAAAGGATAATGATGATAATAACAACAATCACTTATTTATGTAAAGTTGTATTTATTTATATAAAATGAAAAGAATCGCCTAAATTCAATATTATAGTATAATAGTAACAATGGCAAAACCTCAAGTGGGGGAGACTGCTAGATGAATTGATAATACATATGGGGAATATATTGATAAAATATTTAGTAAATAGGAAAATATAAAAGAATTGATATCATTGGAATAAGAAGGGAAAATGAATATACTGATATAATGGTGAAAATATATATTTATTAATTTGCATTTGGACCTAAAGTAACTCTACCCCTTTTTGTCTTATAATCCTTAATTGCACTTTTAATAGCATCTTCAGCTAACATTGAACAATGTAATTTAACAGGAGGTAAACTTAATTCTTTTGCAATAGTTGTATTTTTAATATTTTCAGCTTCATCTAAAGTCATACCTTTAACTAATTCAGTTGCATAACTTGAACTTGCAATTGCAGAACCACAACCAAAAGTTTTAAATTTTACATCTTCAATAATACCTGTTTTATCATTAACTTTAATTTGTAAACGCATAACATCACCACAAGCAGGTGCGCCAACTAAACCAGTACCAACATTAGTCATATTTTTATCCATTGTACCAACATTTCTTGGATTTTGGTAATGATCAATAACTTTTGGATGGTAAAAACGAGATTGCTGAAGTCTTGTTGTAATTGTGAGGTTAGACTTTAGAGTAGATTTGTATAAATTAGAACGGATAAACATTGTTGATTGTTAATAAACAGAGAATAGTATTTCTTTATAGCAAGAAAGGAAAGTAAATCAGTATATTAAATCAATTTGTAAGTCAATCAAAATAGAAAAAGGAGAAAATTCAAATATTAAAAATTACAAATTATAGATTTCTATGAAACTTTAAAATTTCTCAAGGCGAATTTAATGTTAAATGCGATATAGGCGAAGAGGAGAAGAGAAGGATTAAAAAAAAATTAAATTTAATTAATTGGTGCACGGGTATCTTAATTAGAACGTGAATTAATATTAATATTTTTGAATACTATCATTATAATATATAGTAGTAATCAACTGTTAGTAGTTAATATCATATTATTATATAACTTCATTAATATATTATAATTGAATATAGATATTTATTATTTTTATATACAAGAAAACTTATTTTATTTAATCTGATTTATTTTGATTTAGTTTGATTTAAATATTTTTGTTATAATCTAAAAAAATAAATCAACACTAGCATCGTTAGTTAAATCAACAACTTCACCATTAGCACCAATTAATAACCATTGAATAATTCTAAATCTTTCTTCTGAATTTTTTTCAGCTTTTAAAACCATTAATGCGGAACCTTTATCACCACAAATACGTGTTGAACAATCCACTAAACCTTTCATTGTATTAACTTCACCTGAAATCCAAGGGTATAAACCATCATAAGTAATTTTGCTACCTAATAATTCTCTAGCATGATCACTACGTCTAAGGAAATACATTGTAGCATTCATTATTGGTGATGAAACTTTTTCATAATTGAAAATACCAACACAAGCAGCTGTCATACCAACGGCAAATACTAAAAATGTTAAAATTGATTGAATTCTTTGTTTTGGTCTTGGATCTTCTGGTAATTCTGTATTTATTGTCATTGGCTTTTTCATAGTTTTAACACCAGTAATTGGATCAACAATAATTTCAGCATCTGCTTCGTAATTATGAACTCTTTTTATATTTGATATAACTGATGAATTGGTAAATGAACGGAGAGAGGATATTGGGATGAAAGTAGATTTTCTAAGGGAAACAGTACCACCATTCCTGGTGATATTTCTTAGTGTAAACATAATGATACAGAGTTGTTGATTTTTCCTGATGACAGTTTCCTGGTGGTAACTATTAATATTACAACAATATCAGATTTGTTTAATTGTCTGATTTATTAGAATCAATAGATTAATCCAGACTACTCAAATTTTTCGAGTCCTCCAAATACCTTTTTGTTTTTTTTTTTTTTTTGATATATTTAATTTATTGAGGGATATGGATATGGATACTGGATAAGGCTTGGAAGTTGTGGCGAGGTAGTAAAAGAAAAGAAAATATTTTTCCCATAAGATTTTCTTCGGGAACTGATTTTTCCCATGAACTTTTTGTGGGTAACTCACGTAATTACCTGTTACATATAATGCAGCCACAAGTTTTTTTCCCCTCCTCTCCCCTCGGCCAAAATTGACTTCGTTTCCGAAATTCACAAAAATCATAAAAAATCAAAAAACACCCACCACCATCAGAAAACAGGCCAAAAATGAGAAAATAAAGGAAATTTGAAAAAGAGAAAGAGTCACCTTAAAGAAATTTCCAACAACTTAATGCACATGTATATCTTTATCTAATTTGTTTAATATTTATTTTATTTGAAGTAATTGATATCACCTTAATTTCTATATTCATATATAGCTAACATCATCATTATGTCTGTTGATACCCGTCCTCTGCCTTTCCAATATCAATTCTTTGCCGGTGCCATTGCCGGTATTTCAGAAATTTTAACAATGTATCCACTTGATGTTGTTAAAACTAGAATTCAACTTCAAGTTGGATCTGGTGCAAATGCAGAATATAAAGGTGTTGTTGATTGTTTCTCTAAAATTATTAGAACTGAAGGTCCAGCTACTTTATATAGAGGTATTTCAGCCCCAATTCTTATGGAGGCTCCAAAAAGAGCAACAAAATTTGCTGCAAATGATGAATGGGGTAAATTTTGGAAGAAAACTTTTGGTGTTGAAAAATTAAATCAAAGTTTAGCAATTTTAAATGGTGCTTCAGCTGGTGCAACTGAATCTTTTATTGTTGTTCCATTTGAATTAGTTAAAATTAGATTACAAGATAAATCAAAGGCACATTTATATAAGGGTCCATTAGATGTTTTATTTAAAACTATTAAAGCTGAAGGTATTTTATCATTATATAATGGTTTAGAAGCAACTCTGTGGAGACATATTATTTGGAATGCAGGTTATTTTGGTGTTATTTTCCAAGTTCGTGATTTATTACCTGATGCAAAAGATTCAACTCAAAAAACTTTTAATGATTTAATTAGTGGTATGATTGGTGGTATCGTTGGTACTGCTTTAAATACTCCATTTGATGTCGTTAAATCAAGAATTCAATCAACTTCATCAATTGATGGACAAGTAAGAAAATATAATTGGGCTTGGCCATCTTTAGGTATAGTTCTGAAAGAAGAAGGTTTTAGTGCTTTATATAAAGGTTTCTTGCCAAAAGTTTTAAGACTGGGCCCTGGTGGTGGTATTCTTCTTGTCGTATTTACTAACTGTATGGATTTCTTCCGTGGTGTATATTACAAAGATCAATAAATTTAAATAAACGTTGATTACATAATATATATATATATATATAAAGTTTTTATAAATTACAATAATATGAAAAAAAAGAAAGAAATACTATAAATAAACCAAAATGGAGAAAAATAGAACCGGTAGTAATAGGCGGTGATAGTAAAAATAAGCGATACGGCTCTCTCTACTCCTTATTGCTTACTCCACTTAATTATTATTTTAAGGCTGCATATGGTGATTCAGATGCCAGATATATGATTATCTCATAATTTTTGAATTGATTATGCAAAATGTACACATATATATATATATATATATAATTAATATTTATTGCTTTTTATTTACTACTAATTGTTTCTTTTTTCTACAACATGCATATATTTTCTGATTTTCCTTCATTAAATAAATAATCATGTCGATTGAACTCAAACAAGATAATCCTTCCGTCGTCCTTCAAAGAACTGGTCTCATTACTTATGAACAACGTCCTGTCCCAGAAATCTCTGAACAAAATTATGTCAAAATAGCAATTACAAATACTGGTCTTTGTGGTTCTGATGTTCATTACTATGAAACTGGTAGTTGTGGTTCCTTCAAAGTAACATCCCCAATGGTGTTAGGTCATGAATCTTCAGGTATAATTGTGGAAATTGGTAATGATGTCAAAAGTTTAAAAGTTGGTGATAGAGTAGCTTGTGAACCTGGTATTCCATCAAGATTATCAAAAGAATATAAAGCTGGTAATTATAATTTATGTCCTTATATGGCATTTGCTGCAACTCCTCCTTATGATGGTACTTTATGTAGATATTACCTTTTACCAGAAGATTTCTGCGTTAAATTACCTGATCATGTATCTTTAGAAGAAGGTGCTTTGGTTGAACCATTATCTGTTGGTGTTCATGCAAATAGATTAATTGATGTTAAATTTGGTGATACAATGATCATTTTCGGTGCTGGCCCAATCGGTTTATTATCTGCAGGTGTTGCTAAAGCTTTTGGTTGTGATAAAGTATTAATTGTTGATATTATAGATGACAAATTACAATTCGCAATCGATAATAATTTAGCAACTCATACTTTTAATTCAAAAAATAAAACTTTTGATGATTTATTAGCTTATATTAAAACTATTTGGGGCGATGAAAATTTACCAACTTGTGGTATTGATGCAACCGGTAATAAATTTTGTATTAATATGTGTATTCGTTCATTAGAAAAGAAAGGTCGTTTTGTTCAAGTTGGTATGGGTGGTGATAACCTTGATATGTTCCCGATTTCTTCTGTAATGGAAAGAGAATTAACAGTTAAAGGTTCTTTCCGTTATAGTGTTGATGATTATAGATTTGCAGTTCAATTATTAAATGATAGAAAAATCAATGTTAAACCTTTAATTACTCATAGATTCAAATTTGAAGAAGCAATTGAAGCTTATGAGTTCTCGAAACAAGGAAAAAGTATTAAAATTATGATCGAAGGTCCAAAATAAACTAAATTAAACTAAATTAAACTAAACGAAAAGATAAAATAGATTTAGGTTATTTATATTTACATAGTTATTTTTTTTATATCTACAAGAAATTATTTAATTATTTTAATTCATTAAATTTAAATTAAATTAAATTGATCCAATTTTTGTTTCATCTTGTGTTTTATTATCAGTAATATTACTTTGATTACCAAATAACTGTCCATGAGCTTCATCATGTTTTGCTCTAAAAAATGTATAATGTAAAACAACATCATCAATATTTCTCATTGCTGGATCCCTCGAAAATTCAGGATCAATAAAGAAAAACAAAGGCATATCGACTTCTTCACCACTAGCTAATCTCTGTTCTTCAAAGCAGAAACATTGAATCTTATTAAAATATGGTGCAACATGATCAGGTGTAACCGAGTATGTTGCCATTCCAGTAATATCTTTATCACTAGTATTTTTTGCCTTGTAAAATGCTAATGCAGTTTCACCTGGAACGACCCAAACCTCTCTTTGTTGTGGTACGAATTTCCATGGTAATGCACCACTTGTTTCAGCGGTAAATGAAATTCTTAATCTTCTTTCAGTTGCAACAGGTGATAATTTATCTCTCGTGAATCTTGTTTTATCGGTAATTGGTGTACCACCCCATCCAGTACGTTGACAAATTGCTCTATAAACCGGAACACTAGCATAAGAAAATGCAAGGAAAATCATCATCAGTGAAAGAGAATAATAAATTGTGGTTTGTCTTTCATATCTATCTTTAGCATCTCTATAACTAGATCTTAATTTTTGATATTCAGCTAATGACATTTTTGGTAATTCACCTCTTTTAGAACGTGGAGATTCTGTTATTTCACCAGATCCACCACCTGGGACTTCATATCTTTTGGGAAATTCAACATGGAGAAGTCTTTTGCTAATAACAACACCTCTAAAATTTTTAACAGGGCACATACGTGTTGGAATGCCTATAAGACGTGATAACATCGCAAATTATTCAGTTTTTTTTAGAAGTTTATATTGTTCTCTACCTTCCTGATTGATGAAAGATGAACGAATAAGTTTTAATCTATGAATAATAAGAAAAGATTTATATATAGATAGTAAAACTGACCACCAATTGTAAAATATTAACAATCAACTGCTAACGCGGCCTTTGATTTAGTTTAGTGAATGTTTTAATTTTTCCAAATATTTTTACAGTTTAAGCTTTAATTTACTTAAATACATTTATTAGTATTCTCTTTTACTTAAAATATTCGGCTACTTAAAAATCTTCTTCTTGCAGAAACTGGAGTAATTCTTGCTCACGTTCACGAGCCTGTATATCAGCATCTACATCACGGCGTTCCTCATTCATAGGATAACGCATTGCCTTAACACTATCATTGTGCAATTGCATACAGAATTTAATACGACGATCAAATTCAATTTGTGGATTGGTTGTACTATAAACGTCCGAAACTTCATCAGATTCCATATATCCTTTTGTATGATTAATAGTTGCATCAACAACACCATCTTTAATTGCCTTAGAAACAATATATTCAGCAGTTAATTCACTATCAAGATGAAGCTTGATACAAATATCTTTTAAAGAAATACGCTTGTAAGATAAGGAAATAATACGAATACCAGTCTTAATAACATTTTGTCTTAAACGTAAAACTAAATTATAATTCTTATCTTTTTTCAAATGTTCACCAAAAATATCTAATGCATTGTTGAAAATTGTTAAATCACCTAATCTAACAGCTTTTGTAACTTCAGAGTATGGTCTCAAAGATTTAGTTAATAATGGATCATCAAAACTAGATAATTCTGGAATTTCACCAGTTAATAATTGGATTAATATTTGTAATTTAGTAGCAGATTGTAAAAATCCCAATGCATTTTTAGTCTGTGGGCATTTTCTAATCGCTGTTACAACACATTCATTAGCCGCTGAATAATCCAATTGTATAGTTTGAATCCGAGCTAAATAATAATAATATCTCGCAACAACTGAATTTGTTGCTTCATTCGGAAATTCAGTTTTCTCAACTAAATTATATGCTTGATTTATATCATTTGTTAAAATATAATCTCTTAATAATAATGTAATGACAGATGCTCTTGTTTCTATATCATGTCTTAGAGTTGCAGTTCTCAAAGCATTCATCAAATCAACTCTAATATTAATTAGATCTTTTGCTAATTCACTTGACCTGAAAATATAATACCAAACTTTCGCTTGTATATAATCTAAAGTTCTTTTGTTGTAACTTTTCAATGTATTAATAACTAGTTTATTGAAATTATATAATGCCTTAGTTTCACCCAAATCGTGTAAATAAATTTGAACTAATAAATGTATAAAAACATCAATTTCTGGTAAAAACTCAAAATCATTAGCTTCATTGGTTTCATTACTATCGATTTCCATTTCATTTGATTTATTTCCTAATTCAGTACTAAAAGGTGTTAAAGCTGCAACTAAATATTCAACAGTTGGATAGGTTGCAGGATAAACATCATTAATCACTTTAAGTAAATCATCAGCCTTAAGTTGTCTCCGAATTGGTGATAATTCACGGAATACTTTGAGAATGTAACGAGGATCAAACTTGATTGCAGAGTTTTTGATCAGAGACAAAAAGGTGTGTAATTGTTCAACAACGTTGATGGAAACTGGTGCTACTTCTGTTTCAGTGGTCATTGTGACACGTGCTAACTGTTTGTCAATGTTAGTTTACTGTTGAAGGTTATCAACAATTATGGTAAAATAAAATAAAGCCGGTGGCAAATCGAAACCATTTTTCAAAAAGCAAAAATTCGAAAATCAAAATGCTAATAAAATAAATCTAAGAAGCGAGATTTGAGATTTTCGATATATGTTAAATAACCTGAATGCTGATACGAGGAATCCAAGACAAGCACTGAGAGCTTGATATCAATATAGAAGTCCGAAGTATTGTGATGGTTCTTTCATTTAAAGAATGTCAAAAAAAAGAGGCCTGGAATCACTCAATTCAAAAGCTTTGGCACAAAAATACCAGAGTTTAGGGAATGAACTCATCAATTCACAACGAGAGCATCTTAAAACACAATTGCAAGTTTTCCAGAATGCATTAATATCATTTAAAAGTGAATATGCATCAGAAATTATCCAAAATGAAGAGGCTAGGACGTGCTTTGCAGAGATTTGTATGGCATTTGGTATAGATCCATTGGTTGTTGCATCCTCAGTCATTGGAGAACAAAATAATATTGTAGAAAGAAATAACCAATTATGTATAAAAATGATTGAATTATCTGCAATCACACGACCTATAAATGGTGGTATTATATCTATTCAAGATTTATTAAAACTTATAAACGCAGATACATGGGTGAATCATGATTTACAAATAACATTCACCGAAAAAGATATTTTATCATCATTAGACAACTTACGGATTATGGGTGATGAATTACAGTTAGTGACATTTGGTAAGCATAAGTATATTAAAAGTATACCACAAGAATTGAATGTTGATGAGAAAACAATTTTAGAAACAGCTGACTTGTTAGGTTATGTTAGTGTTTCTCTACTACGAGATAATTTCAACTGGAAAAAATTACGTTGTAAAAATTCAATCGATGATTTAGTTGCAAATGGTATATTATGGGTCGATATACGGGAAAATCATGAAACCAAGTATTGGATTACTTCTTGGATTAATAATTAATAATAATGAATCAATTTTTTATATAAGTTTTATATCGTATTTTTTAATGGGAAATGTATTGGAATGCAAATTCAACAGTGTCATATTGGCTTTCATTTTGAATAAGAAAATCTTCATTTTTATCTAACATATCATGGTTTATATGATTCCATGTTGTTGAATCACCATATAACATAGCCATTGATCTGATTTTTTGTTTACCGTTGGCATCACATCTTTTACATTTATACGTATCATGAGTTTCACAAATTGTTTTGGTATTAAATTGAAATAATTGTTTTAAATTATCGCTGCTAAACAATCTCTCAACATCGTCAACTGAATCAACAACACATGATGAAAGCTGTAATTTTGCACTCTGTCTTTGAAATATTTTTTCTTCAATTGTACCGGTTGAAATAAATCTATAAATATAACAATTTTTTTTTTGTCCGTCTCTCCAAACTCTTGCTAATGCTTGTTGATCAGACGCCGGGTTCCAATCTGGATCCATAAGAATTAACCGGTTGGCACCTATCAGATTAATACCACAGCCACCAGCTTTGGAACTCAATAAAAAGACAAATTCTTTACCTTCTGGGTTATTAAACTTGTCAACAAGCTTTTGTCTTTTATTGATATTCATTGTACCATCAAGTCTCAAGGACCCAAATTTATGCTGTCGACACAATTTTTCAACTAAGTCCAATGTTTGTGTATAATTAGAAATAACAACAATCTTATCATCTGTCTCTCTATTAATTTTATATAAGAATCTTTCTAGCATTTGAAATTTACCACTATACCATGTTTGAATTTCTCTGTTTCGTCCCATATTATTCCTATCATCTTTATAATCTTCTGGTATTAAATTCTCTGATCCATCTATATCTTCTGGTAGTTTCAATAAATTTGGATGATTACACAATTTTTTCAATAATCCAATTGCTTTAAGAGGTTGAGAATTTTCACCTTTCAATAGCTTTTTAATATCTGGTGACGTAATAAAATGATGATATAACTTCTTTTGCATATCTGATAATCCACAAAAAATGACATATTCATATTTAACAGGCAAATACTTACTTAAAATATCATTTGTTCTTCTAATAATGAATTTTTGGACCAACTCTGTTAATTCCTTTAATTTTTCATCACCTTTTTCCCTTTCTTTCTCAGTTGCTAAAGAATCACGTCCTCTTAAAATATGTATTTCATAGTTTTTTCTAAATTCATTCCGATTGCCCAGCAAACCTGGATTGGCAAAATTTAATAGTGAAAAATATTCAGATAGATCATTTTGAATTGGTGTACCAGATAAAATAACTCTTCTTGGACAATTGATTGAATTTAAAGCATTAAACGTCAAACTATCACCGTTTTTCAACCGATGACCTTCATCAGCTAAAACCAATCCAATTTCACAATTATTTAATCTATCAATATTACGCCTTAGGGTTTCATAACTTATAATTAGAACAGGACTAACGATACCTTTACCATAAGCGTCAGCCCAGTTTTCAATGGAATCCCCAATACTAGAACCTTTCTGAGATTTCCCATCAATTGCAAGGGAATTTAGCGATCCAACGCCCAACCATTTGTCAATTTCATTTGCCCAATTTCGAACCAAACTTGAAGGGCAAACAACAATACATTTTTCAATTGTTCTTTTACCTCTTGGCCCTTGTTTTAACAATGTCCACATTAATGTCAAACATTGTAACGTTTTACCCAAGCCCATTTCATCAGCCATTATGCAGCCTTTTGCTCGAGCATCAACCAAACCTGCAGTACATCTATATAAAAATCTTACACCTTCACGCTGATGTGGTCTTAAAATTTTTGCAAGTTTGGGATCAATAACCACGGGAACATTCGGGAATTTAGAAGTAGGATCTTCATTCGAATTGGATATTCCTAATAACTCATTTAATGATTTCTTATTATACATTTTAAATCTTGAAGCAGGACGCTGTGTTTCTGCAGATTCAACTGACAATGAATCATTCGAAGCCGTTTTATTAGCTATAGCTTTTTCCTTTTCCTTTTCCTTCTCCTCTTCAATTTTGAGCTCGGGTATAACATCAATAGTTGGATCATACAACACAATAGCTATATCACTAAAAGGATCATGCAATGCTCTTGGTGGAAAATAAACTTTTTTTCTATTTCCCAATGGTGGTGGGGTTCTTGAGGTCGATGACCAGTTGTCAGATTTAGTCTTTAAAGGAATGATAAATTTCTGTGTCAAGATATTTCTTTTTTCATCTATATTGCCCAAAACATTTCTAGGATGTAAAGAATTCTTTTTTTTCATCGTATTATTAATCCCATAACTTTCCAAATCAAACCACGGAATGTCATTTTCAGAGTTTATTTTTGATTCTAAATTAACTCCCTCAGCATATGTTTTGGGACCATTTAATCTGGCCCTCCGCATGGGTTTTCCATTGCTTTTCGTTAATTCTCCATGTAAATGGCGAGTTGCCGGCCTAGAAATTGGTGGTTTGAAAGGTTTGAAGAGAGATGATGGATCCGTTTGTGTTCTCCGTCGCTTCAAGCTTGGATTTACTCCAGCCCCAGTTCCCAGCGCAGTGGTCACATATATCGGTTCCTTTGGTTTGTTCTTATACTTCTTGAAATCGGTTCTGGTCATACTGAACTCACACTGTGCCAGAGAATTATCACAGCGTCTGGGCAAAAGTAGGAATAAACACGTAAAATAAATATTTAAAATGTAAACACGAAATTCATGTTGCGCCAAATCGCCTAATGCGGTAACTAATGTGTTTTTTTGGATTCTAGTATTCTACTATAGATAATTCTTAGAAGTTACAAAATAGAGATTGGGTATTAATCAGTAACTACAGGATAACTTAGTGGTTTTTTTCAATATGCAAGAAGTGCTTCTAAAAGCATTGCTATAGATACACCAACCATCCACATGAAAATCATGCCTAAACCAACATATTTATCACATCTCCAGCCTCCAAATGGTATAACAATTAACAAAACAACGATTAAATTAAGCAAAAGGCCAAGAACGCAAAATACAAGAGAAGGGCTGGCAGCTATTTCTATATAGTCAACTCCTACCAGCAAGCCACTCATACCTAGACCGATAAGAATATTGAGTAATGGACCACCTATGCATGCAGCAAGTGCCATCAACGGATATCCCATTTTCGTTATGACTATACATGAAATCAAATCACCTATTGAATTACCTAGTGCGAACACCGTTATACCTAGTGCGGACTGTCGAATATAAGTCAATGATGATATCAAAGTTAAAATTGAAATGATTTGAGCTGCGATTATGGAAATCCATGCAATTGAAGCAAACACACCAAGTAAAGACACAAGACATTTTACTAGAATCAATGGATTGTTGGAACGAATTAAATTATGGTATGCAAGGTAGGTATTTCCAAAGGCTAGAATGAATAATATGAATTTAGTGGTCTTGGATATCTCAGGAAAGAGTGTGAATATAATAATAAATGGAGAAATTACTAAAGCTGTCAAAAGTTCAAATAACTTCGACAGCCCAGGTTTATAATCCCCTTCATAATCTGTTACTGTCAGAATGGGGATAGTATGTCTAGACAATTTAATAAATGGAAATGCTATGAAATCAAAGATAGTCTGAAATAATGATTTCTTCGGAGGTTCAATAATCTCGGCCTGAAGTGCGTTTATTTCAATATTTTCATTATTGTCATTATCACTATATGTTCCTCTTCCTGATTGGTCAATATAAAATCCTACTGTTCTTCTGGTTGTCAAACCACTAAGTATAGTTGCAAATTCTAGATTTCTAATAGCTTGTGGATTATAACCATACGTGTCTTTAGATTGAACATTTTCATCAATTACAAGTGGCTGCAAATTGTTACTGGAATAAATATTTCTTGCATGCGTATCTAATTTCAATTTTTTCCATTCTTTCTTAAAATACCATTCCCAAACAATAATCAAAAAAACATACCCAACATAAATACATACTAAAAGTATCATTTCAAATCTTGTTATAACACCATCTTTGACGCAGTGTAATAAAAATAACCCAGCAAAAATAAAAAAACATACATCTCTTAAATATGTTCCTTTGGCATTCAATTTGGATAATTTGTGTTCTTGAGACTGATCATCAACTGCATTACCTGTAGAAGGCACTAAATCAAAAGGTCGTATTAGGAATATTGTTCCTATAACCACAGAATTAATAAAATAAGCGGCACCTATAAGCTCACCTAGTGCAAGCATGGTGTTGCCTGTTTTAAATGATGTATATGTAGAAATAATATCAGGAGATCCATTTGCAAATGCCAGCAATGTCAAACCCGAGATATTTTCCGGTATTTTAAGATGGCTTGTTATTGCATTTAAATTAGGAACTAGGCAATTACCTGCAACTAGCCCAATTGACGCAAAAAGTACAAGTAAAATCACAATTAACAGTGGTATCCCTATCCAATGTCTAGTTGTCTCTGACTTTGCCAAACAGTAGTATAAAGTGAATGAATTAATAAAGCCGGGATAATCTGAGCATTGTTCTTTCACAAATTGACATTGTTGTGCATTCGGAAGCAGGTAGACTTGTTCACAAGAAAGAATGGGTATATCTTGTGGGGAAGTCATGGCATATACATGAAGGATAAAAGTAAACTTATTTGTCAAGAGCAACTTCTGTCGAAGACTATGATAACCATCTACTTTTACTAAAAATATAAATTCATGTAATAAAATCGTAAAAGCGCTGAGGTAATCTTTTTCTTGGCTTGATTTGAGATCATAATCTTCTAATCGATTCTGTAGAGCCTGTTATTCTCTTTCTTCTAACTGGTAAATTATATGTTGGTCGAATCATCTAAAACACTCAAGTTATTCAGAAAAATGACCAATTTTGCTGGAACACATAGAATACAACCCCTGAAGACAAAGCCGTTATTTATTGACAACAATGGCCGATTCAGGGAAATAGATACTGGTAGAGTATTTCATATGAATGGTATTAATTTTGCGTCAAACACAAAACTACCAAAACAACCTGTGCAAAAGACACATTTTCGTCCGGACGATTGTGGATTTTATGATGATGCAGACCAAATATCTTTTGTTGGAAAACCATTCCCTTTGAATCATGCCTACGAACATATTTCAAGAATTAAACAATGCGGCTACAACACAATTAGATTTGTTACAACCTGGGAGTCAATTGAACATGAAGGACCAGGAATTTATGATGTTGATTATGTAGATTATTTAGTCGAAATGTTAAAGGTTATCGATGAAATTGGTGGATTATATGTCTTTATTGACCCACACCAAGATGTTTGGTCAAGATTTAGCGGTGGGAGTGGTGCCCCAATTTGGACTTTATATGCAGCTGGTTTAGAACCACGTAATTTTGAATCTACAATGGCAGCTAAAGTTCATCATATGGCAGAAGATCCTGCTAAATTTACAAAAATGGTGTGGGCAACTAACTATAATAGATTAGCCAGTGAAGTTATGTTCACATTATTTTTCAGCGGAAAAGTTTATACTCCAAAAGCAATTATTGATGGTGTAAATATTCAAGATTTCCTGCAGGATCATTTCATCAATGCATTTTCTTATTTAATGAACCATATTAAAATAAAAATTCCAAATATTTTTAACAGTTGCTTATTAGGTATTGAAAGTTTAAATGAACCTAATAGTGGTTTATATGGCTTTGAAGATATTGGAGGTTTTCCAAGTGAGCAAAAATTAAAATTAGATGAAACTCCAACGCCAATACAAGCTTTTAGATTAGGTATGGGATATCCGGAAAAGGTTGATATGTATTCGTTATCAATTTTTGGTCCAACAAAATGCGGAACTGATTGGATTGATCCCAGAGGAACCAAAGCATGGGTTACTCCGGAAAATAATAAGGATAGACATTACGGTTTTAATAGATCTCCTGATTGGAAATTAGGTGAGTGCATTTTTGCTCAACATGGAGTTTGGGATTCATCATCTGGTGAATTAATTTTGCATGATTACTTTAGAATTCATCCATCAACAGGTGAAATATTAAATGAAAAGAAATTTATTAATGGACCATTTTTAGAGTTTTGGTATAAATTTAGAGAGTCGATGAGAAAAATTGATCAAAATATGTTTTTAATTATGCAACCGCCAGTTTTGCAAATTCCTCCTCAAATTGAAAATAATTCAGATTACGTTGATGATAAAACAATTGTAGCATTACATTATTATGATGGTATGTCATTAATGTTTCAAAAATGGAATAGGATAATAAATGTGGATACGTTGGGGATAATGAGAGGTAGATATTTTAATCCAATTTTTGGATTAATTTTTGGTGAAAAAAGTATTAGAAGGTCAATTAAAAGACAATTAAAGGGTATGGCTAAAGAAAGCCATGAAAATGTTGGTTATAATATTCCAATAATTTTCACCGAAACTGGTATGCCTTTTAATATGGATGATAAAAAATCTTACAAGAATGGTGAATATTATTCTCAAGAATCAGCAAATGATGCAATTCTATCAGGTCTAGAGAATGAACAATTTAACTTTACTTATTGGTGTTACAATCCAGATAATTGTCATCAATGGGGGGACTGTTGGAATCTAGAAGATTTTTCAATTTGGTCGAAGGATGATGTTAATAATTTAAATTTAAAATCTGGAACAGATTACAATGATTGGTTAGATAAGAATAGTGTTACGATACGTTATAACCACGAATCGCCAGATACTCCACAAACAGGGAATTCTAATGAGAGTGATACCGATTCAAATGAAATTTCGGTTAGTTCTGGATTAACAGATAGAACAAATAGTTTAAGTTCGATGAATAAAAAATTATTAAAAGAGACGTCTCATAGTTACATTGATCTAGGGAATGAAGATGATGTTCATATTGATTTAACAGATGGTATTAGAGCAGTGAATGCGATTTTGCGACCAGTACCATATTTGGTGAATGGATATGTTAAACATTGTGAATTTGATGTTTTATCAAAATCATTCCATTTGACGGTTCATAGTGAAATACCAAAGTTAGAAGTCTTTCCCGATATTATTGTTATACCAAAACACCATTATAAAAAGAATAAATTTCAAGTAAGAATTTCAAGTGGTAGTTATAAAATTAAGAATAATTCGTTAATGCAATGGATTGAGTGGGATCATTCTGAAATCGCCAATAAAAATGTCACCTTGCATATTCATTTGCTTGATTCTTTAGGTGAAGAGATTTACAGCAGTGGACCATGTTCAAATTTAAAAGAATTAGCCTGTGGATATTAATAAATGGGATTGGAAAAATATTTTTCGAAATAGTTATTTGCAGGCTTGGAAATGTTGTTATTAATAAATTCCATTTATTATTTGCATTGCTAATTGTTGTAATAATCGAATGGGTGCTTATCGTGGATAAGGGGGAAAATTTAGAAAATACAAAATAATGTCTTGTTTATTTGAGCGGAAGGTTATATATATATAAAGGTTACTATATAGTGATAGGGGATTTTTTTAAATAAATATAATATAATATAATATAATATATAAAGTAAAGTAAAGTAAAGTAAAGTAAAGTAAAGTAAAGTAAATTAAGATTAATCAAAAACATTTAAATAAGCTTCGGCGACAAATCTTGCTCTTGCATTTAAAAATAATTTCATTTCACTAATTTCTTTATCAACGTCTTCCATAAATTCTATAATAAAATCAACCAATTTTTGTTTCATCATTTCTTCTTGATGTAAATTGGTTAATAAGAAACTAATATCATAACCATCAACAGGTACACGTCTTAAAATCAGGAAGTTTTCAGCCCTTTTTGTTAAAAAACGAGTAAATTTATCGACTAAGATTTCTTCAATTTCATCACTTTGTTTAATTTTAATTGACACTCTTAATGAATTAATTGATGGTTCAATTAAAACACGTTCAGATTCATTACGACAAATATTTAATGGATTCAATAAGATTTCTGGTGTACGTTTATTTTCTATTTCTGGATAATTATGACGTTCCACAAGTTGCGAGCTAAAATCTTGAAGACAAAGTGCAGAATTGAGAGAATGACGGACTGCTGTAAGATATGGTTTAAGTGATTGTGACATTATGTGGTATGTATTAACAATTGTATTGTTACTTCAATTCTTCTACTTCAAACTTACAATTAATGATGTGTAAAAGTAAGAATGCAAAATAATAGACTCTCTTAATTGTGATGATAATCTAAAGCCAGTGCTAAGTGCTAAGCTAATCACTGAGAAAGCTCAGCGCGGAATAAAAAGATTTTTGTTGCTTCTCGTAGTTTAATTCTGTTAACATGAATTACACTTTTTCATAAATTTCTATGTTTTTTCATTATCTACTGAAAAACATAGGAGATGACTTGGATACGATTGGAAGATCCAGCGACTACTAGGGCATATTATTACAATGAGACTACACAAGTTACACAATGGGAGTTTCCAGAAGATGTTTACGTAACTACTTTGAGCAAATACGGTTGGAACAAAGCTGATGCTGATGGTAGAACGTATTTTTACAATGAAGAATCGGGAGAAAGTGTATGGAACATTCCTGATGCTGTATTCAATGATTTGAAAAAACTCTTTGGTGAATCCTTGACAGAAGAAGAAATTAAAGGGGAAACAATACAGAATGAATCACAGATAGAAAATGAGAGAGAAGAAGAAAAAAATAAAGAAAATGAAGAATCCAATATTGTTGAAGACAACGTATTTCAAGAAACTGAAAATCTACGTGAACCGAAAATTGAAGAAGCAAAAAATTTCTGTTTAGTTAATCAATTGTTAGGAATTGATGAGTTAAAATTGAATCCTAAAATTATCGATAAAGAGAAAGAGAAAGAAGAAGAGAAAGATGATCAGAAGTTTGAATCTGAATATAAAGAAATGATTGAAACAATGAATATTGGTAAGGATCTTAATTTTAAAGGTTTTATGATCAAAGCGATTAATGACGAGAGATATTGGAATATTAAATCACCTATGCGTCGAAAAGAGTTATTTGAATCATATATTACTGAACAAGAAAACAAGGAATTTTTATCATTTAAATCCAAATATAAGTCTGAATTTTATGAAATTTTATCTAAACATAATATAAAATATTATTCAAGATGGAATTCAATTAAAGATATTATAAAAAATGAACCTATTTATCAGAAATTAAATGAAGATATAAAATTGGATTTTTTCAATTCTTACATTTATGAATTGAAAAATGAAAGAGATAAATTATCAAAAGAAGCAAAAGCTAAAGAATCATCATTATTAGAAACAGAACTATTGAAAAATGTGAAAATGGATTCTGAATTCGCAAAAATTGTCCTTTCATTGGAGGAAAAATATAAGAATTTAACAAAATCCGAAATGCTCGATGTTTTTGATAAAGTTATACAACAAGTTGAAAAGGAACATTTGAAAAACATTGAAATTGAGAAAAAATTAAATTATTCTTATGATAGAAAATCACGTCAATCATTCAAGAATATGATTACTAAATTAATTGAAAACGGAACTTTAAAACCTACAAGTCAATTAAAATGGTATGAATTTGTAAATGTTATTCAAGATACTCCTGAATTTAATGAACTATGTGGACATAGGGGATCATCTGCAATTGATTACTATTGGGATATAATAGATTCAGAAATGCAAAAACTTGAAAGTAAAGTTGAAAATTTTAAAAGACAACTAATTAATTTAAATAAAAAAATCGATGATTTGAAGGATGAAACAGAGTTTGTGAAGGTAATGAAAAACTGCGATAAAGATGAGATTAAAAACGTGAGTGAGCAAGATATGCGTTCAATTTATAAACTGATTGCACCATCGAAAGGTTTGAAAAGATCACTTGAAACCAGTTCAATAAGTGATAAAGGTAAGCGACAGAAGATTTCATTTCGTGGATCATAAACCATTCATGTATTGAACAAAAATATGTAATTTTATGGAAAAGATTTGTATTTATAGACATTTACTAATTTATAATTTAAAAAAATTTAGGACAAAATTAAAAAACTTATTCCTGTGAAAATAGAGCAGAGATACCAAGGAACGCAAACATTGCATATTTAAAGTATTTGTTCTCTGTAATTAAAATTGTAATATAACCAACTTTTGGCAGATAACCCTTGACATTTCCTACGATATCATTTTCTCTATTTAAATAGGTTTTTCCATATCCATATAAAGGTAAATCATCACGTTCATTATTATCACCTTTTGTAAGTAAATATTGTTGTAATGTGGCAGTTTTTTTATCTTCAACTATATGTTCATGTAATACACGATGCACTATAGGGATATCTCTTTGAGGTGCATTATAAACAACAATATCCCCTACATTCACGTATTTTTCTCTATTCCAAAGAAATAAAATATCACCACGTTGAAATGCAGGTTCCATTGATCCAGATAGGACAACAACTAATGGAGAAGAAGAGTTAGTAACCACTGAAAGACCTTTCCAAATGGCAAATGCACCGGCAATTACCATTGCCATTGTTAAAAGATTATTAAGCTGCAAACGTAAAGTTTTTGCATTCATTTTGTTATTGGGTAAAAACTGATTGATTCCGAACAATTATGAAAAGAGATTGTTAACAAAGTAACTGCAAAAAGGAACATGTTTGTTAAAAATGAATCAATCATCAAACATCAAACACAACCATACACAGTTGAAAAATGGACACGCGGTATGTTTTTTTTTTCAGGTATCCAAATTTCAAACATATTTTGATAGATTTAAACTTTTCAAATCGTTCATCTTCTTTTTTCAATTATTTAAATTTGAAAATATCAAATATCAAACCAAACATAGCAGAAAATTAGAGGTTATATTCAGATATTATGAGCACGAGTAGATATTCATCCAAAGCTCATCAAAGAGATAGACAAGCATTGTTTTCAATGGAAGATATATCACGTTCTGTATCACCGATGCCAAATATTCAAACAACAACGGCAATAACACCAACAACAGCAATAAATAATGATACTAATAAATCAAATACATTAAATACAGAATCATCGTTTATAAATATATCGGCATCGCCATATGAACGATCGAAATTACCAAGTTATTCAACAAAAGCTGCTGAAATGGCAATGTTAGAATCACAATCTGATGATACAATGAATGAAATGAAATTTAAGTTAGTTGCATTGAAAGATCTATCAATTGCAATGGGTGATCAAATAAATAAATCTAAACAAGGATTAGTTGAGTTAGGTGAAGATATGGGATTATCAAGTGAAAGAATTAAATGGAATATGGGACGTATGAGAAGATTTGTTGAACAAAGTGGAGTTAGTTGGAGGGTTTGGTTAGGATTTACAACTATTATAATGTGGTGGTTTATTTGGGTTTGGTTATTTTAAAAAAAACTAGAAACTTAAAAATAAAAAAATACTAATGTAACTTATAACTTATAACTTATAACTTATAACTTATAACTATAATTTTTGTTTTATTTTGTTTTATTTTCCATTATTAACCATATAAATAAAATTTCACTATACAAACTACTAAATAATTATATTAAATTGAATAAATTCAAATATACATATATATATATATATATATATATGTACTTTATTAATTTCATTCAATTCAATTCAGCTAATCATTCGTTCTTGTACACGCCCACACGTGATGAGGGGGTCAAATAATGATTATCATCTATAACTAATTTGCTATAATTAATACGTTTCTTATTTTCATCATTTGAACTTTTAATTGAAGTTGTATCAGTTAACGGATTGACTGATTTTGATGATGATGATGATGATGATGATAAATCATTTTTTGTTTGACTATAATTATGATGATTATTGAACGATTTGATAGTTCCACTTTTAATAAAATTATAATTACTATTTCTATGGTTTTTGTAATTTACACCATTACTGAAATAATTTTTATAATTATTATTATTATTATTTGTAGTATTATCAGTATTAGTGTTGATATTATTATTAATATTATGAATATTATTAATATTATTAAGTTTATTATTTTTATTATTATTATAATTATAATTATAATTTTGATGTCTATTAAATTGATTTTTATTATCCCTATCATTAAAATTTCTATATTTGTTATCCTTTTTGTTAATCATGTTGTAATCCATTTTATCCTTATTAGCCTTAATATAATTGTTATCCTTAAAATTGTTAAAATCATTTTTGATATTTTTTTTATCATTAATTAAATCATTTTCCATACCTGGAATATTCGTACGTTTTTTAACTACACTTATAGTCCTACCATCTAATTCATAATTATTAAAATTTAATGCATCTAAAATATGAGAATCATTTGAAAATTCAATATATGCAAAACCTTTTGGTAAACCAGTTACCCTATCACAAACAATTGTAACACGATGAACAGAATTTTCGCCACAACCATTAATTTTTAAATTATCTGAATTTATACCATTACAAAATAATTCTTTTAATTTCCAAGGTGAAATTTTAAATGGTATATTTGAAACATAAATTGAACGTTTATCAATTTCACGTTGATTTTTTGGTTGATGAGGACCTAATTCTAATGAACTATTAGTATTATTATGATTATTATTATTATTATAAATTGATTCTGAACTTTTAGCAGTATTTGTTGAATTGGAACTCATTATTGAATTTGTTGAATTTGATGCTACAGTTGATAGTGAATCTGTACTTTCATGTTTCAAGGAAAGATTAGAATCATTTTTATTATTAGTAGTAGTATTATTATTAGTATTATTTGATGAGGAATAATTTTTCAAAATATCAAAAGTATCTTCTTGAATCTCTACTTCATTAGAATTATTATTATCTAGGTTAGTAGAATCTTGAAACGACGACATGCTTGAAGAAACGAATAATTAATCAATTCTTCAAAGAAATAGTTGTTTTTAAGTTGTTTTGAATAATATAAATCAATACTATTAGTAAATTTCAATGTTAATAAAATAAATAAATGGGTGAAAATAAGAATAACAAGAAATACAATAATAAATATAATAATAATAATCTATTTTTCAAGTTGATAAAGACAATAAATCAGATTAAAAAATAAAAATTGATACTGAATTTGAGGTTAAGATTGAAATATATATATGTATATGTATGTATATATATATATATATATATATATATAAAAGCACATCATCTGGTCAAAATCCTTTGGAATTGAACACACTTTGCAACGGAATACGGAAAAGGCGATAGATGCAGTATTTGCTGAATTTCATAGTTCTCGCCTTTTTTTTTTATTTGGAGATTTTGGGCTTTTCAAAGCGTTTTTTTTTTGTTTTTCGTTTTTCGGTTTTGGTTCTCTAATAGTAAAATATGGAGAGCGATTTATATGTATAGATAGATCCATTAAAAGTTAAAAGAATTAATGTTGTATCCCAATGTACCTGCGGAATATAAATTGAGATTAAGAGAAATATTTCAGAGAATAGAAAGTTTAATTGGAAATTTTCTTCTATCAGGTTCCATACACACAAACTCAATTTTTTTAATGTTGTATAATGCTCAGAAAGGGCAAAAGCCCGTCGGAAATTAGTTATATATAAATATATATATATATATCTATATAAAATACTGAGATGATCATGGTTACAATATATATATATTTAATCCCTTATTCCATACATCTATATATTGCAATATATAATCGATTTATTAATTATTGGTGATGCTGATCTATAAATCAATATCAACATAGAAGGTCCCCTAATACTGTTCTATTACTATCCTTACCGTTATGAAGCTAAAATAACCAAGAAATTTATCTCTTCTCTAAAGTAATCTTCTTCTAATCTGGTTAATTTGTTAATTAAATTCTTCAAATTAATTAATTATCTAAATTATTATATATGTTTCAATTTTTCGAATGATGACAATATGCAATAACTAAAATTCTAATATCTGTAATGATAATTTGGAAAAAAACCCTCATACAATAATTGGCCTAAATTAACATACGAGAACTCAATAGGTATGAAATAAAAGCGATATCGAGTAAGGTATGATCAAAGAATCCTTGATATATACACAAATACGCGTTTTGTCTTTCAATATACATCCTAGGATCTACATGCTTGTGGAGATTATTCTAAACAAATTGTAAATTACCTAATAAGGAATATACAATTTAGTCCTGATCTAAATATAATGATTCATTTGACAATAATACATTTAAGCTCTGAAAGCAAAGTAATTTGTGAGCTGTGATGAATCACTTCACATTAAATATTAACACATGCATAAATGAATAGTCAGTTACCGCATTCATTTCACCTTTTGAAATCATCAAATTTGATCTTTATGTATGCATTTACCATCCTAAATTGACTAACATGTATATGCGCTTATCATGTAAGATATGTGCCAACATCAAAGATTAGCAAAAAAAAAAAAGAAAAGCAAAGTCCTACATACATAATACAGATTTTAATATAATATAATATAATATAATACAATAACCTCTGTGCACCGGCAACTTTTTCTTTTATGTTGGAAAATTACAAAAAATTACAAAAATATAACATCTCACAGAATAAAAAAAAATAATGCATAAATTTTTTTTTTCTTGATAATTTTTTTTCAAGATTCTTTAAATAATAAAATATCAAATTTATTCTTGATATTATTATAATAAATTTATAAATTAAGAAATAATTTGATATTATAAAGTAAAACAAATATATTGAACAATGGTTTCCGTAAGGAGAAGAAAGATGAACCGTTCTGGTGTTTCAAAAAACACCAGAAAAAATAATAATAAAGATAAATTTAATCCTCGTTCTAATCCAATTATTGCACAACATTGGGATAATGAATTAACTGCAAAACAAAATTATAAAAAATTAGGTTTAACATTTCGTATAGGAGGGGCAACTGGTGGTGAAGAAAAGAAAATTAAAATTAAAAAAATTAATCATGGTAATATGGAAGAAAGTTTATTTGATGATCATGAAGAAGAAAATGATAATAATAATAATAATAATAATGAATTAGATCCATATGATCCAGCAAATATTTTAGAAGGTACAGCAAAATTTTTAAAAGATGATGCTGGGAAAATTATTAAGATTATTTACGGTACAAAGAAAATAGGATCTGGCAGTATTAATTCAAAGAAAGATGATACAGAAAGGGGAGAAGAAGAAGAAGCAGAAGAAGAAGAAGATTCAGGTGAAGATGATAAAGAAGAAGCTAAAATAGTGATTGCAAAATTAGAGGCAATTGCTAATATTCCAAAGAAAAAAGAAGTACATAGATTAAATGAATTGGAAGTGTATAGATATGGTAAATTAATTGAAAAATACGGTGATGATTATGAAAGGATGAAATGGGATAAAAAGCTAAATCCATTTCAATTATCCCCAGGTCAACTCCGAAAGCAAATTAAAAGATATCATGAATTCCACAGTAATTAATGTATACTGAATTGAATTATAAGATCATATAAAAAGTATAATTTAACATCATCGTATAATAATATAATATAATATAATATAATATAATATAATATATAATACATAATATAAATCATTTCCCTATAAAATGTTAATCAAAACGCGATTGACTACTTACTGATTAAATAGGAAACAATTAAACCTCTACCCAAATGTTGTGCATATTAAGATTTATCAGTTATCTTATAATTTAAGATTATAGAATATAATATAGTTGTATATATATTATGCATAAATATACTTGTATGTTTTCGTTTCTCTTCAATTAAATCGGTGATTAACATTTAACATGGAGAATCAAGCGTCTAATACTTATATTAAGCCAAAATCTACATTTACGTCTACATCTACATCTACACAAAAGACTAATCAATCAACAACAAAATATACCAATGCACATGCCTGGATTCGCCATCTTCAAGCAGCACCTCAATTAACCAACTCTTCCTTTACACCAAATAGTAATAAACTTTCGCAACAAGGAATACAAGGAACAACAGATGATTCTCTCCCCATAGATGTCGCTGTAAATCCCCCTTCAGATTACTTATTAAGTGCAGGTGCAACAGGAGGAAGTAGTAATGCTGATACACCTACAAAAACTGCTCTATTAGTCCATGAAAAAGCCGAAGAATGTTTTGAAAGCTTGAGATGTCGTCTGCGTAATGATTTACTGGGAACGGAAACATTGGGATGCCACAGTTTGGCCGTGGGGACTAAAAGCAAGGCCCAGTGGGAGCGATTATTAGGCGAGTTGAACAAATTATGATAAAATTAAAAAAAATCATCAAAAAAGGACAAAAAATTAAGATTTTTTGTATTTAATTATAAATTGTTGATTAATTAATTATTCATTATTCATTATTTAATATATTTATTATTTACTTTTAAAATGTTTATATTTAAATAATATATAAAAATTTATCTATAATTATTTATATTTATATTTAATATATATCATGTTATCACGTATTCATAAATCTAAGATTAAAATACCCAATGTGGCTAAATATTATTCAACTACAGTTTCTACACCTACAATCATTGACGTTTTACCAAATGGAATAAAAATTGCAATAGATCCAACACCATCATATTTTTCAGCTTTAGGATTTTATGTTGGTGCAGGTAGTAGATATGAAAATACTTATGGATTGACAGGTTGTTCTCATATTTTAGATAAATTATCTTTTAAATCAACTGAAAATTTTACTACAAAAGAAATGTCAGATTCACTTAATAAATTAGGTGGTAATTATATGTGTGCATCATCAAGAGAATCAATGATTTATCAAGCAAGTGTCTTTAATAATGATGTTGAAAAAATGTTTGAATTATTATCACAAACAATTACAAAACCTAATTTATTAAATGATGAAATTAATGAACAATTAATTAGTGCAGATTATGAATTAAATGAAATTTGGTTACAAAGTGATTTAATTTTACCTGAATTATTTCAACAAATTGCTTATTCAAATAAAAATTTAGGTTGTCCATTATTATGTCCATCAGAGAATTTAAAATCAATTACAAGGGAAAAATTATTAAATTATAGAAATATTTTTTATAATCCTGAAAATTTAGTTATTGCATTTTCTGGTGTTGATGAAAATAAAGCAAGAAATTTAATTGAAAAATATTTATCAGATTTTAAATCAAAAAATAATTTAAATAAAATTGAAAAAGAACCTTCAAATTATACAGGTGGTGAATTTTCAATGCCAATTCCTCAAGGTTTAGAATATAGAGGTGAAGAATTTCATCATATTTATGTTGGTTTTGAAGGTGTTAATATTCAATCTGAAGATATTTATAAATTAGCTGTATTACAAATGTTAGTTGGTGGTGGTGGTTCATTTAGTGCAGGTGGTCCAGGTAAAGGTATGTATTCAAGAGCTTATACAAGAGTTCTTAATCAATATGGTTTTGTTGAAAGTTGTAAAAGTTTTATTCATAATTTTACTGATAGTGGATTATTTGGTATTTCATTATCTTGTGTACCACAGGCGGATAGAGTTATGGCAGAATTAGTTGGTTATGAATTTAATCTATTAATGTCTCGTGATATTGGTAAAGGTGGAATTTCTGAACAAGAAATTTCTAGGGCTAAAAATCAATTAAAGAGTAGTTTAATGATGAATTTAGAGAGTAAAATGGTACAATTAGAAGATATGGGTAGACAAGTTCAAATTTATGGTAAAAGAATCGATGTTTTAGAAATGTGTGAAAAGATAAATCAAGTTACAAGGGATGATATAATTAAAATTGCTGAAAAAACTTTTACTTCAAGTGAACCAACAATTATAGTTCAAGGTGATAGAGAAGCTTTTGGTGATATTAAAGGCATGTTAAATAAATATGGTTTAGGAAAAACATCAACTGGTTCTAATGAGAGTAAATCCAGAAAATGGTTTTAAATTGTTTTTTTTTTTTTTACTGAATACAGATAATCTTGTAAATAATTTACACTACATTAAATATTTAATATATGATACATCTTTTGTTTGCTTTTTGTTCTACTTTCTTGTTAAATCATTTCACAAATGTAAAAATTTACTTAATTATTTATATATATTATTATAAATTTAAAATAAACAAATTTTGAAAATTTCTTTGTCTTTTTTTTAAAGTAAATAAAGTAGTTAGTTTAATTATTGATTCATATACATATATATGCAAAATATATATTTAGAAAAGATTTCATGTGTAGAAGTTTTGAATAATAGTGATAATAATATAATTTCAATTCTAATTTTTCTTTTGATAAACATCTTCACTATGTAAATAAGTATTAAAAACATGATCCCAAAACATTGAGGTAACTCCAAAACCTAATCTATAATTTTTATAATGATGTTCTAAATGGTATTTTTTTAATTTTTGAATATAAGATGGTAAATTAACATGATGAATTGAATAATGAGTAACATCATACATAATATAACCTAAGAAACCACCTGCCCAACCTGCACAAGCAATATAAAATGGGAAAATTCCGAAAATTAATTTATAAAATGGATAAGCTAAAATAATGAATAAAGTTGGTGGCATAACTAATCTCATTTTATCCATTGGTAAATAATGATGAACACCATGCATTAAAAAATGAAGTGTAAACGCAATATTATTTTCAGGTAAATTATCATCTAAATGAAATAAAAATCTATGCATACAATATTCAATTAAAGTCCAAACAAATAAACCTAAACCCCAAAATGCAAATGTAACAATTGGATTTAAATTAGTTGCAGCTTTAAATAAAATATAAAAATCTAATGGTAACCAAATTGAAGGAACTACCCACCATGGAGTTAAAGATAAAGGTTCAAGAAAATTACCAAATAATTGAGCAGAACCTTTACCATAATGTCTTGGTCTATGAATTTGATCAATATAAAAATCTCTTGTCCAATTTGAACGTAAAACTTGCATAATTAAAGGTTTATCTAAATCTAAAAATTTATGTTTTTTAAAATCATCATTATGATCTGTTTTTAAATGTAATAAATCATCAGGAATTTCACCAAATTCTGTTAAATCTGCTGTTCTTAAACCATCTGAATCATATTCTAATTTAACTTTCATATCAGCATGTTTTGAAAGTAATTCTTTTTCTTCTTCTTCAGTTGCTAAATAACCGATTAACATATCATCATCTAACATTTCATAAGCACTTTCAGAATGTAAATGAGATTCTGAATTTGCTAAAATTTCAGTAATATCTTTACCTGCATAATCTAAAATTAATTCAGGACCAGCTGGATGTTCATCTAAGAAATTTGTAACGTCATAAATTTTACGATGGTAAAGGGTGACCCAACAAGAATCTTGAGTATTGTGTTTTTCCACTTGACTTTTAGATAGAAGAGGAAGAGACATGATGTTTAGTGAACTATTAGTTTGATAAACTTAAAGAAAAATAGGAAAATATTTAAAAGGCAAAAAGCAAAAGGCAAAAGAAAAAGAAAAAGTAAAAGTAAAAGTAAAGAAAACTGTAAGCCAAACAGAATCAAAAGAAACAAAAACAACTAACAATTAATAATAATAACTAACGAACTAAGCACTAACTAGCTGAGCACTAACTAGCTGAGCACTAACTAGCTGAGCACTAAGCCTTAAGAGCTAAGCTAAGCTAAGCTAAGCTAAAAAAATTCGTTCCGCCGTTAAAGAAAATCAGAGAAATTCCGAAATTAACAGGCCATTTTCATTTTCTGTTATTTGATTATTATTATTATTATTAACGTATACACAGTGTCTGTTATTATTATAATTATTTATTATTTATTATTTATTATTGTCACCTATCATTATTATTAACCGATAACTATATAACATACACAATACAGAATACAGAATACAGGATACAGAATACAGGATACAGAATAGTAATAAATAAATTACATCATATTATATTATATTATATTATATTATATTATATAATGATAGTATCGACCTGTGTTTAAAATTTCCGAAGTTGTTCCATGCTTTGTAAATACGGTATATGCTGTAAATCATTTCGATGTCCTCGGATATCCACCTCTGTACTGCTCCGGAGACCTTCTAAAACAACCCTCCAGCCAGATTTCATACAACACCAACTATCATGTTCTTGTTCAAGATCAATTATGTCTTCTTCATAATCTTCTTCTTCAAATTCATGGTGTCTAATTCCTATGGTTTCATCAAATTCAGTAAGTTGTTCACGAGCTGGAATTTCAGCTCGATGTGGACATGGTTTTAATTCTTCAATACTATTATTATCATTGTTATTATTGTTATTGTTACTATAATTATTATTATTATTATTAATATTATTATTATCTTTATCTTTATCAATTGTTTCTGTATTTACTGTCGATAATAAAATTCTTCGTGTACAACATTCACAATTTAAAAGTAAAAATTTATCATTATGAAATTTCTGTACTTTTAATTCCCAACCTAATAATGCAGGTAATATAACATCTAATGATGGATTGATTGATAAATCAATATTATAATTAAATTCTTTATCCTTAAAATTATCAACAACATCTATATCAATTTTATCATCATCATCATTATTATTATCTATATTTTCTCTTAAATATTCCCTTAAAAATTCAATTTCATCAAAACTTAAAAATTGCCTTTTAAAATTCTTACCAATTAATTTAATTTTATTAATCTTCAAAACTTTTAATCTATTAAGAAATTTATTTATTTCTCTCGGTATATCTTTTGATGATATATAATAATTCTCATCTTTAGGAAACAATGGTAAAAATGGTAAAAATGTACATGTTGGATAATGATCAGTTGATAATCTATTAACATATGAATTAACTAATGTTTCATAAACATGAATATCATCATTTTCATCATCTTCATCATCATCTAAATATTGAAAATCAAATGGTAATTCATATTTGTCTGTATTATTTAAAATTTGATCATAATTATCTGCATGATGATGGTTATTAAAAATTTTTTTATTATATTTACTTGTTAAATCTGAATCTGGAATTTCTGTTAATTTTACAATAATTCCTGAATGACATGATGTACAACGTAATTCATTCTTTCTACCTGGATGACATTTCCATCCTTGTGTTGCACAAAATAATGGTGACAATTTATTACTTGTAATTGTCCAATTAAAAACTGAAAAGGTATTTAATCTATTAATTAAAAATGATCTTGATAATGGTGATTGTATACTCCTAACAGTAGGTATTTTATTATGTCCTCTTAAATAAATCAACTGCTTTTTATGACTCTTATCAGAATTATTATTTATATTGCTTAAATTATTATTAGCTGAATATCCATCAAATGATGAAGATGATGATAATCTTCTTTTTGGAATAATAGATTTTGGTAATGAATGTAAATGTTGTAATGATGATTTTGTATTATTACAATTTGAATTAGCATTGGTGGATATTATTGATATAAACGGATAATTATTCAAAGTATCGGGCGTTTCCGGTGGAGATATTGATATTTGTTGCAAAATATTTAATATTGCATTAGCTGTTGGTGATGATGTCTTCTGTGATGATTCATTTTCTTGAATGACTTGTGAAATTGTAGTATTACCACTATTTTTTGGGTTGATTATATTCTGATTTTCTTCAGATGAAGATTTTAACTGTGAATCTGTGTCAATATCCATTTTTTTAAAAAAAGGCTTGTTAAATAATGTTATAATATGGTCAATAATATAATGATTAAGTCCATCAACATAAAAGTTATATATATATATATACCAGATTGTAAAAAAAGGTGTGAAACCTGCATGTGTGGAGAGTGAAGTTAACAAGAATATTTTTTTTACCGTCTTTTGTAACATATTTTTTGATCTTTTTCTATTATCTTCATTTTTTTTCTCCGTTATTTCTATTATTTTGCTTATTTGAATAAAAACCAACTACATCATGTCTTACAAGCAAAACTTTCTTCAAGCAGCATTAGATGCACAAGCCCTTAAATTTGGTACTTTCACACTCAAAAGTGGTAGAATCTCACCATATTTTTTTAATATGGGTTTGTTCAATACAGCACAAACTTTAAGTACATTAGCTGAAGCTTATGCACGTGCAATTATTGATTCTGGTATTGAGTTTGATATTTTATTTGGTCCAGCATATAAAGGTATTCCCTTAGCTGCAATTACAGTTACCAAATTATATGAAATTGGTGGTGAAAAATATGCAAATATTGGTTATTCATTTAATAGAAAGGAAAAGAAAGATCATGGTGAAGGTGGTTCAATTGTTGGTTGTACATTAAAAGATAAAAAAATTTTGATTATAGATGATGTTATGACTGCAGGTACTGCAATTAATGAAGCTTTTGAAATTATTTCAAATGAAGGTGGTAATACCGTTGCATGTATTATTGCACTTGATAGAATGGAAACAACTAAAGATTCAAATGAATGTGCAACTAAAATTGTTTCTAAAAGATATGGTGTTCCTGTTTTATCCATTGTTTGCTTTGATGATATTATTGCCGTTTTAAAAAATACTTTAACTCAGGAAGAGATGCAAAGTATTTTAGAATATAGAGAAAAATATGTCCCAACAAACTAAATTTAGTTTAAAATTTATATTCATATTTTACATTATATAAAAAAAACTCTTCTATATATAGATACATATATTAGCAAATTCAAATAAAAATGATTTTAACCTCTGATCCTTTGGATCTTTTGTTTAATTTTCTTTGGTTCAATCGGCTTTTCTTGGGATTCAGCTGGTGTTTTCATATATGCTCCTGCTGTTTCAGGGTTTTTCATTGTGAAGTAAGAGTGCATTGGAACAATGGTATTCATTTTAAAACCTTTAACTTTTGGAATCTCACATGGTTCCCAGTTTCCTTCCATCAACTCAGGTGGACCTGGTAAATCTTTAACATTTTTAAGTGTTGTTGGATGAGATTTCATGTAATCTGAAATTGCAATAAGGGCCTGCTTTTTGGTTTGCAATACAGGATGTGTTGGCGTACCTTCGTACTTTATACCTAACCTTACACGACCTGGGTTTCCCCAATCTTGTGGATGAGATTTTTCAGGTTCAAAAACAGCTGGAATTCTTAATACCTTACAAGCATCTAAAATAGTTTTAGCTAGAGGATTTTCAACACAGTTAGAAATAGGTAGCCTTCTACCTTCACTTGTCGATCTATTTTTATCAAAATAACATGGATACACAATTTGCATCATTTTGAATTCTCTTCTCTCTTCTGGTGACATACTATCATACATTTTCATATTTGGATTTCTCTCTTGTCTAGTAGCAGCTGTATTTTGTACTCTTTTTTTAAGCATTGCATCCATATCTAAACCCATTCCTTTGAACATGTCAGGTACTGGAAATTGAGTTTCAGTATCTTGTGATCTAGTAACTTGTGGTTTCGGTTTAGCTGGGGCGACCGGAGTAACTAAATCCGGATCAAACTCCGCCAAATCCATATCAAGATTATCAATATCTTCAATATCTTCAATTTCTTCTAACGTTGGCATGTCACTTAATCTTATCTATTTTATACTTCTTTAGATTTCCCTCTACTGCCAATAAATGATAATACAAATGCCCTAACTTAAAAGTCGTGAAGAATCAAAAATTCATGTTGAAAAAACTCACTAAGGCGCCAAAGACGAAAATTCTTGGGGACGTTCGACGCCAACATGTTTTTTTCATCTTCTAGTATGTTAAAACTGAAAACTATAGGTAGAACTGATTAAAATCTAAGCCTTAATAAATCTCAACATCATGGACAATATAGATGCTTCCTCTGAAGAAGAAGTGTATGCAGATGAAATTGTTTTTGAACCCAAAAGTGAGAATGACAATAGAGAGCTTGGCGATTATGATAGCTCAACTGACAATTCAGATTCGGATTCTTCAGACATAGATGAAGATTCTGAACCATTTAATAGATCATTCGAATCTCCAGATCTTGAAACCGAATTAGGTGAGTATAAAGTTATTAATGAAGGAAAAAATACTGTTAGAAAAGGTGTTAATCAATTGAAAAACTTAAATATAACTGAATCATCCTTCTCAAGTGATGGATTTCCCCATACTGAAATAAATACAGAAGCAACTTTTAATATTGATAATCCAATAATTGATCCAATTGAAAAAAATGAAATTTTAAATAAAATTGTCAAAATATTCAAAAAAGCTCATAATTCAGATAATTCCTTTGTTTCATTTGCTAAAAGAAATCAACCAAAAGAAATTAAAAAATTTTGTAGTATCTTAACTGACGCAAATATTGATTTCACAACAGATTTGCCATTACATTTATATAGCGTCTATTTACTCAAAACAAGAAATACAAATCTACCTGATCCAGAATTTACTCTCTGGCCATTACCAACAAATGAGCTAATCACGCCAAGACCGTTTTTACAAACGACAAATTTTCAAACGTTAGGTACACATGCAAATGATTTAAAAAACCGTTTAGATGAGACTAGATACACAGAGGTTAACTATAAAGAGAATAATAAGCTTAAAAAATCATTGCCCCACATGATGGAATTTTGGCATCCCAAAATAAATGCAGTTGATGAGTTAAATGAGTGTTTGGATTCGATTTTTGAAAGAAAAATAAATTCACAAATAACGGATTATGCAAATAATCATAAACTAAATAAATATGGATTGCCTTCAAAGTATATGTATCAACGTCACACGCCTGAAGATATTCAGTTGAATATGCTACTCAAAGAAAAAATCGTACAAAAATTAGATAATATTATTGACAAATTAATTCAAATTTATGATGATTCTAAAACTGATGTTAGAGGTATAAACAAAAAGTTGACAACTTTACCAAATTCTGAAAAATTAAAAATTCCAAAGTATGGTCTTGATTGGTTAAATGTTTTATCATGCATAGATAAAAATGATAAACGCTCAAAACTGTTACTTTTAATGTTATTTAATCTTAAGCTCGATAAAGATAATATTAACGGTCCTATTGATAACTATCCTGCAGATTATGAAATATATGCGAATGCAAAGCTACATAGAGATAAAATCTTGAAACAGGTAATTTCCAAGAAGAAGAAAGCTCTCAAACATTCGAAAATTAATGCCAATTACCTCAAAATTGCTAAAAAGCAAAAAGATAATATTCGTTATAACTTGAATAACTTTTTAAACTTAGGTCTATATTATACTAAGAAGAAAAGGATGATGCAAAGGAAAATTTTAGAAAATGCTGGAAATACTGAAAATATTGAAAATGCTGAAGATGTTGAAAATGCTGAGAGAAATTGAATAAACACAATCATATGATTAGTTGGTTTAGAATTTGTGAAAAGATCTATTCTAATATTTCTGGGAAAATTGCATAGAAACACTCATCCATGATCATTAATAGTAAGTGACGATTTAGAATTTCATTTTGGAATATTGCATAGAGTGTTTCTGCAGCCTCATTGGCTGCAGTTTGTCCAAAAATTTTAGAAGTTATGTCCCCTAGAAATATGTGTAACAATACTCTAGTTTGATGTTTGGTTCTGAATTTCTCCACAGTTGTTCTTGGGGGTGATGATTTCTTGAAATTTCCATCTGGCCATAGCTTGGATTGCAACCCAATAAGAATTTGTGAGACATTTTCTTCTTGTTTAAATTTACCATCAATATTTGTCCGCAATACTTTCTCCAAGGTTGAACCAAAAAGTTGTTGGAAAAGTAATATTAAAGCTTTTCCCCTTAACCAACTTGTAGCACTATTCAGGTGAAACACAGAAATTATTAAATCACAAATCGGCTTTATAAATGATATTTCTTTAGATTTGCTCTCGCTCTGTGCTGTGTTTTCTTCTAAATTCATTATTCCTAAATAATTTTCTGATTCTCTTTTCTCAGATAATTTGTTTTCATCTTGATCATTTATATTCTTATAATTAGTTAATGACAATAGTGGATATAGCGCTTGACTTGAAATAATATTATAAAGCTTTGTTCCAGAACCATCGGAATTTTGACTACCATTCTGTAATGTCCCACCAAAAGAAGCATCAAATGTTTCACTTGATAAGAAATCTCTAAAGATTTTATCTGAACAAACATGTTCATTTTTAATTAGTTCTTGTAAATAAATTTTTAATTTTTTTTGGCGTTCTTCAATGACAGAAGTTTGAATAAATTTCATAACTACTTTTCTCTTTGGAAATTCAATATTATTGACTTCTGAAAATTTAGATTTTAAATAATTATGTAATTCATAAAACTGACTAAACCTTCTAGTAACCATCCAAGTCGCAGTAATGTTATTCGGATCTGATTGGGATAGCTTAATAACTTTAATCACATACATTATGAATTTTCTACCATCTTTATCCTTAGCAGATATATAACTTGGTATAGACACAATAGACCTTTGGAAAAGACTATTCTCACTTTCTTGGACAATATATTGTTCTTTTTGTAACAACTTCAACTTAATTTCTTTTTCTAAACTGATTAAAGATTTTTTTAAAACTCTAGATTCCGGAACATTGTTAATGATTTCAGCCTTTTTAAGCAAAGCATTAATAATTAGTTGTTGTTCCTCTAATTTACAAATTTCACCTTTTAATCTTTCAATTTCTGTAGTCAAATTTAAAGCGTTTGGACCAGCAATTTTTAAATCATTTGAATCCACCTCATTAATAAATTCTTTTTTGACTTCGCTTTCCACCGATGCAGAATCCTCGAGTCCATTCTGAATACTGTTGTCCATCACATCATCTGTTGATTTTTTAAAAGAGCCATTTTCCATATCGTCATACTCATTACCAAACAAACTTTCACTATCATTTCCAAATATATCTTTTGCAACTTCATCGCTTACCAGTCTTGAATTTCTTTTTTCTTGTTTATTATTTAAAACGTATTCTTCAACTTTATCGCTATCTTTCATAATTTCATTTAATGCTTCTTCTACAGCTTTAATGACTTTTTCACTTACTTTGCCTGACACATTCACATCAATATAATTCCCAGCGTTTTCCTTTTCGGTATATTTGGCTAATGGATCTCCTGAAATTTCATTTTGAATATATCTATTATTTAGTGAAATTTTCCTATTATTAGATGAAGATATAGTATCTGATGTACTCAACAAATTTTGTAAGTCAATGTTATTGAGTTTGTTTAATTTATATTCACCAATTGCTTTTTCTACCAATAATCTTAACCATAAATCTGTATTTTTGAAGGCAACAAAATCACTTTTGCTCATCCTATTATATTCAAAATCTTGTAATTTTAAGATATTTTTTCTTGCACGAGAATATGCTAATACGCTTTTATAGTCACCTTCAATAAATTCACTAACCTTATAATAAATATTTGGAGGAATTTTCATAACAGGGAGATTAAAATAGTTATCAAAAATCATTTTAATTTCTGTTTCTTGTGTTAAATCTTTATCTAAAAACATCGAGATTTCATCGTCACTACTTTCTTCATCATCTTCAGTTGAATCCATTTTGCCAAACAAGGGCTTCTCCTTCATTTGAGTATTGAATTCCAAAGGATTTCTTAAATTTTCTGCAGCTAACCAGAAGTCAAGTAAACATTGTCTGTCGTCCCGATTTTGCATAAATGATGTAAAAAAGGTCAAGCTTGTTGAAGAAGATAAGATTTCATGTAAAAAAAAATCTTTATTGATACTTCTAAGAATTTCTGATTGAATGGATACAAGAGCAGCTGTCTCCGTATTGTCCTCCTTTTTTATGTCAGGATTTAGATTAGTCAAATTATAATCAATTGTGTTAAATAGTTTATTCGAACGTTTAATATATTTCTGTAAGATTTTTGATTCTTCGATTTCAACATTTGTATAACACTTCATTATTTTTTCACTTTGTAATAAAACATAAATTTTATATTTAAATAAACTTTCTTTATCTTTTGTGCTCTGAATGATTTTCAGCAAAATATCAAATTCATGAGTTGAAGTTTCTAAAGTTAATTTATAATTGAACAAATCTGAAACAGAGGTAGATGATGTTTGATTGAAATTCATTGAATGTCGACGTAATATGTGTCTTAATTTTTTAACATCGTTTCTGTCTTTAATTTGTTTAGTTAGAATAGAAACCATAAACTGATTATAAAAATCTGGATCTGCAAGCATCAAAAATATAGGTTTTAAAACGCATGATGGAAGTAATTCTCTTAGTAAAACTCGTACTGGTGTGGATTTTAATTCATTTGATTCGATTAAATATGGCAAAACTTTATTTATCAGAGAACTCAAGTAAATCGATGTATCATAATCAAAATTATTTGAGTCCAGTTTTATTCCGGAATGTAACTTCCCTCGGTTATAATTTGAAGCAAGAGTTGAATCATCATCGATATCTGTTGTTCTTTTTTCAATGCTTGGTGATTTGTTGACAATCTTTTTATTTTTAGTAATCTCTTGAGCAACTAAAAATTTTTCAACATGATCATTTAAAATTGGTATAAAAGTGTGAACTGTCAAATTTGCAAAATCAACCTTTTCAAGTCTCTTATATAGAATTTTAAATATATACCCTAATTCATGTTTTAATGAGATTATAAAAGTATCATCATCAGAAATCTTAAAATACCATTTTTCAACAAAATCACGTAATATTAATCCAATAATATTATTTAGAGTGTCATTAATTATAAAGTTGTCAGGATATATCTGCTGATCATCAATTGAAAGTATTTGATTCTTTTTCAAAATTTCTTTATTTTGCTCCCAATTTTGCTTTTTAAAAAATGCAAATTTTACAGATCGTTTTCTCCTATATTCTATTTCATCAAATTCATCCAATTTGATATATTTGTGAAGCAAATAAAGTAAACACACTGGAATGAATGAGCCTAACACAATGTTAGATATCTGATAAGGCAGTAGAAAGTTGATGAAGATAAATAACGTTAAAATTATTATCAAATGCACATATTGCAGCATATTTAAATATTATTTGTCTACTTATCTATCTCAAAAGTGCAAAGCATTGGTAAACAAATTGACAATCATGGTAGAAAATTAAGTTTTATTATTGGTTTCATGAAGGTAGAGTGATAAATTATTTTGTTTACATTTCAAAATGTTTTACTCGAAATTTTATTACGTAACAAAAACTTGCTTCATTTTTATTATTACTTATTTATAATTTGTATCATTTTCCATTGATGACATCGGATTTCTATTTTTTAGCATAAAGTAAAGATCATGATTTTATAAAACAAAAAGAGTACAGAATAATCAAAAAAAAAGTAAAAATAAAAAAAAGTATATATGTTATATTATATGTCATATAAAATTAGCAGAAAATGGTAAATTGTTGAACAAAAAAAAACAAAATAAAACAAAAAAACAGTAAACATCATTCTTCGGACTCTTGTTCATTTTCTTTATTTCTTTGGATAACTGCTTGTCTAATTTTATCACTAAGGCTATTTGCATTAACACCAGATGATGTTGAATTTAATGCAGGAATATTTTCAACGCTTGAAGCAGATGATCCGACAGCGGTATCTGGCATCTGTAGCTGATCTGGGAAAATTGAAACATGGTTTAAATCTGGTAATTTACCTGCATCATTTTCACCATCAAAGGCAGAAAAGCCAGAGTAATTTGAACTTGATCTACTCAATGATGGTAAAGATGATTCTCTTATACCAGAAGCCGATCTAGATCTTGACGCTGATCTTGATCTAGATCTTGATCTTTCTCTAATTTCTTCTTGTTCTAATTCGACTTCTTCTTGAACTTTGTGTATATGATTTTCATTAAATTTTTTGAAAACTTTAGGACCTAATTCATTTACAACTTCAGTAACTTCAATAGACAATTTTTTTCTTTCTTCTTTAAGATCTGCTAATTGTTGAGATGATGATGATAATGATAAAACCAAAGGCTTGATAGATTTATAAATATCCATACCAACTTCACCCATTTTAAAAGCAGAATAAGTAGTACCAACCAAAATAGCCCAACATGAACAGAAAACAATCAAAGTTCCAAATATTGAATTAGTAAATGATGGTAAAAGTTTATAACGATAAACAATATACGTTCCCAAAGTTGAATAAATGAAATAACAAACTGGTGCAAAAAATAATGCAATTAAAACTTTCCAAGAAGCTAAAACATCAGTTGCATTAATTTTAACGACAGATTTAGCTAATGCAAGTTTTTGCTTTTTCTTTGAAATAACAGAACAAACAATAAAAATAGGAGAAAATAAAATAGTACCAGGTAAACTTAAAACAGAATAGAAAAGTAATTGAGCAATTCTATTTATAAGTAGAAATAAAGTTTTAATTTTATTATCAGTTGCAGTTTCTAGTTGATGATCTTTTAAACCAAAAGTTCTTAATTTTCTATTATATTCTAAAACAGAATTTTTCAAATGAACAATTCTTGAATCATCTTTAAATTTATTATAACCGATTAATAAATTTCTATTCATTTCAACAACAACAGGTAAAGGTGGACGTTTAAAACGACCATAAGAATATAATCTTCTAGCAGCTTGAATAACTTGTAAAGTCTGGTAATCTGGAGCTTGAGTAGTTACAACATTCATTGCATCACCGATTTCAGTCATTAATTTATTAACAGCTTTTCTTGAATCAATCTTATATTCAGCAGCTCTTTCTTGGTCAATAATAATTGGATTACCATATTCAACAACTGCTCTTGATCTAAATTTGTGAGGATGAAAATAATTAAGACCACAAGGAACAATTGTAACAGTTATATCAGAATATTTAGCAACTGTACCTAAAGCCATCAGTGCAACACCTGGTTTAAATTCAATTAATTCAGGTCTATCATGAGATCCACCTTCAGGAGCAATACCGATACATTTTCCGGAATGTAAAGCATCAAAAACTTTATCAAAAAGATCATTATTATTAATTCTTGGAGCAACTTTATAATTAGTACCTTTAATTAAAGCTTCAATACCAGCTTGCTTTTTCATTTTACTTGCTAATTTTAATTTATTGTCACTTATAATTTCAGCAATTTTAACATTACCACCAGAATTTGGAATACCTAATAAACCTTTTATTTCACAATCTTTTAAGAAACTAGTACCTTCACCAATGATAGTTAATTGATCATCGGGATAATTTTCAAATCTAATCATACCATTTTTAGAAACTAATAGATCTTGAGGTCTTTCAACTGGAATTGCACCTGACCATCTACTCCAAATACCCATCCATTTACTATAATAAGAAGAAGCAGCTTCAATCATAAATACTTGTCTATGTGAAACAGTATGAGCTGCAATAATTGAAATTGCAGCATCTAAATATTGATTTGCATGTGGAGCTACAACGACAATTGTAGGGCCTGAACTTGGGAAATTAAATGAACCTCTTACTGAAACTTCTCTAAAAAAAATGTCAATTACAGCCTGGAGAAACCAGTCTAGCATTTCCAATACCAAATTGGCCATATTTGATAAGTTAATTGATCAATGTTTGTATCTATTTATACCTGTATCAATATATCTATATAGATAACTTACTAGAGACAGGAAAGAAATAAAAAGAAAAAAATATATATATATATTTTTAAAAACGTTATACAAACAGAGACAAGCAAACAGAATTAATTTAATTTGTGTGGGGGTAGAAAGTGGAAATTCGCTTATATACAGTGTATACTGTATATATAGTATATATAGTATATATAGTATATATAGTATATATAGTATATATAGTATATATAGTATATATAGTATATATAGTAGTAAATACAGTAGCATATACATCAAGTGATGGTAATGCTGATCCAACAGTTTTTAATGTTCTCAACAATATTTATCTTTTATAAGTGTTCTATTGTTAATTTAATTTAATTTAATTTAGTTTATCAAATATTAATTATTAATGTGACATATGCTATGTATATTAAATAAGAGTATATGTAATTTAAGAGTTTCTGATAGTAAGAGTTATAAAACTGTACTTTAAGTTATTGAAGTAAAATCTAAATTACGTCATATTAGAATGTTTTCATTACTCAAACGATAACAGTTTTCAATTAATCATAAAAACAGTCGTCTAAAGTTATTAATTAATACTGATCTTCTATATATATATATATATATATAAATATCCCAATTCGCCATCTTTTATAGATAAATAAATCAGGGTAGCACTTTTATTACACGAACTTTGCAATTTTAACAACAGAAAAAAAACATGTTTTATATATGGTTTTATATATGGAGATTAGAAATTCATGTTATACAATATACAATCTACAATCTACAATAAACATATATACAATACACAAACCAACAATAATCAATAAGAATATAAGACACGACACACACACAATAAATCAATATTTTTCTCATCTCATCTTTTCTTGATTCTTCTGTATTTTTTTTTTTTTCAGTGCCAACGCCAATGACAATGAAAACAAGCAATAAGCCTTTCTTTGTCCATACAATAGAAAGATTAAATAACTTAAAGACTTTTATATTTATTCCAATTTGCTTTAAGTAGGCTTTACAAGCTCCTGATACAACACTGATTGCAATATCATATTGCAAATGACTACATTTACCCCTAAAACCATTTGGGTATGGGGCATGTTCATTTTATGGTTATCCACTATATCGTTGGTAAGATCTTCTTCTTCAATAACATATGAAATGGATGAATCAACTCATAAAAATAAAGAATTAATTCTTCAACAACAAGATAATTTACAATCAAATTCAAGATATCAACAAATTGATGATTTTATTTTACATAATAATTTAGCACAAATTAATGATTTCCAAATAACTAATCTCGTATTAACTTCAGATATTGAAGGTAATTTAAATGCAGTAAATAGAAAAACTGGTGAATTATTATGGTCTTTAATTGGTGGTCAACCTTTAGTTGTAATTCAATCAGATGGTGATAAAAAGAATAAATTAACTCATACAACTCCAGTATCATTTCAATCAAAAGAATCTGCTTCATCTTCAAATTATAAATTTAGTCAAAATAATCATCCAAGGTACGAAAATTCAAGAGTGATTAAATCAAATACTAATACGGGAAAAAATTACAATTATCAAAAATTTTCTTCTTCGTCTTATAATAAAAATAATGATAACAATAATAACAATAGTAATATACGAAATAGTAAAAATGAAATCACTTGGATTGTTGAACCATTTGGTGATGGTACTGTTTATCATTTTACTGGTAATGATGGTTTAGAAAAATTACCAGTTTCTATTAAACAATTTGTTTTAAATTCTCCATTTTGTATTGATGATCAATTCATTTATACGGGTAAAAGGGTTTCAGGTTTAGTTAAAATTAATGCTAGAACAGGTGCAATTATTGAAACATATGGATTAGATCAAATAGGTGTTTGCTCCATGGATGAACATGAAAATCAATATCTTAATGAAATTGATTTAATTGATAATGAAAAACATTTTAATAATGATAATGATTTATATAATAATTTTGATTTCGATCATCAAACTGAATATCATGGATCTCATGATTATAATTCACCTGAAAATGAAATTGGACCTTTTATAACCCTCGGTAAAACAGTTTATGACTTAACAATTCATTCAAAAAATAATACATCTTGGAATATAACTTATGTTCAATGGGGTCCAAATAATTTACATAATAATTTAATTGATCAAAATATTGAATCAATTGATGATATTTATATTCAACCATTTCATGATAGTTCATTATTAGCATTAGATGTAAATTCAAAATCAATTAAATGGGTTTCAAATTTACCTTATGTTACAATTAGTATTTTTGATGTATTTGCAAATTCTAATGATGATAATGAATATATTATTTTACCTCATCCTTTGGATCATAAATCTCATATTAAAAATAAAAATCATCATGAATCTACTTTTATAGATACAACAAAGGATGGTTCATGGTATGCATTAAGTGAACGTCATTATCCTTCGTTAGTAAGATCCGCTCCTCTAGCAAAATATATTACGAATGAAAGATGGAGATTACCATCAATTTTCTCTAATGATGATTTATTAGAAATTTCAATTGCTGGTGTTCATGATAATTCACTAAAAAATAAATTAGATAAAGATAAAGATAAATTAAATATTATAAATAATAATCATTTGGTAGTATATCAATCAGCAACGGCTATGAATATACCTGCTAAATATGCACCTGGAATAGATCATTCAAAGCGATTACTAGATTCTGCTAATAAAAATAGATTACAATCCAATGATAAAAATGAAAATAATTTATTAGATTATAATGATTCAAAATCTCCAACTTCAACTTCAACATTTAAAAAATCATCATTTTCAAATCTTTTATATAGAGCATTTGAAAATGTTTTCGTTGCATTAATTTGTCTTGCTATTTTTTATATTTTCACAAGACTTGGACTTTTTAAGCCTTTTACTCAGAAAATTGAAGATCCACTTAAAGTTATCAAAATAGACCAAAATGAAAAAATACCTTCTCCATCATCCTCATCATCATCACCATCATCATCATCAGAATTACAAGAAAATATTGCTTCTCAGGAATTAAATAATAACACAATTGAAAATATACCCGATGATATTCCTAAAACTAGCAATTCTGTTGATAGTATTTCCACAGCTTTTGAAAGTACAGAAAATGAAAATGATGATCCAGTAGAGGAAATGGTTAAAAGAAAACGAAAAAGAGGTTCACGTGGTGGTAAGAAAAATAAAAAGAAAGAATTACTCGATCTACAGTTCTCTAAAATGGTCACCTCATCTTCTGTATTTCAAGATAAATCTGATTATGAAGATGAAGAATATGAATTAAAAAATAACAGTCGTTCAAATTCTTTGATCAAACAAAATAACTCTTCTGAACCAATAATTACTAAAATTAGTAATAATTTAACAATTACAGATGACGTTTTAGGATTTGGATCTCATGGTACAATTGTATTTAAAGGTTATTTTGAAAATCGACCCGTTGCAGTTAAAAGAATGTTACTTGATTTTTATGATGTTGCATCACATGAAATTAATTTATTACAAGAAAGTGATGATCATTCTAATGTTGTCAGATATTTTTGTTCACAAGAAAGTAATAAGTTTTTATATATTGCATTGGAATTATGTTCTGCATCGCTAGAAGATGTTATTGAGAAAAAGAAAGATTTAGGTACAATTGTTGAAACAAAGAATATTTTATATCAAATTGCTAATGGTGTTAATCATTTACATTCATTGAAAATTGTACATAGAGATATTAAACCACAAAATATTTTAGTTGCTACATCAAAGAAAATTGTTAAAATAAATGAAAATAATAAACAAACAGAAGTTAATGTTAGATTTTTAATTTCAGATTTCGGATTATGTAAAAAATTAGATCATGATCAATCATCATTCAGGGGTACGACTGCAAATGCTGCTGGTACATCAGGTTGGCGTGCACCAGAATTATTACTTGATACATCCCCAGCATATGCTGAAACAAATTCTAAAAATCGTGTTAGATTAACTAGATCTTTAGATGTTTTTTCTACAGGTTGCGTTTTTTATTATGTTTTAACTGGTGGATATCATCCATTTGGTGATAGATATATCAGAGAAGGTAATATTATTAAAAATGAATGTGATTTATCGAAACTTAACCGATTACCAGACGCATATACTATTAAAGATTTGATTGGATCAATGATTCAGAAAAATCCAATGTTACGACCAGATATGAGTGTTATAATTAAACATCCGTATTTTTGGAGTAATGAAAAAAAATTAGACTTTTTGTTAAAAGTTTCAGATAGATTTGAAATTGAAAAGAGAGATCCACCATCTAAACTATTGCTTAAACTTGAATCCATCTCAACAGAAGTTTTAGGAAAGGAAGGCTGGTTTGAAAAGTTTGATTCTAAATTTATTGACAATTTAGGTAAATACAGAAAATATAATACACATAAAATAATGGATTTACTTCGTGCTATACGAAATAAACATCATCATTACCAAGATTTACCTAAAGACCTTGCCGCTGAAATAGGATCTATGCCTGATGGATTTTACTGGTACTTTGGTAAAAAGTTTCCATGCATGCTTTTAGTTGTGTACAAATTGATGTCGGAAATTCTACACGATGACGAATTGCCGGCCCAGTTCTTCTAAATTAGTTTTTCGACTTTCAAATTTTTATAAATCTATATTCTACAAGATATAGCTAAATGAAAGTAACTAGATATACGGGATGAGATCTATATAATCAAAAAAAAATTATAATATTATACACGTCATCATAATATGTAATGGAATAACTACAGCGAAAAAATGTAAAAAGAAAGAAACGCTCCTTATCTTTAAGCTGCACCTTTATATCAAATTAATCTTTAATCTCTAATTTTTCCCCACTAAAGGCTAGAAGCTAAGGGCGAGGAGGGTTACATAAGGAATGAGGAATGAGGAATGAGGATAGGTGATAAATAATTAATAATAGTATGGAGTATTATTAATCCGGTTTTTTAATCATACAGGCAGAAAATGGAAGCCTTTTCTTTTTCCTTCTGCTTAAAACAGTTTTCTTTTTTTTTTGTTTTTTTTTGTTAAAACAGTTAGTTTTATTGAAACAGTTTGGTCTTGTTGAAATAACCTTAAACAGATTTTTTCAATACATTCAAAAAACTTCAATTGCAAATTAATATAAGTCGAATAAGATGCCACTTTCTAATAAACCGTGCAAAGAAGAAATTCGATTAGATGAAGATAAAAAGAGAACCAAATATTGGAAAAAATGGGGTACTTATTTAGCTGAAAGAACATGGGGTGTTCCAAGAGAAGATTACACTGATGAAGGTGATGCTTGGCAATTTGATTTTGAGACTGCTAAAAGTAGAGTTTTCCGTTGGAATGAACAAGGTATGGCTGGTGTTTGTGATTCACATCAATTATTTAATTTAACAATGGCTGTTTGGAATGAGAATGATGATATTTTAAAAGAGAATTTATTTGGGTTACCAGGAGGTGCTTCAAGTAAAAGTGGTAATCATGGTGAAGATGTTAAAGAATTATATTATTATCTTGATAATACACCAACTCATTCATATGCTAAATTTCTTTACAAATATCCAATTTCAAAATTTCCATATCAAGAATTATATGAGCAAAATTCTAAAAGAGGTAGGCATGATAATGAATATGAAATTACTGATACAGGAATCTTCAACAATAATAATTATTTCGATGTCATTTTTGAAATGGCTAAAGATGAAGATGATCCAGAAGAAATCAGTTTTAGAATTACTGCTTATAATAGATCCAATGCTCCTGCACCGCTTCATATTATTCCACAAATGTTTTTTAGAAATACTTGGGCTTGGAATTTAGAATCTGAAAGTGATAAAGAAAAACCAATTATTTATGCTGAATCAGATAATGTACTTAGATTCAAACAAGCTAAACTTGGTGAAAGAAGAATTATTTTTGCACCTGCTCCTGGTTACGAAGGTTCTGAAAATGACGTTGAACCTAAATTATTATTCTGTGATAATGAGACCAATTTTATGAAATTATACAATGTTGAAAATAAAACAGCTTATTGTAAAGACGGTTTCCACGATTATATTGTTGATGAAATTGAAGATAGCGTTAATCCTGAAAGAATGGGAACCAAGGCGTGTGCTTGGTTTGCATTTGATGAAAATGGAGGTGTTCCACCAGGTGATTATGTAACTATTCGTTACAAGCTCACTAAAGATTTGTCTGATGATAATCTAGATCTTGATGAAGAATTGTTAGATGAAGTTATCGCCGCTAGAATTGCTGAAGCCGATGAATTTTATTGGAATGTTTCACCACTGCCAATTCCTCAAAATTTAAGAAATGTTCAAAGACAAGCGTTTTCTGGATTATTATGGACAAAACAATTCTATCATTTTATTCATGATTATTGGTATAGAGGTGATAGGGATTCTGATTTACCTCCAACAGTTGGTAGAGCAAACGAAAGAAATAAGGAATGGAAAAATTTGTACAATGAAAACATTTTATCTATGCCGGATAGTTTTGAATATCCATTTTATTGCTCTTGGGATACTGCCTTCCATACAATTCCACTTGCAATGATTGATCCTGAATTTGCCAAGAATCAATTAGATTTATTAACGAGAGAATGGTATATGTCACCACAAGGTCAAATTCCTGCTTATGAATGGAATTTTTCAGATACAAATCCACCTGTCCAAGCGTGGGCAGCTTATAGAACTTATAAGATTGAAAAGAAAAATTGGGGTGTTGCAGATAGACCATTTTTAGAAAGAGTTTTCCAAAAATTAATGATTAATTTTACATGGTGGGTTAATAGAAAGGATGTTAATGGAAATGGTATTTTTGAAGGTGGGTTTTTAGGTTTAGATAATATTAGTGTCTTCAATAGATCTGAACCACCTGCTGGTGTTCAATTATTACAATCAGATGCATCGGGTTGGATTGCATGGTATGCTTTAACAATGATGAACATTGCATTGGAATTAGCAAAAGAAAATTCAGTTTATGAAGATATTGCATCTAAATTTTTTGAACACTTTTTACTCATTGCCGATGCCATGACTTTTCTAAATAAATCTGAAATGAATTGTAATCCAACAGAAGATTCCTTATGGGATGAAGAAGAAAAATTTTTTTATGATAAAATTCAATGGGGTGATGACCAAACTACAGCTGTTAAAGTTAGATCTTTGGTTGGTTTGATTCCATTGTTCGCAACAACAACCCTTGAACCTGATGTTTTGGTTAGATTTCCTTCTTTTAAGAAAAGGTTAGAATGGTTAATTAAGAATAAAAATTATTTATTCAAAAGACACATTGCATCCATGGACACTCGTGGTGATTGCGATAGATTATTACTTTCCTTAGTTAATAAAGATAGGTTAGTTGCAATTTTACAAAAATTATTTGATGAATCTGAATTTTTATCTGACTATGGTATTAGGTCGCTTTCAAAATATCATGAAGATAATCCTGTTCATATGAATATTAATGGACAAGACTATGGAGTTGCATATTTACCTGGGGAATCAGATTCTGGTATGTTTGGTGGTAATTCCAATTGGAGAGGTCCTATTTGGTTTCCAATGAATTTCTTGTTAATTGAATCTTTATTGAGATTTTATTTGTACTATGGCTCTTCTTTAAAGGTTGAAACACCTGTAGGTAGTGGTGAATTATTGAATCTAGGACAGGCAGCAGAAGAAATTCAACAAAGACTGATTCATTTGTTTATGCCAGATAAAGATGGATATCGTGCCTACTTAGGAAGACCATTTGATCCATCCGATAACGACGAAGAAATTGAATTGACAGATGAACAGTTACAATTTAATAATACCCTGGAAACGTTAAATAATGATGAATATTTCAAAGATTTGGTTAATTTTTATGAATATTTTGATGGTGATACAGGTCGTGGTTTAGGTGCCAAATGGCAATGTGGTTGGACAGCATTAGTAGCTAGAATGATCCAAGATGTTGGTGTTATTTGTAGATCACCAAATACTCCGGTAAGAAGGAAATCATTTTACGCCGCTGATGAAATTCAACACTACGAACCAACCTCTACTCCCTATCCATTCCTATCACGTAGGAAATCTGGTAAATCACTGTTAAATTTGGCAGCACATAAATTAGAACTGGATGATGATGAATCAAACGTTAAGATACCGGGTTTGACGAGAAATTCTTCAATGAAAACAGTGTCTTCTGAGCAATCAGGAAATGAGGATTTATTAAAAGCTGTTAGAGCAGCGATGGCCAACTACAAATTATCAGATGATGTTAATATCAATCATGATGAGTATGAAACTAACTAATGATTTCATCTTAGCGTTATTTAGGTTTTTGCATTTTTTTATGTTAGACTTTAGATTACATAATCATTTTGTAGTTTAATCACAATTGAATTTGAAAAAAAATTGAACTTTATTTCAATTTTTAAAACAAACGAATAGGAAAACAAAGAGAAAGTTGAATAATAATAAGAACGAAAAGATAATCAAAAAAAATTATAATAAAATCATAAAAATAATAACTAACTAAACTTACTGTAAAGAACTAGAAGTATTAACAGGATTAATATTGCTATGATACCATATGTGATAAGTTTATTAGTTGCCATTCTTCTGGTCATTGATTTTAATGTTCTCAATGATCTATCAACATATGTATCCGCCTCATTTAAAGTATCTCTAGCATTTAAAATTTGATCTCTCTGCGACCTCAAATTATTAAGAATTGAACTACCAACTGATTCAGATTCCAATGCTGTCCTCGTGGCTTCTTGAATCCTTTGTGATGATCTTTCAATAGAGGCATTCGTATTAAGTAATTTCTGCCTTTGGTTAAAATTCTCTTCATCATCAGAAGCACCATTGAATAACTGGCGTCTATCCTTATCGTCCATTAAACCTTTTAATTCCTTTTTTATCTTATCTAAATCAGATTTATAGCTTCGGACTTTAGTATTATAAATTGAACGTTCATTGGTTGCAATCTGCTGTACTTCTAAAGTCATTGAATCTAATAAGTCAAGACAATCGTCAATTGATGATTCAATTAGTTTCATCAGTTCAATACGATTGTTTTCGTCTTGTAATCCATACGTTTGTTCTAATTTTGCCTGTGCATCTGCGAAGGCCAAGTTGAAGTCAGCCTCATAGCCGTTAAAAAGATCCGACATATTGTTTGATATTTCTATTACTAGGTAAAGGCGTTTGCTGTTTTGAACATCGATAAATATAGTAATATTTAGATTTTTAGAAAAGGAGCTTTAGCCACAAAAAGTGAGAAGGCCGAAACTGGCGTACCTCTTCTCCTCGACCAAATTAGGTTAATTCAGCATCGAAGATTCGTTCCTGGATAATCAGTGGGTTAGCATAGAATCTGTTTATGTGAAACGGTTTCCACAGGTGATAAAAAGTGCTTGGAAGTTAGTCGACTTATAAGAAAACTTAAGAAGATGTTTAGGAACATAGTGAAACTTGGGAGAAATGTCAGTTGTACTAGATTTATGCAAAAAACTAGCTTTAATCAAAGTGGAGATTTTTTCAAAAGATCATTCCAAACTTCAAGAGCTACATTTCATGGTCATTTGAAGAAACCTAATCCAGGTGAAGAATTACATATTACATTCATAACTAAGGAAGGAGATCAAAAGACCTTTGAAGTTGCTGAAGGCGATAATTTATTAGACATTGCACAAGCCAATAATTTAGATATGGAAGGTGCATGTGGTGGTTCTTGTGCATGCTCAACCTGTCATGTTATTGTGGATCCAGAATATTACGATAGAATTCCAGAACCTGAGGATGATGAAAATGATATGTTGGATCTAGCCTTTGGTTTAACCGAAACTTCAAGATTAGGCTGTCAGGTTGTGATGACTAAAGAATTAGATGGTATTAGAGTTGCATTGCCTACAATGACTCGTAATTTTTTGAATAAAGACATGAACTAATGAATAGAAAATTTTACTGAAACGGTGAAATATTTATTTAGTAGTTAAATACATTCATTCTAACACATATATAATTGTATATCTTGTTAATATTTTACGATACAAAAAATAACAAATCTTTAGACTCTATTTGCCTAAGAACAATCTTCAAGTTTATGTATATGTTTTACAAAAAAAAAGTCTCCAAAAGGGACTCTATTTCAGGGACTCTATTTCTCTATTCAATTGACTGAGTTCATCTTTTTTAGTCTGTAAAAACAATTCCAATTGGCTCACTTGTACACCTATAGAGTCTATATTCTGGATAACTGAACTCAAATTAGTTCCACCCCCAGAAATGCTACTCAATTGTTTAACCTGTTCATCTTTATATTTATAAAGTTGTTCAAACTCATATTTAACTAAATCTAGTTTATTATCTTTACCTTTATTATTCTTTTCATGTTCAGCCTGTTTTAATAAGTTTTCTAAATCTTCTAATTCTCTTCTTAATTTAACCTCCTCCCAATCTGTCCCTTTCGTCTCTGTAAAATCAGTACCGTTGGAAACTATAGAATTCTTGTTTGATCCTAATTTACTAAGATAATCAGAAGCAAATGATTGTTTATCTTTCGGAACAGTTGTTACAGGTGTATTATTTATTTCTGTTTGATGTGAATCAATATCATATTCTGGAATCTCCTTTGAAAATGTGGCTCTTAAAGAGGGTGGAATTGATCTTGGAACTCTTTTACCATTTGATCTTTGATTTAAAATATGTAAAAATACAAGACATTGATCTTTATCAATTGTTTCTGATTGTTTTGGGTTGACTATATTCCAAGCATAAGTAGTATCTGTTTTCGGTACATTTGGCAGCGTTTTATATAAACCATCTAATGAATTATAGGTTATTCTACCATATGAATCGCATGACGCATTATATATATCTTCATAGGAAGTTTTATCGGTTGGTGATATATACCAATCAAAATCAGAGCTTAAACTATATTCATCATCTGTATCACTTTCATTACCAATAGTGTTAACTTTTGATAAAACCGCTTGATCTGCTTCAACCAAATGACGTTTTGAGCCTGGAATTAACCAATTAGGTAATTTCGATGGAACATCATTAGTATTACCATTAACCAAGTCAAAAATTAGCCTCATTGCGATACAGAATTCTTCAAAGTCAAGTTGACCATCGACATCAATATCTGCAAGATCCCATATTTTAGTAAGCTTTTCTTGTTCAAGACGGGAGTTTTTGAAAACAGGAGCTAATTTATCACCATTTAACTTGTTATTTTCAGGTTTCAATCCTCTAAAAATCTCCCAGTATTTCTTGATTTCCCATTGTTCTAACTTTGGCATATTTATATTAGTTAGTAAACGCTGTTACTTTTATTGAATTTTTTAAAAAGTATTTTCTATTTTAAGTAAAAGTTCCACCATCAACAAATTGTAAAGATTGCAAACGTTAATAATATGTATTGTGTTCTCGCAATTTAGAGCAATCACTCGCTCCTAAATGAAAACGAAGAACTGAAAATAATAAGTGGAAGGCTTATAAGGGATTTGAGGTGCGTAGCTCACCTATAGATGTTTACATTTGGGTTTTCATATCTTACACTCATATTCTATATGATATAATATCGATTAAATAAGGAAACATAGAGTGTTATCGAAATTGGCTTAAAAAATTGTTGAAGGTTAATAATTTAAATGACCAAATCAAAAACATTAAAAAAAAGAAGTACAAAAATAATGATCCCTAGCAGGATCGAACTGCTGATCTTGGCGTTATTAGCACCACGCCTTAACCAACTGGGCCAAGGGATCTTGTATGTGTTTTTAAGAAGCTGGAACAATAAGTCTTGTATTTGCTTACGTAATTAGCAAAAAAAGCACTAACTAAAATTTTAAAAGTCCTAGCTTCTTGTTATTTGCCGAGTTATTTATTTTATGTTATATCTTTTTTGCTAATTGAATTATTATTTTATTAAAATATTTTCTTAAAGATAGTATATTCAGCCAAAAGATTTATATTATTAAATAATATTATTAGCAGAAAAAATTCTAATATGGTTTGATGAGTTCTGGTATAATTCTCACAACATTTCGGATACTACGCTGCGACGAGGCATCAAGAAAGTAAAATATCAATCATAGTGGTATCTTTGAAATTCAACAAATTCCTTGTTAGCTCAGTCGGTAGAGCGTTCGGCTTTTAAGAATTCTTTAAGAAGTCGACCGAAATGTCCAGGGTTCGAGCCCCTGATGAGGAGTTTTGTATTTATTTTTTTATTTTACTGTTGGTGTAGTTTTGCAAATATGTAGAATCAACAATCAACAAGTAAACAGTCGAAAATTGTTTTTTAAATTCTAAAGTTAAAAAATCATAAAATTATATTATTACAGCTTCGTCTACACACTTGGTAAATGATGAGCCTTTACCAGCCATCACCCCAACCATCATCTTCATCAATATTTGGTTCAACTGATAAATTCAATTTGGTGGTTGGTTTTTTCTTTCCCAAAACCAAAGTCTTTTTAGGGTTGGTAGTAGTTGCCGTAGGGACACTAGATAATTTTCTGTTTGACGACATACCGAATCCAGAAGTAGCATTATTTGGTGACTTTTTTGATTCCTTTGGTTTATCGAAAGAAACCTGCGTTTCTTTAGCATCATCATCCGCATCATCACATATCCATCCATCATCATCATGGAACTCCATATCATCTTGAGACAAAGTATCCAATTTTGAAGTTCCAAAATGGATACCGTTGGTACGTGCTATTGGAATTGATGTTCCTAATGGTTTATCTATCATTGATCCTAAAAGTGATTCCCCTAAATCTTCTAGAGATAAACTATTGAGTAAATCATCTAAGTCATTAACATCTTGTTGAATATGAGTGTCTTCTTCATTAAAGCCCAAGTTCGTAGCTTCATCTCTAATTTTTTTCATATACATCTCGAATGTCTTTTCAGCTTCTTCCCTTATCACTTGAGATTGATCAAGCAAAGCTGGAGAAAGTGAAGATAAAACTTTTGAACAACAAATTTCAGGAGTAAAATACTCAATACTTAATTCAAAACCACGTACGGCACATAAACGTGGAATATAATCAGGATCTTTGAGAGCCTTCCCAAACGCAGTAATCAAAACACCGATACGTGTATTCTGTTGCATTTTTTTGGATATACGGGTAAGACAAACAATAGTATTTGCCCTTAATTTTGCATCTGAGTCGGCTTGCAGCTTCGCTAAATAACGTAAAAGATCATTGTTTAATTGCCTGTCTGTAATTTTATCCATAATATAAGATATCGATAATAGAGTTTCCGTACGAACTGTCAAATCAGTATCTTGGAAACCTGTTACTAAGTTCGGATATATTTTATCTTGAACTTCATATTTGGTAAGATAATCAACAACGTGTGGTAATATTTTAAGTAAGATTGTACGTACCGCACGATCGGCAAACGTAAATGCTCTGAAATAGACTGGCTTGAAATAATTTTCAAAAGATTTTGAATTCTTATTGGATTCTTTGTAAATTGAATATAGCAAATATAATAAAATTGTTTGAATATTATTGTCGTTAGTTGAAGTGTTTTCAAAAATTTTGCTCAATTCAGGTAATACTTTGATTTCTAAAAATTGTGCTGGTATACTACCGAAAATTAATGCTTTTAGCACGGATAGTTTTTCATCCATATCAAGCAATGCAATTTGGGAAAATTTTGAGTATGCATTAATTTCAGGTGTTGAAAAGTAAGAATTTTGTCCATTGTTTAAAAATTGTTCTGAAGTTATTCTTAAACCAACACTCGGAGCTGAAAGTTTATTAAGAGGAAAACTCTGGAGATTGGAAGATCTAGCAACATCAGAAATAGTGGGTAGCTTTTTAACAAGAATTTGGTATATTAACACACCAAATAAAAATGAATCAAATTTCATACCTTTAGCACTATTAAGTTGATTTCTAAAACATTCTGATCCAGAGCTTTCAAATTCAGGAGGGATAATAAATTTATTTGATGAATTCAATGCCGCATAAGTAGAATAAATAGATGAAAAGTCTGAAGAGTTGTCACTATAATTCATTGCAAATTCAAAACCTCCAATTTTCCATTCGCTTGAATCAGTAACATATATATTTTCAAGTCGTAAGTTACCATGTATACTTGAACCTTCAATATTTATAAACTTCAAGCCAACAGCAATTTGGTAGATACCTAGTATATTTGAACCAGTTGAGAATTCATCCTTGATTTGTAATAAAGGGCGTGCATGTTCAGTAATCAAATAAATGTTTTTATCAGATTCAATTACTTCAATTATTGTCAAAACACCAGGTAATAAAGATAATGCACGATGTTTTTTCAACGCGTTTTTAATATTCGGAATATATCTTGAATTTGTAGGATTTTGCAAATCAAATTCAAAAATGGTAACTGGCATTGAATTTTTATCAGAAACACCATCATAAATTGTCCACAAAGAATTGGATGAACTATCATAGGGACGTAAAACATCCCCAAAAGTATATGGAATAGATGTTCCCGTCAATGAGCCTAATGTTTTTGCTAAAAAGTTCATTCTTATTGGTTAATAATTTGTTTTTTCATAAATCAAATTAAAATTAAAACCACCACTTCTATTGTATCTAAACAAGAATACACATTGAAAATTAATGATCCACAAGAAGATAGCGCGTTGGCTTCAGATTTTAACTTATGGATTTCATGCACGAGTGAAGTCTGGTATTTCTGCTTGCGAGAAATGCATTATTTGATCTTTATTCTCAAGGGGTGGGGGAGAGTTTAGTGTAGAAAAGAAGTTCCCATTAAATTTTTTCATGCTTGTGCAGCTCACCATAGGTTGAACGCAAGTTGCTAGCTACCTGAGTCTACTTCTTAAACTTAAATCTAAGTCATTAATTTACAATTTAAAATAATATAAATCAGGTTTTTTTTTGGGTATCATATGATGAGATTAAATAAAATATAAAATAAACAATGATTGAAAATAATTAAAAATAAGTTGGACAAAAAATAAAACAAAGAAATTAAAAATGATTAAGTTAAAATAAAACAATGAAAATTGGAAATAAAGTAATTGAAACACATATAATAAGAAGGAAATTTTTTCATGGAGGGGGAGAATAAACACCACATACAACATGCACAAAATTACCTTCATTTCTAGAAGCACATCCGATACCAGTAGCAGATGTCGAAAGCATCACGCCTTTTTGAGTGGAATCATTATTCCAACTACCAACAACATACTTTGCATATTGAATTGTTGGTGGACCAGAAAATGTGCTACTGAGGAATTGTAATGCTTCACCATTATATGTGATAGAATTATAACTTGTTCCTGAAACAATAGCGTTATGTATAGCATCTTCTATTTCCGAAATTGGTTGCAAATCTGAAAATCTCACTGCTTCTCTGTCAGCGTTAATACTCTTATAGATTGTATCAATATATGAATCTGCAGTCGTAAGGAATTCACAAAGAATATTTAATTCATCACCATATTCACCTTCATATGATGCATCACATTCCATTGAAATAATATTGCTCTGTAACATGACACTTCTTAAACCATCATCCTGATACCAGAGTTTAGCTAGATTAGTACCAGCCACACCAGTGACATAACCACCAGAAAGTGTCCGAATATCTTCAATTGTTCTGATATGTTCGCTATCATAATCCAAATTGTAATTGACAAACTCATAAAGATTCCAATGAAGATTTGGATCAAAAGAGGTCCATGAAATTTCGTTGAGAGAAGCAGCTACTCTATATAAGTTAATCTTTTTACGTAGATTAAAATAGAATAATTCAACGTTATCATAGAATGCGCAAACAACACGGGTGGAACTGACACCAGTTTTATAATCACAATAAATACTCACAAAATCAGTGTCCATATAAATATTCGATGACCAGTTATTAAAAACATTTTGTAAACTATCAATAGTCATGTCACCTGAAATTGTACCAGCTAAATAATCAATTTGGGCTCCATTGAAATTATAAGGATCCGTGTTCTCATCATTGTAATCACCACTTAAAAGATCCGAAACAATGCCAGAGTACGAGGTATCCCAAATCAATGCATTTGAACCACCTCTTGCTTGATTAATTTTATCAACAGTTCCCTTCAAGAAAAAGTCGGTACCATTGTAAAAACCGCATAAAACATCGACTTTTCCAGTTATAGTTTTTGCAGTACAACCGACCATATCAAAAGCCCCATTAATAATTGTTTGAACAGAGCTGTCATTTTTCCAATTACTTAATATAGCATTTGCATTCTCAATTGACTGACCGCCTTCAACAGAACCAGCAATAACTTTTAAAAGGTTACCATTGTATGTAACACTTACATAATCTGAACCACCACTGGCATAATTGTCAATAACTGCATCAAGTGCAGTTGCAATGCTTTGAACTTCATTTAAACTTTTCTTGTTAATACCAGAATAAATAGTTTGGATAAATTGAGCTGAATCACCTTCAAATCCACAAACGGTAAATAATTCAGAATTATGAACTTTTGCAACACAACCAATATCAGTATAGTTACTATTAAGTAAAACTACTTTGGTATCACTATTTTGGTTTAAATTATTGAAAACAGTTTGAGCACCATCAGGATCGACATTTGTCTTAGTAGCTATATCAAGAACAAAACCATCATTACCTGAAATCGTACGTTCAGTAAAAGCTGTGACCATTAAAACATTTGCTTCATCGACAAGAGCATCGTTCCAAGTGACTTCATTAATAGTTAACAAATCTCTATTCACGTTATTTAACGCAAGCAATTGATCTGTAAAGGCTGGTAAACCATTGAAAGTTGCGCACAATGCAAAAAGCTCAGTACCAGTGTATTGCAAGGCACAACTGATGCCAGTAATGTCATCATCCAAAATGGACCATTGTTCAGCAATTTTATCAGCAGCATCAATAGTGACACCTCCTTCAATATGAGTACCATAAAACACCAAGTCTTGCCCGTAATAAGTACCTTCAAAAGTTGAAATAGACTCAGTTGTTACGTAAGTTTCAATATCTAATTCAATAATTTCGGCAAGATCATTATCCCAAACTAAATCTCCAAGCACATTATTGTTTGTTGCTGAAGCTTGCCTTTCTTTATTGATAGCGCTTAATAATTCATTATTGAAGGCAGTGGCCGATGCAGAAGGTATTTCAGTATTCATTGTGCTGCTACTTGCGGGAGCAGATGAACTTTCGGGGGCGGTTGATGATAATATAAAAGTTGAAGAAGTTGGTGAAGTTGAAGAAGTCGAAGAAGCCGATGAAGCTGATGAATTTGGTGAGGTTGGTGAAATTGGTGAAGTCGAAGAAGTTGAAGAAGCTGAAGAAGTCGAAGAAGTCGAAGAAGTCGAAGAAGTTGAAGAAGTTGAAGAATTTGAAGAAGTTGAAGAAGTTGAAGAATTTGAAGAATTTGAAGAATTTGAAGAAGTTGAAGAAGTTGAAGAAGTTGAAGAAGTTGAAGAAGTTGAAGAAGTTGAAGAAGTTGGTGAAGCTGATGAATTTGGTGAGGTTGGTGAAATTGGTGAAGTCGAAGAAGTTGAAGAAGCTGAAGAAGTTGAAGAAGTTGAAGAAGTTGAAGAAGTTGAAGAAGTTGAAGAAGCTGATGAAGTCGGTGAGGTTGGAGAAGTTGGAGAAGTTGATGAAGTTGCTGAGGATGATGCGGATAAGGAGGATGAGGATGAGAATAAGGATGAAGACGATGAGGAAATAGTAGCAGACTTTGGTGGATGAACATTTTGATCAACTTCCTGCTGATCTTCTAAGTTACCAGGTGGATAATACAAACAAAGAATAATTGCATCGTTAATTTCACCTTTTTTAAAACCATAACTGCAGCCCACTTCTGTTGTAGCTGCCCAAACCATTTGTTGATATTCTTTTTGATAAATATCTTGGTGATTAGCAACGTAGTCTGCCCAACCAGATATAAGGGATAATTTGGAACTAAAAACCGAATCTTTAATATTGATTAAAGTAATTGAAACTTGACGACCATCAACCATGGCAGATGGGATATAAGATCTTTTTTTGAAAGCTAGTCCACTAAGATCAAAATCATAATCACCCAAGTTAAGTCCAATGAAACCTGCTTCCTGGTAAATATTTGGTGTTGCAATCAAGTCAGAGGCAGCTTTTTGTAAGTCATTATTATTACTCAATGGTGTTGTATCTTGCAAAGAGCCTCTCAAATTATTATTGGCAGCAACGAGAATGTCTTGTAGTTGAATTGGAGTTGATGGGGTTGACGACGAGTACGAAGAAGAAGAAACCGTAGAAGATTGTGCTTCTGCAGTTGTTGAGGATATAGTGAAAAAGGAAGAAACAGTAGATTCAAATGTATTACTACCACTGGTTGAATTATCTGTAGCAACTGATTCAGTAATAGATAAGGAAAGAAATGTGGAAGTAGAAGTAGTTTCCGTAACAGTGGAACTTGCTGATTGAGAATCAATTGAAGCAGTTGAGGTTAAACTAGGAGTGTTAGGCGATTTATATCCACCAGTCTTATATGGAAGATAGTTAAATGAGTAAACTGTAACTGTTGTTTTTTCAGGACATGCAACAATGTCAGCCAGAACCGACAGTGCTATTGAAAATACAATAACAAAAAACTGCAAGCTCATGTTTTATTGATTGATTGTACTATCAAAATTTTAGTCTAGTTTTTTTAAGAGTACATACTAAATTTATAAGGATTTACTGTAACCTAAGAAATCGTTGTTTATATAAATAACCTGAATTTTTTGGAGATTTCCTCCGATAAACAAGTGCAATAAAAAGTAGCAGTAAAATGGTGTTTAGCCTCGTAATTGATATGTACAAAACAATTAGGTTAAACAAGTTGTCCCCTGTTTATATATATGCTTTTTAAGTATATATCCACAGGAAATGGAAACTTAAATTTCAAGTAATTGTGGATTAGCACTAATTGTTTGACTAGTTTTGGGCGGACATAATTAGATATAAGTATGACGTATATATTGTCGTGACTTAAATAACAGGCCTAAAGTTAAAAATTATTTTTACTGCATATATATATATATTATTCTTTTTTTGAAAATAGTTCATGATTGCTTTTTTTAAATCTTATTGTCTTCCTAATGGGGTACTCACCTATTTTAACCAATTTGGATATACCAATTACGCGGGTAATAATATTTTTAGTGCTTTTAGGTTTAATCGTGCAGCGTGTTTATTTTAAGTTATTTATTATCTTATTTATACATATCTATATGTATATATATAATCTATTCCATTAATTCACATATATATATACGGATATCTTGTTGACACTGATCGTAAAATATTAGATGTATATACGATTAAATTAAAATATAATAGCAACAAGTTATATACGTATATATACAGTTGATTACTTAGAAGTTCTATAAACGAGTGTCCACGAACACTATATATAATAATATTTTTAAGGCTCGCTGCCGTTGCGGAAAACTCTAAAATTCCCTAATTAATTAATTTGCTTATTTTACTGTGTGAAACAAAAAGACAGCACCAGATATTAGTTTAATGCATAAAAATAATGAATATATCTTATGATATTTATTATGATATTAATTATTTTTTACCGCTTTTGTAAAGATCGAGCGATTTGTTAGATTGCTGTTTTTTATAGTCTATATATATATATATATATAATATAAACTATAGACAATAGATAATAGACAATAGACAATAGCAAAATCGATAGTGCATATTTAAGCATTGCTTAGTAAGCTGCAACTAATTGTCAAATTTAAGAGTATTGAGTATTCTATACACTTTTTAAATAGTTAAAAGTTAAAAGTAAACTGTAGGCAGTCAAAAAGCCGAAAAAAAACAATATATAGAGTAGGGATTATTAAATATATAAATAATATTAAGAAATTTATTCAGAAGCCTCTTGGAAACGATCAGATATTGTTGAGAGTAATTTATTAAATTCAACACTTAATTCCGCTTCACCTCTACTTGGTTCAAAGAATTTAGCTGATGAGACTGCATGCTTAACATCTGATGTAGCTTCGGTCAATTTAGACCATTGTGCTCCACTAGCCACAGCCTTTTGAGCTTCATCATAATAAGAAACAAATGTACGCATCATATCATAGGTTTTCCAAATTGGACAAAATGCATCATATGTGGAATAACCGTTTTGCTGTAAGAAATCTTCTTTAATTAACGTTGAAACATCTAAAACAATTTTGTCTGAATCAGAAAGTGCAGATTTACCAACTAATTGAACAACTTGTTCTAACTCTTCAGCAGTTGATAAAATTTCCTTAATCTTATCTCTTAAGGTTGCAAATTCTGGATAACTTGTGTCATAGAATTTGTTTAAAACATTAGTATATTTTGAATATGAAATTGCGGTATTAATAGATGGGAAATGTTTTCTTTGCGCTAATTTTTTATCTAAACCCCAGAAAACTTGAGTAATACCTAAAGTTGCAGTTGTAACTGGATCCGAGAAATCACCACCAGCCGGTGAAACTGCCGCAACGATAGAAACAGAACCTTCTCTATCTGGTGAACCTAATGCAATAGATTTACCTGCTCTTTCATAGAAAGAAGCTAATTTTGCACCCAAGTATGCTGGGAAACCTTGATCTGCTGGCATTTCACCTAATCTACCTGAAATTTCTCTCAATGCTTCTGCCCATCTTGAAGATGAATCAGCAATCATGGAAACATTCTTACCTTGATCTCTAAAATATTCAGCTAAGGTAATACCAGTATAAATAGATGCTTCTCTAGCTGCAACCGGCATGTTAGAGGTATTTGCAACTAAGGTAGTTCTTTTCATAATTGGTTCTTTTTTACCACTGATTTCTGTGAATAACTCCGGGAATTCCATCAAAACTTCAGCCATTTCGTTACCACGCTCACCACAATTATGAACTAATGCCATATTAGAAAGTAAGAACAGATGGTCTGATGATTCATCAAGAGTAAGACCATAATAGTTCTGTTTTTCAAGCTTAACTAAATCAAAGTTGAAAGGAATTGGTTCTCTAATAAATTCAGTTAAGGCAGCATAATTTCTTGACAAAGTACATTTAGAGAGAACACCAGAAAGTGGAGTTCCTACTAAAGAAACATTATATTTATTTTCAGCAGGATTAACATGTGTTTGAATACCTAAAGAACGTGCAAGTCTAATTACACCTTCAGTAATAGATTGTGAAAGGGATGAAATTTTTGCAATCCTAGAATTATTTGAAAAATCGACAGAACCGTTAGAATCAATTAAACCAGCTAAAAACATTTCTCTAACAGCAAAATCATCATAAGAAAGGGAAGAAGGAATTAGTTTTTCACTTCCAGCAATGAAACCACAAGAATCAATGATATTTTGCATAGTATTAGCTTGTTTGATAGATTCTGATTGTGCTGAATAAATAGAGGAAACATCTGTTTCATAATTGGATTCATTATCAAAACAATCTTCGACCTCAGAAAGAACCAAATCATCATTATAACTAGCTTTCTCTGTTGTTATTTCACCAACCCAATTACCTAGTTTGTAAGCTATTTTGCCTGCATCTGCTTTATTAACATCTAGAGATTCTAATTTCTTTCCTAATAAACCAGCTTCGAGGAAAATTGGATTAATTAATTGGGAGGTGGCTGCTTTAACGTTGGCATTAATCAAAACATAATCTTTTGCTAAAATAGTCCAATCAATATAAGAAGATAATGCATTTGCAAATTCGACCGCCTTTTCTTCAGAAGAAAATGTTTGAATCTTAGGTTCAATAAGCTCAACGCCTTGTTCAATCTTTTCAAGTGCAAAATAAGAAACTGATTTTTGTTTAACATTTACAATTTGTTGAGTTCTTAAAACAAGTCTATGCTCAGCAGAAACGTTGAATTCCATTGAGCCAATTTGTTCAACATTATCGATATCTTTGACCTGATACATGGTATCAATACCTTTAGGTAAACCAATAACAGTTCTTGGGGTACCATCCTTACCCATAACAGTTTCACCAATAACAATTTCTTCAACAGGTTTATCATTACCATCAGACATCATGATTTGAGTACCTTCAGTGAAACAACCCACATAGATAATAACATCAGAGTTAGAATATTTGGATAAAGATTGTGAAATAACTGTTTTACCACAACCAAAAGCACCAGGAATACAAGTAGTACCACCTTGAACACATGGAAACAATGCATCTAAGACTCTTTGACCAGTTAATAATGGATAATTAGCAGATAATTTAGATGCGACAGGTCTTGGGACTCTAACAGGCCAAGTATGCATCATTGAATATTTAGTAACAACACCTTCATATTCAACTTCTAATAATGGTTCATCAACGGTATAAGAACCAGCTTCAACAATAGACACAACAGTACCTCTTGCTCTTGGTGGTAATAAAATTTTATGTTCAGAAAGTAAAGAATTTTCAAATGCAATACCAAATATATCACCACCTGTAATATGATCACCTACTTGGAAATCTCCTGGAGTAAAGTCATATTTAATAGTTCTCGATAATGCAGGTGTATCGACACCTCTTGGAATATAAATAGATTGTGACATTTCTTTAATTGCCTTTAAAGGTCTTTGAATACCATCATAAATAGTTTCCATCAAACCAGGTCCTAATTCAACAGATAATGGTTTACCAGTTCTTAAAACAGGATCACCAACAGTAACACCGGCAGTTTCTTCATAAACCTGAATAGTTGCTTTATCGGCGTCGATTCTAATGACTTCACCCACTAAATTATCATGACCAACCCTAACTAATTCATACATGGCACAACCGATCATATTTTCTGCAATAACAACAGGACCTGAAACTGAGTAAATTTGTCCATACAATGATTCATCTTGATCATCAATTGAAAGATTTTTAAGTGTCTTACGTGCGTTTTCCAATGCTCCAGCCTGTGTTAATAAAGTTAACAATAATAGAAAAATATCAGTGTTAGTATAGAAGTTTATTTTTTTCAAAAAAAAAGCCATATGATGGTAAAACTTAGAGTTTCAAATGTATAGGTTGCTCAATTATGTCAAAAAAAGCATATCAATTTAATCATAAATTGCTGTATGTAGCATATGCTGAGTTATTAACTTATGATCTCAATCGCCCATATGCAACTAATCCATCAAATGAAAAGTAAGAACAGAATTGATCGAATACGTACCATATTAAAATATCAGATATTTACTTGAGGAGAATGTGCCGCTTTGTCTTTTGATAGCCCTATATCACAATTTAAAGAAACATATACCTATCGTCATTTAATGATAATTAGAAATGGAACCAGCGCAGAATGAGTATTTTAAATTCTAAATCGCTCTATACTAAATTAAGAGGGTGTCTATATTGAGTAATTTGTAGTAAAGAACGCATGCAGCCAATTTTTACAGATAAAGTACCGACGATCGACGCAAACATTTTATTAATAAATTTTACCAGATTCTTTTAGGCGGCTCAACATCTATCTAAGTTGGTTTATTTTATCTGACTGAATATTATTGAATAACTAAAATTATGAAGGTTTAGAAGGTTTATATACGTTATACATCAATTCCTAAGCCTTATCAAGTTGAGGAACTCCCTCATTATTTCCAAGCTTTTCAAGTTTTAAAAAAACATCACTTCCGTAGCCTTCCACAGAACACATTTCAATACTACCATTCCAGTAATCGGTGTATACTTTACACATTGGTAATGACACACCTAACGTATATTCAAAAGGTCTTGAAGCTAATGATCGAAGCATTGATCTTTCGTTTTGTTCTCCGCTCATTTCCATTTGTCCAAGATTGTTCAAAACTCCAGTTAATTTATCAGGTGTGTTCAATTTATGTTCTGTATTTTTTTGAAAATACTGATTCTCAACAATTGGTAATCTTTTAGACAAATCAAGACCTGGCAAAATATGGAAATTTTCTAGATTTTTCTTTGCTTTTTCTGGTGATTTTCCAAATGACCATATATTCTCATTCTTTTCCAATGGTATACCACCGCCTTGATCAGAAAATTTAAATGTCATCTCAAATTTAGAATTTGTAACTTCCACTATAACTGGCGGTGGTTTCATATCAATTAAATTTGGATTCTTTTTATTTAATTTAATAAACTGTTCAATTGTTGATTTAAGTGAATTTCTTAAAATTTCTGTAAAAACATAATTTAAATGATTTGCCATAAATTGAAATTTAAAATCATCTCCTTTAATGATTAATTCTGGCATTTTTACCTTTGGATACAAACTTTGTAAAAAAATAATAATTAAATCATATGAGGTTTTCAAATGTGTATGAGCAGAGCAATAATGAAATGCTTCACCAATATAATCAACAGGTTTAATATCGTTGTCCATTTGACGTGATAATCCATTTTTGAAAGATTTTGATAATTCCATATAAGCTTCAGACATTGAAATATGCTGATCCATTATAACTCTTCTACTGATTCTTGATCTAAGCATGGATGACATAAAATTATCTAAATCAGCTTGATTCATTGTTTGTAAAATCGAAATTTCTAATGCACCCATCATTAAATGTGGTAAAACAATTAAATGATCATCTAACATATTATGAACAAATTCACAAAATTTTTCATTGTCTTCTAAAGTTTGAATTTTGTCAACTTTCCTAAATGCATTAAAACAATGATAATAGGATTGATATACTTGATTTATGTGATAGTTACTCGTAATTTGAAATGGTAAACTTTGTAATTCTTTAATTTTTAAACTTAATCTGGTTGGTAATTCTGTTCTGACAAAATTTGCACTCGCTATTAATTTATCAGTAGTCATTCTTCGACCAAAATTTGCTAAATGGCGAAGTGTAACTGGATGTACAGGTTTTTTCGTCCAAGCGTCCACAGTAGAATTTTGATAAAAATGTTGTTCATTTAAAATCAAAGAACCTTCACTAAAAGGTTGAAGAAGTGTCACATTTTTAGCTAATTCGACCAGAGAATCTTTAGCTGCCGTTCGTATGATATTCGAAGACATGTTTTCTTTTTCTTTTTAAAACGAAAATTAATGTTTAGCAGAAATTCGGAAAAAAAAGTAAAAAAATTTGATAGAAAAAGGAAAAAAATGAAAAAAGATGAAAAATATAGTTTTTTATTCTTTATTCTTTATCTACACATATTTATCATCGACTCATGTGGTGAAGAGGAGGCAGCGAAGAAAATGCCAAAAATCTCGGAGGCCTTTCGCTAGCAACAAGTGACAATAACAAGTAACAGGTCATTTCGGACAATTAAAAAGTTGTTGGAGATGTTAGTTATTTTAAAAAATAATCACTTGAATTTAACTATTATTTTGTTGTTTACAAAAATTGAATATTGGAATCAGCTATAAAATATAACAAAAAGATGTTAAGGGAAAAAAATAGACCTAGAAGATTAACATACCTTATCGCCTACACCTTCTCAATTTGGTAATCATGTTTGGTGATAATAATAAGAATATGTTTGGTATAAATAAGATAAAATTATCCATCGTTTTTAATTCTTATGTTCCCTAATAATATTAAAATTTCCTGCTAAACAAATAAAGAAATTTGATACTTTGAAGATGAAAGGTCAGTTTTTTCTAACCATTGTTGCAACTTTCACAAATTTGGCGTATGCAAATTACATTCCACAGGAGTTTCTTGGATTACCTGTTCATTATAATGAACTTTCAAGTCCTAATACTCTCATGGACAATATTTTTGGAGAATTGATTAACACACCTGAAATTTTATTGAAAAAACAGAATTTAATTAATTCTGCTATTTTAAGAATAGATGATTCCTACAAAATATCAAATATTCATAATTATTATAAGGCAAACAAATTGAATTTGCCCGATAAAGATGATGTTACTGATATAATTTCAAATAAGGTATTATATTCTGGTATTGTTTCATTTGCACATTTACCTGTACAAAAATGTTTTGAAAATTTTGATAACGAAATTGATATTGCGGTTGTTGGTGCTCCTTTCGATTCTGGTGTATCTTATTCTCCAGGCGCAAGATTTGGACCTAATGGTGTTAGGCAAGGTTCAAGAAGATTGTTTGGAGGCATCTCCCCAATTAGAGGTAATAGTAAAGATTCAAAACTTTATAAATTACCGATTTATAATACTGGTTTAAAATTAGTTGATTGTGGTGACATACCAATGATACCATTTGATTCACGAATTGCACTTGATCAATTATATCGTGGTCAACATGCAATTCATAAACATAATTCTTCTTCCAAATCTTTAAATTTTAATAAGGCTAGAATTGTGACTTTGGGTGGTGATCATACAATTAGTTTAATGAATATTAAGAGTGCATTTGAAACTTTTACAAATGACGATGATGATGGTTTAGCAATAATTCATTTTGATTCTCATATTGATACTTGGGACCCAAAAGTTTTAGGTGGTGCAATTACAAAATACGCAAGTTTAAATCATGGTACATTTTTACATTATGCTGCTGAAGCAGGTTACGTATCAAAAAATCATTCCGTTCATGTTGGTATTCGTGCACCTTATATCTTAGAACATGACGAAATTCATGATAGAGAATGCGGTTTTAAAACCATTACTTCAAAGGACGTTGATATTTTAACACCTAGAGGTGTTGGCAAAAAGATTAAACAAATCGTTGGTAACCGTCCTGTCTATTTAACTTTTGATTTAGACACTTTTGATGCCGGTATGATCAACTCAGGTACTCTCGAGGCAGGTGGTTTGAATTCGAGAGAAATCATGACTATCCTTGATGAACTTGAGGGCATTAAATTAGTTGGTTGTGATATAACTGAAGTTAGTACTCCTCCAAACTCGATAGGTAATGATATAACTGGTTTACTTGCGGCTCAAGTTATTGATGAATTAATCGGTTTAATGGTCGTCACTGAAGTATAAATTTTTAAGTTTTTCACCACATACCTATATCATTTTTACAGCGTTTTGTTATCCTAAAATGTATAGCTTTAGAAGTTATCTATATTTATTGTAATGGAATATTCTCAGTAAAACCTATTTTTGATTCTAGCTTTCATTATAACTCTTCATTTTTTTTATGTCTTTTTTCATTAGCATCAAATTTAACTAAAATGAATTGTTTATACTGAATAACATTTAAAAAGTACAAAAACCCTAGTGAAAGTACCATTATACTAACTGCTCACTACTTTCAATCCTGGAAATGAAGAAGGCAAAGCGTAGATTTCTTGATATTTTTTTATTGTGAAAAACCAACGAAAAACAAAAATTGTCAAACAATTAAATCTCGGATTTTAACATGTTTTTCAATATCAAGAGTGTGTTTATATTTTCTTGGTTACTGCTCTAAGTTTGCCTTCTTCTGATCTAATAAGTTAAGCTTATAACTTGATACTATATAGCAAATGTCACATTCAAAGTCAATATCTATATCGTCGTTATTGAGGAATGACGACGTATCAGGGACAATGCCTTCGCCTAGACAATCATCTACAATATCCAATTTAATTAATTATGACAAAAATATAAATAGTGTACAGTTAACAGAACAAAAGAATAATGCGAACTCACCTAAAAGAACAAGTCCAATGTCTGTTTCAAACTTAATGAACTCCCCGACACTGGAACCGGTATCATCAACTAATAATGACATTATAAGCACATCAGACACTTCAGATCTTTCAAAAAATAAATCGATAAGTAAAGGCAGTGAAATGAACAAGAAAGAGGCCAACAAATTGAAGAAAACTGAAGACGCAACCAAAAAAAAGGCGATCACACCAAGTCTTGATTTGAAGGATAAGGAAGATAAAGAAAAGGTCAAAGAGCCAGAGAAGGAAAGACCAGAAAAGGAAAATGAATCAACTATTATTGATATAGAGATACCATTATCTACACATAATGATGTTCATACAGAACACAATTTTGCCAAAATGGTAGAAGAAAAATATGGAGAACAAGAAACTGCTTCTACTAAAGCATTGTGGAATTTTGAGAATGATTATGCTGATGCAGATGGGGATGACGATGAAGAGGATGAAGAGGAGGCCGAATTAACTCCATTAAACAACAGTAATAGTGTTACACCAAGCAATGCTACACCAAGCAATGCTACACCAAGCAATGCTACACCAAGCAATGCTATACCACGCAATGCTATACCACGCAATGCTACGCCAAGTACTGCTATACAAAATAATGCTATACCAAGTAATGTTATACCAAATGATTATGAAGAAGAAGATGAGATTGTTAAAGCATTACAAATTAAGTTCACTCCTGGAATGAGTGACATTGAAAAGGAAACTTTAGTGCTTAGGGAAATTCATCGTCGAAAAATGGTCAATAATAAACGTATTGGTAAGTATGATGTAGATGATCCCTTTATTGATGATGAAGAATTAGTTTACGAAGAGGAGACAAACGCCAACGCTGATGGTTGGTTTATCTGGCATGGTAAGTTAGACGTTGCTAAAAAGAAAAAATCAACTGAACCAGTTAAGAATGATATGTTATCAAAATCAAAAGGAAAACAAAGTACACCCAAATCACAATCAAATACGAATACTATCAATATGACTATATCACCTCCAGTTTCAGCCCCTAACGGCATTAAAGAAGTTCAAATTGCACCAGCTCCACCCCCACAACAGTCAAGTTCTGAGAGTGCTGGAAAGCGGAAACTTCATGAACCGCTGAATAAATCTTCTATACCCAAGAAGTCTAAGAAAAAATTAGCTACTGTCGCATCTGATTTATCATCCGAATCCACATCTACTTCTACTTTGACTTCTACTTCAACTTCTACTGCAAAACCAACAGCAAATAAATCAGCTTCTATCATCATTGGGTCTTTTGGTTTTTAATATAGAAGCAGCTAAATTCGTTTGAGTAGTGGCGCAATAAAGGATAAGTGGCGCAGTTCATATTACAAAATTTTTTTATTTTTCATTTTTCACTTTTCGAAATTTTAGGTGTAATCTTCTTTCATAAATATATCAACTTTTGTAACCTAGTGAAATCTTTTAAAATTTCCTTAGACAATTACAAAATGAAACATCATTATGCATGTTTTCTTAGTTTAACCGCACTCACTGCGATTTCCACCGCTCTTGTGGTGGAATCAGTGCACAAATACTATTTAAAAGATGGTTCAACAACACTTTTAGATTACATACGAAACTTATTGCCATTTTCAATAGATTCACAATCTACTCCAAAAACCATTACTGCATCAGGTAAGGATAATATTAAGGATCCTAAAAATAGTGGATTTATTAGAACTTCAGAAAATACAGTTAAACATATCCCTCAACCTTATTCCGAGGATTTAATTTTGGAACAATTGACTAGAAATTATTCTTTTCTCTCTTATGAAGGTATGAAAAATATCCGTTCATTAAAAGTTATTGTCGTAGGTGCAGGAGGTGTTGGTTCAAATGCGATTGTTTCTTTAGTTCGTTCAGGAGTTTCACATCTACGTATAATTGATTTTGATCAAGTTTCATTATCATCCCTTAATAGACATGCTTGCGCAACATTGAAAGATGTTGGACGTAGCAAAGTTGAATGCTTGGTAGATTTCGTTGGGAAAATTTCACCATGGAGCGAAGTTGAAGGTATTAATGAACTATTCAGTATTGATAAAGCAGAACGTTTATTATTAGAAATGGAAAATTCCCAAAAACCTGATTATATTGTTGATTGTATTGATAATATTGATACAAAAGTTGATCTGTTAGAATTCTGTTACAAAAATAAAATTAAAGTTATTTCGTCAATGGGTGCAGCATGTAAATCAGATGCAACTAGAATTAATATTGGTGATATTAGTGTGTCTGATGAAGATCCACTTGCACGTACTGTTCGTCGTAGGTTAAAAAAATTAGGTATTGCTAATGGTATAACAACTATTTTTAGTGCTGAAAAACCAGATCCAAGGAAAGCATCATTATTGCCATTACCTGATGAAGAATTTGAACGTGGAAAAGTTGATGAATTAAGTGCATTACAAAATTTCCGTGTTAGGATTTTACCTGTTTTGGGTACAATGCCAGGAATGTTTGGATTGGCAATTGCAACATGGATTGTTACTGAAGCTGGTGGATACCCAGTCGAACCAGTCGAAGGAAAAAATAGATATAAAGTCTATGATTCATTATTTCAAAGTTTAGCAGGCCAACAAACTAGAGTTGGAATTAAAAATCAACGTACACCATGGATTTCTTTACCTGATATTCAATACATTTTAGAAGAAATATGGAGAGGTAAAAGTCCTGTCAGTGGATTAGCAACAAGATTAACATTATCACGTTGGCTGCCAAATGTCGAACTAGGAACTCAGAATGTTGTTGTTTTAACGAAGGAAGAACAAAAAGAACATGAAAGAAGAGTTTTATTAGGAGGTGAAAAGCCAGAAGATGTATATTCTCCTGAAGTCATGAAACGGGTTTCAGATAGATTTGAAGAAGAAAAATATTACTCAAAATTTAGATGAGTAGAGTATTAATCTTTGTTAAAATTTAGTTTTTAAAATAAAATAAACTAAAGAAATGTATTATATAAATAAATAAATTTTAATTTAATCAAACTTTGCACTTTTACCTGTTGGATCGAATTTTTTACCTTTTGCAGCTGTTTTAACAATTGCAGCTTTACCGACTTTAAAACCCCATCTTTGTAAACGTGCAACAACCCAAGGCGTAATAGCAGCAGTTAATGGCAAACGAACAAAAATAAGAGACTTGTGAATTGCGTAGGCCAATGCAAATTCAGTAACTAAGGTTGAAGATTTTTCTTCTTCTCTTTCTTTATTTGTAGTAGTATCTAATCCTTCATCAGTATTTGTAGAACCAGCTGAATTTTTATATCCTATCCAAGTTAAAAATTTGTCTTGTAATTCTCTAATTTTTTCTTCACCTGCAGAATGAACAACAAGAAAACAAATGGGTAAATCAATAAGTGAAATACCCAAATAAATCCCTAATGCAGAATAACCATATTGTTGAATGAGTTTCTTCACTCCTGTTGGAGGTTTTGGCGGTTGGCCATGTTTTATTGTTGTTGAGGAAAAACGTAGCCCTAAATTACGTAAGTAAATTGATGAATATGATTGTGTAAATCTAGCAGAGTTTCTAAACATGCCTGTAAGCATCATATCTATTTTATATCTATAGTTTAGTCAAGAAGGAAACGGGAAAATAAAATTCGTTCAAATATGGAATTAGATTATTGTATACATTATGGCTTATGCCATGAAATTTTCATGGTTTGTAGTGAAGCGATGGCGATGTTAGGGTAGATTTCCATTTTCAGAGCATATATGTTATTTTTTTAAACACCTGTAGTAGAAAGAAAAAGACATCTGCTTTATTAATTATTACAATATCTATAGTGAGTAATTTATTGGTTATAAAAAATTAAAGAGTATCAAAATTATTCTAGATTTCAAATGCCCAGCACCATTATAAAAGAGGAATAAGAGACACAAAAAGATAAAACAAGAATTCTATAAAATCGAAGGCTTATGAACTGTAAGTTTACAATTTAGCCTTAAGATCTCTACCAACAGTACATTTAATTAAACCATTTGGATGTGCGGATGGATAGAACAAGACATTATCGTTATCAAGACCCTTCCAAGATAAATCGAATAAAATGTAGTGTTTGTTTGGCAATGCGTAACTAACAGTGAGAACATATGGACAAACATCTAAAATATCTGAGCACATATTATACATAGTTGCTTGAACAGAAGGAGAATTTTCAAGTGCAAATCTGTCAAGTGTAATTTTTAATACTTTAGCAGCAGAATCATCGAAAACACCTTGATCCGCAAGTCTATAAATGTTCTTTATTGAACCAATTTTTTTTGAATCAAAAGTCCAAGTACAGTCAATATCAGTAGATAAAATTCTATCAGTAGTTGGCTTTAAAGTGGTGTAATCACAAACATTGTAATCAATGAAACCTGAACCTGTTGATTTTAAAACAGTTAAATCTTTTAATGAAGAAGATAACTTAAAATCACCATTTCTGCTATAAGATAAATCAGTAATTTTAACATCTTCACCATCATGTTTGAAAGAATGATCGTGTAATTTGCCATTAACTTCATATTTGGTCCACTTGTGTTGAATAATGTGAACATCAACACCAGAAACATGGGAGTATTTCTTAACGAAATGTTCAGCTAAATGAGCTGCAAATCTTTCAATTGGCCAAACATCTGATTTTCTTGCTTCAACTAAAATGGTATTCTTCACAGTATCAGTTGGAACAATTGGAGAGTTATCAGCTTTGGTGTATGAAACATCGAAATTACCTTTTAATAAAACGCAAACAGTAGCTTCTAAAACTTCTTGCTTTTGTGGATTATATTTGTCCTTCTTAACCTTGAGGAATTTGACGTTGTCTTTACCATATGTGGAATCTGCTAAGTATGCCATTGTGAGTATAGTGATTGTTAATATGTGAACTGATGTTTAATTTGCAAAAATTGCTTGTATAAGGAAAAATTAATAATGAGAAAAAAGAAGTAATGTTACTCAAAACCAGAATTGTTTAAAATACTGAAAGAAATGTAGTTTCCTTTTATACACACTCACCGATAGATAAGAATATATCAATTAGACGTGTGTTTTGAATTCTTAACAATGTCAACGTTTTTAATCTCTAATCTTAAACCGGTTACCTATTCGATATACAATAAATCACACCACAAATTGTGCTTTATATAATAACTCATTGCCATAAGGCAAAAGGTACTGAAAACCCATATAAACAAAGAAATCTAACCCATCTAAGGTGAAGATTTCTCGGAGATCACCGAAAACCGGCTTCCCGGATTTCACCGTCCTATTTCTCCTTATTATTAAAGGGTGCAGTATAAGCAAGACCTATTGAATAGCCTTAAATTGACACGCAATGAAACCCCGTTGACATACATGACATATCATATGTCATTGATATACATTTGACGTGATAAGAGCCTGGTACCGGTATAATAACGTTTTTTTTTTTTTAAGATTCATAAATTCGTAAATTAACATAACACATTTTATACATTTTATAAAGTGATGATATTGGTATAAGACCCTCCCAATAAGTAAAAGAAAATAAGATTCAAACAAAGTAAAATAAAGTAAAAAAGAGTAAAGTGAAGTAAAATAAATTAAAATAAAAGTAAATAAAACCAAAAGAGAAACGTAAGATGTAGGATATCAAATAATAAAAATAGAAAAAGTTGAGCTGAGAAAGTGGCAACAAAAGAAAAAATAGCAACTTACCATTAAGATCACACATATTCATCTTTACTTTCAAGAAAAATTCTCAAATGGAATAAAACATCACTTAAATGTTTGAAGTTAACAAATTTGAAATTTCTATCATAGATAAAACCAAATAGGAAACCACCCATCTTTAAAAATTTAAATGGTAATTTAAAACCTACTAATTCACTCATTATTAAATCTCTATCATGAAAAACAACCAATTCGTCAGAAACGACTTTATTCAGAATTTTTTCTTCTTCACAGAATTTATTGTGACTTTCCATTAAAATTCTATCAATATCATTATTGTTTTTAATATTTGGATATAAGTTATTTAATGCTTCTAATGCCTGTCCAGTTTCGAAATCTTCATAATTATAATTGTGCTTCAGGAATTGCTCTAGATTAATAAAAATTTTAAAAAATTTGAGATAATATTTAAATAAAATTTTATCGAATTTTTCCAATGATTCTTCTGTTTTACTATTTGTTTCAACATGTTCAACTGACTTGTTATTATCATTATTATCATTCAAAAATATTGTTGAACTCAATTCAAAGTGTTGCAAAAATGTGTAATTGGTTAGATTATTAAATTTGATTTTAAATTTGAAGAAATTTTCATAATTACTCAAAAATTTAACAATTATTAAGATAACATCAAACAAAATTTGTGAATCAATGCTCAATTTGTGTAAAACATTTAAGTTGATTTTATTTAAACTACTATATTCAAATTGATTCTTATTATTCAAGTTTTCATTTTCGTCGTTTGTTAAAACTGGCGGAGGAGTTGAATAGATATCATCTAATTTCTGCATGGTTTCATTTTTTAATATAAAACTTGGGGAAATCGTACCAATCAATGAATTATCTTCATTGAAGAAAACCAATTTTAATATGTCAATGGAATTTTCAATTAAAGCAATCAATTCATTTTGAAATTTAGTATCTTTTAATTCATCATCTCCATAATTAAAACAAGCAAAGTATTGTTCATTTATATCTGAAAATGACTTCAACCATACACTTTCCTTAATTTTATTTAAACTTACAATTGAACTTAATTTTAAATTTAAGTAATGATTTAAAATCTTACAATCATTAAAGACTTCACTTGATTGATTGTATAAAATGCATGCCTTGACTAATAAATTCCAAATGTCACCAATTGAACGAATTTTTTCTATTGTGATCTCAGTTCCATTACCGATTTCTTGCAAAACAATTTTACCAATATTATCAACATTAACAGATTTATTTAATAAATCATCATTTTTTAGTTGTTGGAAATAAACTAATTGATGTAGCGCATTTTGCAAACAAATTAGACCAAATTCACTAACATGATAATCCAATAAAAAATTTCTATTACCGATCAATCCAGTTTCTGGATTAATTTGTTTAATATCGAGTAAAATCAATTCACTTATAACTTCCTTGAAATTTTTGGCATGGAAATCAAAATTTTCAATTAATTTAATATATTCTTCTTCATTTAGACACTCCCAAAGTAAACTTGCGCATGGTAAATCAATATTTAAATCTGTTATATTTAATGATGGCACAATATTGTATAAAGTTGACAACAATGTCGAAACATGGAAAATCATATGGATCGTACGTATAGTTGATTCATAGCTGATAAAAACTTTAAAATCTGTATCAATTTTACTTGCTGGCCTCTTTAATTCATTAATTCCTGAAGATTTAACCAATGCATTTAATGCGTGTACCTGCCTAATTATAACAGATAATGAAATTTCTTCATCAGCAAATAATCCATAGATTATACTTAATGTTAAACTTTGAACTAGCCACAATGGAGAGGACGTAAATAAATTATTTTCAATATTTTTCTTACCAACAGTTTTTAAATTTTTACGACTTTCTAAATAAACATGAATACATCTTCTTGAGATTTCATATAAACTTGCTGCATCTTCTTTCTTATTCGAGACAACCGCTCCAATTGTAGCAACTAATAATGGTAAACAAACAATTGAGACTTTAAAATTTTCGGTAAAAGTTTCATCTCTAACAATTTTTGCTTCATCTTTATCACTATAATTTTCGGACTCTTTAATACTAATAGTATTTTTCATTGTATTTTTTCTAGAATCCTTGATTAACCAATATTCATTTAATATACTTTTGTGAATAAATGGATGATGTGTCATGAACTTATTGATAAATTGATCAACATATAAATTAAGAACATTATTTGACAGTAATTGAGGTGTAGGAGTACCAAAAAACGGATAACCCTCCAATGATTGCTTAACCAATTTATTGAGGTTATTAGTAAATAAAAAAGCTTGTGAATATGATGATAAATGTGATGCACTAAACTCTTCGTCAAAGGATAATTTTTTATATTCATGATGATGGTGATGGTGATGATGGTGATTGTGGTGATTATTCAAATTTACATGAGGGTTTTTATTTGAATCTGCTTCATTTTGATTATCAATATCCACATTTTCATCAACAGAGTTTGTTTCCAGTAAGACAGGTGAGATAGTAGCTTCACTACTCAAACCATCATCATTATAATTACCTAAAATACCATTACTTGCAGATCTGCTCATTTGGTTGATTTCATCACCACCATAAAATGAATAACCTTGAGGGATTCCATAAGCATTTGAAACATGCATGTCATTTAATTTTTCTAAATCTGAAATTGGTTGATTGAATAAAGTTTCTTGCCAAGAAAGTACCTTCTTAGTAACCCCATCTAATGGTTTCTTATTTATATTAGTATCATCATTATCTAGAAATTTATTGAATAAATCGATTTCTTGATTGTTATCATTATTATCTTCATTATAATTGTTATTATTAACTATATGTGATTGGGATAGACCATGATCATGAATTAATTGTTCCAATTGCTCTAAATTCAACTTATCTAAAACATTTATTTTAGTTGCATTTATTGGAGTATTAGTCTTTGAAAATTTATCAAATAAGTTTTTAATTAAATTACTCTTTTGATAATTTTGGGTGATTATATCATTATTTAATTTCAAAATATTTGGTTCATTATTATAGAGACGATACGTATTATCCGCTGTATTACTATAATTGTTAATGTTAATATTATTGGTAAGTTTATTATTTTGATTTGAACTTAAATTTAATAATTCATCTTGCATAATTGGTGATGTTGATTTAAAAGGTAACTTTTTCGGACTTATATTCTTATCATTCAGACGAGTTTTAAATAATGATTCAGTAATTCCATTTGTATCATCATCATAAAAAGAATAGCCATTCAAGATCCCATAATTTTGAGTGTTATTATTCTTTTTTGTTTTATTATTAATAAAATCATTTAATTCTTCAATTTCGGTTTGATGTGAAGATCTTTTCCTTTGTAGATGCAATTGAATTTGTTCAAGTGAGGGATTATTATTATTATTATTATTATTATTATTATTATTATTATTATTTGTATTTTTATTTGTATTATTATTAGTATTTTGCATATTAACATTAATATTACCATTGTTAAAAGTTTGTAAATTCGTTGGTTCAAAATTTTCAGATATTGAATTCAACCATTTCTCTTGTTCATCTTCTAAGGTACAAAATTGAGGAGTTGAAAATTCGACTGTTTCCGTTGCATAAGGTTGTTCAGAAGTATTGGCTGCATAATTCACACCACTCATTGCAGAGAATGAAGCACGTCTATAATAATTATAAGAATTTGATTGTAATTCATTAAATCGGTCAAAGTGAGATTCATTTTCATTTAAATTATCAACTGTTACCAGGGAGGATGCTATATCTGAAAAATCACCAATACCATTCATTTGATGATCATTTAATGGATATAAAGGTAATTGAAAGTTATTAAGGATTGATTTTTCGTCGTAATTAGGGTTATTATTTGATTTCGAAGATTGAATATTATTTGAATTTCCATCATTAGTTAGAGTATTGGTTTTATCCAGTATTAAAGAATTTTCTGAATCACGAGAAATTTTATGTAGTTTACTATTTGACGATAAACCAGAATCATTATTTGATTGAAGTGACGCATTTTTGACCATTGAAGTTGAAGTTGAATTAGAAGCGGAATTTGGAACAGATATTGAATTTGTATTTGAAGAGTTTGAAACTGGAGTTGTTGAATTCCTTAATGAAGGAGGACTTAAAGATTTAATAACATTATTCAAAACCATTGCAGCATGACTATTATTATTAGTAGTGGTAGATGCGATTGAAGAAGGTAAAGTAGAACTCGTTGTAATTGAAGATTTTAGGTTATCAGACTTAGTTGTTGAAGAACGTGATTTTTTATAAGTCGGTAAATCTTCAGGACTTAAATGATCTAATTCATCTTTTTTCATGTGTTTAATCGAACGTTTTCTTAATCTTGGAATTACATCAGCTGCACCTGCATGTAATTTAGTTGAATGTCTTAATAATAAATCTCTTCTACTGAATTTTCTTGAACAAATATTACAAGTAAAAGGTTTTTCCTTCGTATGAGAACGTTCATGTCTACTTAAATGCTCTTGACGAGCGAAAGCACGAGTACAAGTTGAACAAACAAATAATCTTGGTTTACCAGATGGAGTTGAACCCTTCAATGTAAATTCTTGACGAACAGGACCCCTTGAAGACATCTTAGAAGTTGAAACTAACCTTGAAACACCTTCTTCATCGATAATAGTTTCTAATTGATTAGACTTAATTTGGTTATTTGATGATTGAGCGTTTTGTTGAATTTTAATATTTTCAGGTAGATTATTTGTTGAAGGTAAAAAATGAGGATAAACTGGCACTGCTTGAAATAATGAGGATTGTGTATTATTAGTATTATTATTACTGATATTAATATTTGATTGGGATGTAGCAACTTTATTATTCATTGTGATTGTTTAAGTATTTTTTTAAAAAAAAATATTTTTAATATCAAATGATTATACTTAACATTCCCAGATACCAAAACAAATGTTGGAGTGAAACTGAAAATAAATTCAAACAGTAATGAAAATAGAAATAGAGAATATGAAAGTAGAATCCAGGTAATTCGTAAAACGGAGATTGAAAGTTTAATAGCGGAGTATGGGGGTATGTACAAATTGAAGAAACGGAATAAAAAAACGGGAATTAATGGCCGTATATATTATATGTATATTCAATGTGAGAAACTTTCCCAATAAATATTAATATAGTTATAATGGATTATCCAGTGAGTTAATTGATTGTTGTGATATATGTGTTTGTCTTAGTTATGAAATTATATTTGATATGAAGAAAGATTGTAAATGAAAAATAACTGTACAACAAAACAAAATATTTTTTTTAATAAATGCTCACTGCAGAATACAAGCCAATTAGGGGGTGTGAGCAAAATATAGATAATAATTATTGTTTCTAATATACGGTTCTCTTTCCGCTTCGGTTTAGTGTATAATATTAAATGACAGATGATTATAATAAATAACTTTTATGTTTCTACAAATCATTTACTTTATTGCAATTTACAACAATCTAGTAGACTAATATGCATATTGTATAATTTATTGTTTTATTATCAACAATTATCTCATATCAGCGAATAGGAATTCGTCATTTGAGACCTTAGTAATATTTTTTCTTATTACTTACTACTACATATATATAACAGATTCCAACAAAATGTATTTCAGTATAGATAGATTTTACTTAGTATTATAATACTTTACTAACAATTTGTGCAATAAGTAACGTGTCTGTAAATTTATGTATAAATATATAGTATCCTCTGTAACCCCCACCTATTGTTGACTACTTCTCCTCTTCCCCCCAGCAAAATGCTATTTCTCCCCCCCGCCTTTTTAAAAATAAAAAATCTTCAATTTAAGTCTACCCTACCAGTACTGCCAGAAATTTTTTTATTGATCATTGAAATTTTTAAAAATATTGAGGATCTCCGTGTTTCGGGCTTCGGGCTCACGGTTATCCCTAACGCGTATAAAAAATTACTCTCCAATCGCCTTATGAATTTGATAATTAATAATTTATTTATTATTGATAACTTAATTTATTTAAGCTAATGATTAAATAAATTTAAATCATGTAATGTGCACCTGTACACCAAAAGTCACGTGTATTTAGAATAATTAAAATTTTTTATTTTATTTTATTTTTATTTTTCAAATTACGTAATAACTCTCAATCTCTGCAGATTCTTCATTTTAACATGAATTTGTCAACTATACACTGCAAATCAATTTATAGTTATTTTAATTATTCATTTAAATAATTAAACACTATGTCTACACTAAAAAATAGAGGTAAAAATTTACCTACAAAAAATTCAACTTCCTCTAAGCCACTTTCAACCTCAAAATTTAAAGATGACCATTCAGGTCTTACCTACAATTATGAAGACAGATTATCAAAAATGAAATTATTCAAAACAACATTACTTATGATTTTGCTTTCACTTCTTGTTTTCTATTTTCTTTATAATTTTTATATACTTCTTACAAATTATTTCTTCGATTTTTATTGGTACAATTATAGAGGTGTACGAGATCATTCAAATTCAAAATTTTTACAACAAATATGGACATCAAATTTATTTGACATGTTGATTTTAGTTTTTAAAATGGCTGCATCGTTCTATTTATTTAAATACATAAATTCAAAATTATTACTTACTTATGATGACACCGGTGAATTGAATCATTATGATTGATATTCGTTAGTTTATTAGTTTATTTATATTTAAATAATCATTACTAAATAGCCAATCCATCAATCAATCAATCAATCAATCAGCTTCTTTGGTTATTTCTTTGTCCTTATCCTTGTTAAAATCCGTCCAACAAACTCCAAGTTTGTCTAAAACCTCGCAAACCAATTTTCTGTCAATCTTATCACATGCATCCACAATTAAATTTACTTTCTCAACAATTTTGTTTGCAATAATAGGTTTAAAAGTTAAAATATCATATCGTATCTCATTATCCCACTTCAAAACATCATGCACTTTTTTATATACATCATTCCTTACTGCATCCTGTGTAACATATACCATATCTACGTTTTCCTTATCATCTCCCCATCCGCTAAAATCAATTAATTCTCCCAATTTAGTCTTTTTCATTGCCCACTCCCATTTTTCAGAACTAATTTGTTGACATAGTTGTTTCAAAGTTTCTTCTAGAGATTTTTTACTCATTTTGTTACCTTGTTTTACACCCCATATTCCTAATTGCTTTTTTAACATATTCACATTCCAACCTTCAAAATGTTTTAACCTTTGATCAATTTTGATGGGTTGAGATGGTGCAGTAAGAAAAATATCATTGGCGATCCCAACATCATCATGATCATAATCATCATCATCTGAATTGGGTATTGTCGTTACATCATTAACTATTGTTTTGTTTAAAACTATTCTCGATTCAACAGAATTTATTGGGGTTTCATCAAAAATGTCTTGTGAACTAACAGGTGAACTTGTGGGTATTATCATTTTACTACTGCCTTCTTTTTTTTCTCCATCATGTGCTGTTGTTTCTTGAACTTGAATACTAGGTTGCGTCAATTTTTCTGGAAGCCTAGTAATAACAATATCATTATCACTTTCTGCACAAATCGACGAGTTAACGATTTCAATAACACTTCTTTCAATAAAATTGCCACTATTTTTAATATGATCAAAAATATCACCATCAACATCATCATCTGAAGAGTTTGGAACTTCGATAATCTCATATCTCTCTTCACTATCTAATGCAATTGGAATTTGCTGCGTTCCGGTTCCAGTTTCATTATTTATTTCTCTAATTTGTTCAATGAATTCAATTGTAATTTCATGATCATCTTCATTTTCACTACCACAACTATCTTCAACTTCATCCACTTCCATGATTTCATAATCACTTTTCTGTGTCTCCATATTTCGTTGCGTATTCTCTCCTAATACCTGAGATAAGGTGAAAACACCCGATCTTTGGAAACTGCTACTATTTATTGTATCAGCGTCAATATTTTCCTCAAAATCATCTTTGTTATCCATTTTTTCAGCAAGTCTAGAGACAGTTATATCATATAATGCACCTAAGTCACTTGGTGTTAAGTTATTTGGATATGAACAACTTTTTTGTGTAAGTTGTGTATCGACGCTGTTATTATCTGAATTGTCACTATTTAATTGTCCAAAATCGGTATAGTCTGCAATTATATTACTTTTTTGAATCTTAATAAGTTCATCATTGTCATCATTTTTTATACTACTTAAAAGAATATCATAAGTACTATCCCAATCTTTTTGGTTATATAAAAGTTTCATAGTATTTTCATCATTTACACTTTCTTTATCATTATCAGTAGCAGATTGTTTAAATTTTCGTATTATTTCTTTATTAATCGATCCAAATTTTCGTTGCTTTGTAAGATCCTTTTGACTGTCTAAATCAAGATTTTTCTTTTTTCTTTTAGGCTTTAAATTTTCCTTTAATTTAGGTTTATTAATTTTTGTCTGTTTATTGATATCTTGCTTTAACGCGTATCCATTTAATCTACCTTTCCAAAATTTGGCGTTGGTTAAAGATTCATTATGATCATCTAATCCAGCCTGTACCTGTGTTCCCATGACAAATAACTCATTATCATTACTCATGATGCTTTTAACAGATAATTTAGAAAGACCACAATAACAATCAAGAATAGAAGTGTAAGATATGTTTTTAATTATAGAAAAGAATTTCAATCGCCTTTTCTTTTACGTAATCACAAATCAAAATTTTTCTTGTCAAGCCAAATAGGAAAGATAAGCGTTTTAATTTTAAATTCCAAATTCCAATCCATCCATATACTTACAGGACGCGTAACAGAATTATTTAAATGTTGTTATTTCATTTCACTTATTCAAAATGTTTGATATTTTTTTCTATTTACTGTAGGTAGTATAAAAAGGGTCAGTCATGACTACGCATGATAGACTTGATGCAAAGGATTTAAAAATTATGAATTTTGATAACAAAGAAAATAATTATCATATAAATAATGAAAATAATAATAATCCTAATAATAATATGATGATGAAAAAACAAATGTCAATTGAAATGTTTGCTTCTTCAATAGGGAAAAAAAGAGAACATGAAACTGGGAATGATGATGCCAATGAAAAAATTAACAAAATGCTTAAACCTGAAAAAGTAGTTGAAGTTATTGACCTAAAAACACCCACTTGTGAAACTTCGAATTTGACCACAACAACAAGAATTGAAAACAATGATTCAAAAGAGATAAAAATCGTTCAAGCGGATTTGAGTTCAAAGTCCGAAGAGAAACGATTACAGCGTGAAAAAGAAAAGGAAGAAAGAAGACTTCTAAAAGAGTCTGAAGAAGAAAAGAAACGTGAAATCAAAAGACAAAAGAAATTAGAAGAGGAAGAACGTCGGAAATTGAAAAAAGAACTTGAAGAAGAAGAACGGTTAATTAAACGAAAAAAAATTGAAGCTGAAAAGAAAGCACGTCAAGAATTAAAAGAACGAGAACGTTTAGAAAAACAAAAAAGGAGGGAAGAAGAAATGAAATTAAGAGAAGAGAAGAAAAGAATCGAAGAAGAAGAGAAAAATCGCAAACGTGCAGAATTAGAGAAGAAGAAACAAGAAAGGCTACTTGAAAAGCAAAAGATTGAAGAAGAAAAGGAAAAAAAGAGGCTTGAAGAAGAGAATAAAAAGAAGAAAAGAAGTATTACGAATTTTTTCAAAGTTAAATCAAACACTGAAGATATTAAAAATAATAACAATATTTTACATTTTAAAGATGTACCTCCTGAACCAGTGGCTGAAGAGAAAAGTGAGTTTGAGCAATATTTTTTACCATTTCATGTCAACCCGAATGTTACATTAGCCGATAATTCAAAACCTATATCTGCAAAATGGAATGATTTTATTAAAGCTCCTTTTTCATATAATGATAGAGAAGTAGAAGATGAAATTATAGATAGTGCTATATTAACTCCAGTTAAAAGCGAACGTGCTATTAATGTTTTGAAATGTTTAAATGCTGGATCAATTAATGAAGCTAATGAAATATTTCAAAATGTACCTCTTAAATACTTCAAGTTTTATGAAAGTAAAAAGCCTACATATTTTGGTACATTTTCTTACACAATTTCAGATATCAATGAAACAGAAATTAACTTGAAACTCGACCAATGTAAAAAGATTACAATCAATTCAATAAATAATAATGGAATGGATGATATACCAAACATTGCTATTGATTATGATTATGATTCTGAAGCAGATATCCCTGATGATGGAGAAGAAGACGACGAAGAAGGGGAAGATTTAAATTCAGCTGATGAAGATGATGACGTTGATGATGAAGAAATGGGATCTTCAGATATCGATGAGTTTGTGGAAACTGATAATGATATAACTGGCGAATCAAAGAAACGTGTAATAGGTCCATTAATTGCTGTTGTACGAAACTGTAATGAGGAAATAAATGATGGTGATGAATTTGGTGAATATTTCAAAACATTACAATGGGAAAGATTACATGAAAATATTCAATTTCCTATTAATCCATTTAAGGATTATTGGAAGACAGACAAAAAGACAAAAGAAGAAAAAGAAATCAATAATATACCGACAAACAAATCTTTAACATCGACTTCTGATTCGAATACAGACGCGTCATCAGATGTTAAAACAATTTCTTCACCAACTGCAATGTCAGTAAAAAAGAAGGTAATTACAGATTCTAGCCATATTTCTGCTCTCCTAACTTTTGTACAATCCCATAATACACTTTCACTAAACACATTGGCTGAGCTTGCTGTTAAAGATGCTTCTTGCGGTCTTGCAGAATATAGTCGTGCTGTGGTCAAGAACACTGTAAAGGCTTACGCGTCTTTCGACAAGAAAAGCGGTTGGCGCTGTGAAAAACAGATTTGAAATTTGTAAGTTGCGAATGAACATGTTTCAAAATTTAATTCGTTTTAGCATTACTCTTTTTGGCTTTTTATGTATAAGGTATATTTATTTTATTTCCATAACCTTTATAGACAAAAATACTTTATTTGTATTATAAAAGATAGATCTTCTTTGCAAAACAATCAGATTGAAAATTTTTTCACATATAATCAATGTCTTCGTCCCCACAAATGCCATCTTCTCCAAGAGATGACAATGACATTACAATGAATGATAACACTTTAAGAAGTCCAGAAATTAATGCTAATAATAACACTACGTCAAGTCCAGCACACGTTCCATCTTCTCCCTTATTTTTACCTCAGTCATCATCGCCTGCACCTACCCCTGGTAACATCAACTCATCTAGTAGAAATCACCAATCACAAAATCAACGCTCAAATCGTACGCCCAATATATCATCTGATATCCTACGTTCTTCCGATTCATCTCGTCAAAGATATCAAGGTAGAGGTGATTTAAGTGGTACTGAGATGTTTTCTTCGCCAATGAGAAGAAGATATTTTAATGAACCACGAAATGGTAATAGTAGTATTAATGATTCTTCTCCTTTACCTAATAGATCTAATTTAGATGATTTATCATCAGATGTGAATGCAACGGATAATGAATCACGCCGTATAATACCCTCTTTTTCTTCATCTTCATTTGCAGATTCAGATGGTTTTCAAGATAATAATGCTAATAATAATAATAATAATAATATTGATACTGATAATTTAAATTCAAATTCTTTAGATAGTGAAAGAAATAATAATATAAGAAATCAAAACCTTTCAGATATTGATGATAATAGACCAATTAGAGTTATTTGGGGTACACATGTTTCTATTGAAAATGTTACCGATAGATTTACCAATTTTCTTATGACATTTAAAATGAATGATAGATATGCATATGATGGAAATGATGATGTTATTGATCCAACAGGTGATAAACCTTATTATGTTCAAAAATTAAATGAATTGAAAGAAACAGGTTCAACTAACTTAAATTTAGATGTCCAAAATTTAATGTCTGTTGCATCAACTAGAAAAATTGCCAATCATTTAATTTTATATCCTCAGGAAGTTATTCCAGTAATGGATCAAGTTGTTAAAGATTGTTTAATTTCTATAGTTTTAGATGATCCTGAATTTAGAGATACTCCTGAAACTTCTGCTTTACATAATGAAATTGAATCTAAATTTTATAAAGTTAGACCTTATAATATAGGTAATAAAAAGGGTATGAGAGAATTAAATCCTCAAGATATTGATAAATTAGTTTCTATTAAAGGTTTAGTTATAAGGGCAACTCCAATTTTACCAGATATGAAAAATGCCTTCTTTAAATGTAATGTTTGTGATCATACCGTTGTTGTTGAAAATGATCGAGGTATCATTCAAGAACCAAGAAAATGTCCAAGACAACAATGTAATTCATCTAATTCAATGCAATTGATTCATAATAGATCTATTTTTGCAAACAAACAAATTGTTAAATTACAAGAAACTCCTGATATTGTTCCAGATGGTCAAACTCCTCATTCTGTTTCATTATGTGTTTATGATGAATTAGTTGATTCTTGTAGAGCTGGTGATAGAATTGAAGTTTGTGGTATTTTTAAATCATCACCAGTTAGAGTCAATCCAAGATTAAGAGTTGTTAAAAGTTTATTTAAAACTTATTTAGATGTTGTTCACATTAAAAAAATTGATAAACATAGAATTGGAATTGATGTTTCAACTATTGAAAATGAACTAAGAGAACAAGAACAAATTGATGAAATTAGAAAATTATCTCAAGACGAAATTGATAAAATTACAAGTGTAGCAAATAGACCTGATGTTTATGAATTGCTAGCTAGATCTTTAGCACCATCAATTTTTGAAATGGATGATGTTAAAAAAGGTTTATTATTACAATTATTTGGAGGTACGAATAAAGATTTTAAGAAAGGTTCAAGAACAAGAGGTGATATAAATATTTTATTATGTGGTGATCCATCAACATCAAAATCTCAAATTTTACAATACGTTCATAAAATTTCACCAAGAGGTATTTATACAAGTGGTAAGGGGTCATCTGCTGTTGGTTTAACTGCTTATGTTACTAGAGATATTGAGACAAAACAATTAGTCTTAGAGAGTGGTGCATTAGTTTTATCTGATGGTGGTGTTTGTTGCATTGATGAATTTGATAAAATGAGTGATCAAACAAGATCTGTTTTACATGAAGTTATGGAACAGCAAACAATTTCAATTGCTAAGGCAGGTATTATTACGACATTAAATGCACGTACATCTATTTTAGCATCCGCAAATCCAATTGAATCACGTTATAATCCAGATTTACCTGTCACTAAAAATATTGATCTACCACCGCCATTATTATCTAGATTTGATTTAGTTTTCCTTATTTTAGATAAAGTTGATAAAAAATTAGATGAACAATTAGCAAAGCATATTGCAAGTATGTATCTTGAAGATCATGTTGTTAGTGTAACAGAACACGAAATTTTACCAGTTGAATTTTTAACTGGATATATTCAATATGCAAAGGAAAATATTCATCCGAATTTAACAGAAGAAGCAAGGGATGAATTAGTTTCATCTTATGTTTCAATGCGTAAAGCAGGTGAAGATTCACGTAATGGTGGAACTGATAAAAGAATTACAGCAACTACAAGACAATTAGAATCATTAATTAGATTATCTGAGGCACATGCAAAGATTTTCTTAAGAAATGAAGTTTTAGTTGAGGATGTTATTGAAGCAGTTAGATTGATGAAATCAGCTATTAAAGATTATGCAACTGATCCATTAACAGGTAGAATTGATATGGATTTAATTCAAACAGGTGTTAGTGTTGAAGATAGAAGAAGAAAAGAATCACTTGATAAAGATATCATTAAAGTATTAGAGACTGCTAATGAAATTGATTGGTCAGGATTAGCTGATGAAATTGAAAAATTACGTGATGGTCAAAGAGTTGAAAATTTTGAACTAGGTGAATCAATTAGAAGACTTGAAGGTGATGGTAAAGTTATTGTTTTCGGACAAGGAAGTCATAGAAGGGTTGCAATAAATAGAGGAGTTGTATAATACAATAGAATTCATGGTAGTAGTGTTTAATAGTATATTTTAGCTTTTAAGTTTTAGAGTAATTTTTTTAATTTTTAATTGTTAGTGTGGTTTAGATATTTTGTATTTCTTATGTCAGGAAATATGTTATATTAAATTACTTGATTAGGAAAGAAATAATAATGGTTACGCAGCCCGTGTTCAAACAATAATATTTTTAAGTTTTTATCAATCCTATTTAAACATAAGATAAGCATTTGAAATATATTGACTGTATTATATAGTTTATTAATATACTTTTAATTAATTGGTTCTTAAGACATAAATGGTAGTGATTTCATCTATGCAACAAAAGGATCTCTTAAATTTGTAATGTAGGCCAATTGGAAGAGATTTGTTTTGTCCGCGGAGAGAAGTTAAAATAAATTATTAAGTTAAAGAAGCTAATGCAGTTTTAGTATTAGATTATATAGATCATTTTGGAGATCAATCGTGTAATATATATATCGATCTATTCACATACAATGTTTGCAAGACAATCTATCAGATCTGCTGTTTTTGCAGCAAAGGCACAACCAGTTGCTAGAAGAAACGCTTCTAACCTTGCAGCTACCATTTCATGTATGTTTATACAAAGATTTTTTTTCCTTTATTAATATGTCAAAAAACAAAGATGAATAAAATACTAACATAAAAACTCTATTGAAATATAACTTGAATTTTTTTTTTAATTTACAGCTCTTTCTGAAAAATCCATTTACTACACTAAAGTTGCTGCAGAACTTTCAAAGGCAGTTTATGTTAAAGAAGGTTTAGCTCCACCAACTGTTGCTGAATTTACTAAAGTTTACGAATGTGCAATTAAACAAGCACAATTATTAGCAAAAGATCCAAAATCTTCTGCATTATTAGTTGTTAAGAATGCACAAGGTTTTTCTAAGGATGAAATTTTAAGATATATTGCTTACTTTATTCAAATTGTTGGCTTTTTCTCCCTTGGTGAAATTATTGGTAGAAGAAATGTTGTTGGTTATGCAGAACATTAAATCATGCATTAGATATTTGATCTTTGTGTAAATTCTATACTTACTTATTTATTTATTTATTTAACAATAAAATTCCATCAATTATAAAATATAATATATGTTCAAAAATTTTTTTTTGTCGATTTTATACGAAAATAAATAAATAAAATTATAAATCCTATTATATTTAATGTAAAACTTTACAATTAATTTTAAAGATCAAACTAAACTAAAATTAAAAAGTATTCTATGATATGTACAAGTATAAAAAGAAAAAAAAATTAATCAAGCCTTTTTTTCCCTTTTATTTTTATATTATAATTTTAATTTAATTTTAATTTAATTTTAATTTAATTTAATGATATGATATGATATGATATGACACGATGAAAGAAAAACATATATTATGAAAATTAAATTTTATAAGCAGGAATAAGTTCTTTTTCAATAAATTCTTCAGCAACATTTTTACCATATTTTGAAGTTATTGCACCTATTAAAGATGAAGTAATTGTTGAATAAATTCCCTTTGGTTTATATAATTTATCAATTTTACCACCTGGTAATGCTTTTTTACAAAAGAAAACATTATCAATACCTTTTGATTCAGCAAATGCAGCAAGTAATTTATCAGACCATAAAAGACGATGGGCTAAAGATCCAATTGCGTCAAGATTATTTGATGATTGTTTAACTACATATTTAGTTGAGCAAAGTTGTAAAATTTGTTCACCTAAAAATGATAAATTTGCATTATAAGGTTTTGAACCATGAGCAAATGATTTATGAGTTAAAATTTGAAGTAAAATATCATTTGATAATTCTATCTTAGTAGATAATTGAAGAGATTCAATATAATTTTTCAATGATGAAATATTTTCATTTGTTGCACCATAACTTATACCATCAGATGATAAAACTTCACTTGGATCTCTTATTAAACCTTGTACACGTTGACCACGAACAAAGACGACTGATCTCTGTTGGTTTTTTAAAATAATATTTTGTGAATTTTTTATAAATCTAATATTGTTATTATATACTGTGGATAATTGTCTTAAAGACACATTGCTGGCTTTGGACACTACTTGTGAACGTGTTGAAAGTCTAGTAAATATATGAGGAGCAGTGTACATAACTTATCTTAGGCTGATGGTTGGGTTCTAGTGATAATTAAATATAGCTGATGAAGCCCTTCCTTTTTTTTTTTTAATATTTTTTCAGTCTTTAGACATATACTATCTAAGTCGTCGACAAATAATTCACCTTCTCAGATTTATTTTTCAAATTCCACAGTGAAGTGAGTGAGTTCAGTTAAGAAATTGAGTGAGAAAAGAAAAAAAATAGGAAAAATGAGAAAAAGAAAAAAAAATTAAAAAAAAAATTAATTTTTTTTTTTCACTTTACAATAATAAAAGAAAGAATTAAAGTTAGTTAAATGTTATATAAGAAAGGTTTGTTAAAATATATAATATACAACAAACAAAGTATACATAGAGTCGGATTAAATAAGACCAGATAAACAAACAAATATAAATATACATATATATTTTATAATGGATATTTTCAGAGTATTAAGCAGAGGAGCTGCATTGAATAAGCGCAAAGATTACAAGTCTGATTTTACTGCTCCTGATAAGGAAAAATCTGCAATAGATTCAAAGAAAGACCATGATTTGAGTATTCAAGTAGATAAAGAATTGGATTTTTTCCATAATAAACAACATAAAATTATAAAAAATGTTGAACAAAAAAAAGAAAACGAAAAAGATGGAGGTGATGAAGAAGATGAAGTTGATGAAGCAGATGAAGATACGAATAAGAAAAATGATTCAAATGTATTGATCAAAATTACAACTAAAGAAGAAGCAATTGAACTTCGTAAAAAACATGGTTCCAAAGTAACTGGAAATGATATTCCATTACCTATTGGATCATTTGAAGATTTAATTACTAGATTTAAACTTTCAAAAGTATTATTAGAAAATTTAATTATTAATAATTTCAATGAACCAACTCCAATTCAAAGTGAAGCAATTCCATGTTCTTTATTTAATAGAGATTTAATTGCATGTGCACCAACAGGTTCTGGTAAAACATTGGCATTTTTAATTCCTTTAGTTCAAAATCTTCTAAATTCAAATAAATTGAATAAATCCAATAATAAAACATTAAAAGGTTTAATTGTTTCACCAACAAAGGAATTAGCTCAACAGATTAATTCACAACTTGACAAAATTACAAAAAATTTAGGTATTAAAACAGGTTATTTAAATAAATCATTAGCATCTAAATTTCGTTCAAATAATATAAAATTATCATCTAAATTTGATATTATTGTTACAACTCCACTTAGATTAATTGATTTAGTTAAAAATTCATCAATAAATTTATCAAATGTTGAATATTTAATTTTTGATGAAGCTGATTCACTTTTTCAAACAGACTTTTTATCACAAACTGATGCAATTTTATCATCTTTAACAAATCCAAAATTATTGAAAAGTATATTTTCAGCAACAATTACATCTCATGTTGAAGAAATTGCACATACAATTATGAATGATCCAATTCGTGTAATAATTGGTTTAAAAGAAGCGGCAAATGCAAATATTGAACAAAAAATTATTTATTGTGGTGATGAACATGGTAAATTAGTTGCAATTAGAAATATTATTAAAAATGGTGAATTTAAACCACCAGTCATAATTTTTTTACAAAGTATTGATCGTTCAAAAGCATTATTTAATGAATTATTATATGATGGTTTAAACGTTGATGTAATACATGCAGAAAGAACTCAAAAGCAAAGAGAAGAAGCAATTGCAAGATTTAAATCTGGTGATTTATGGTGTTTAATTACAACTGATGTTTTATCAAGAGGTATTGACTTTAAAGGTATTAATTTAGTTATTAATTATGATGTTCCAAATTCTTCTCAATCTTATGTTCATCGTATTGGTCGTACAGGACGTGCTGGTAAATCTGGTCGTGCAATTACTTTTTATACTAAAGAAGATATAGATATGATTAAAAATGTTATCAATGTTATGAGAGCAAGTGAACAATATGAAGGTATGCCTGAATGGATGCGTGATGAAACTGCATTATCAAAACTCAGTAAAGATCGTAAAAGGAAACTTAAACAAGAACAAATAAAACGTGGCAAAATTAGTACTGTTCCTAAAGCATTTAAAAAACGTAAATTTAGGAAAGCATAAGTTTATAAAATAATAAATTTTATAATACAAATCTATATATATATAAATAAAATAATCATAGTATTAAATAAATTGTATATATGCATAGTTGCTGTTTATAATAAAAATTTCAAATTTCAAATGTTCCAAGTTCCAAGTACCAAGCTCCAAGACGCGTTTTCATATTTAATTTTGGTAAATTTCATGTATGTTTTCTCGTTTTTTTGTTTCCCTGAATTGTTGTTTCTCACTTTTCGAGTTCGAATACAACATGCTCAGCATTATTTTGATCTCTTTTTTACCCTCTTTCAAACCTTTCTAAGGATATCCAGATTCTACAATCGACCTTGCATCATCTGTAATTTGATATTTTCCATTCATAGTCACTTGGAAAGATATAAAGTTTATTTTTTTAGAACTAATCAATAGATCAATAAATCAAATCAAAAAATCAAATCAAAACAAATCAAAATAAAGCAAAACCAAATACTATTCCTATAAAATGTCTTTTGAAGAGTGCCAAAGTGCATTACAAACATTCCTAGAATCTTCACAGGGCAATCTTACTCCATCAACATCATCCCGTGTTGTTAAAGCTCGTGAAAAATTGAAAAAACTAACGACTATTCAATTTAGCGATTTAAGTACTGATGTTTATGATGAAATGAAACGTAGAGAAACAAATAGATTGGATCCTGATAATATTGATATGATAAAATTTTTACCTTCACAACCAAATTATCATCCAAAGAGAAATCAAGCAAGACAAAAATTAGCTGCTTTACCACCTTCAAGATTTAAAGATTTAGTTAATGATGTTTTATTTGAAATAAATAATCGTATGAAAAATGAATCACCTAAACCTTTATCAAAGAAAAATAATGGTGGTTTGGTTATAGATATTGAAAAATCCAATAATTATAATCCAGATAATGATCCTTCAAATCATTTAAACCTTAAAACTCCAATTAAAACTCCAATCACTCCCTCTCAAAGAGAAATTAAACCAACAACTTTGGTTCCAAATAAATCGGAATTAACTTGGTCAAGTGATGAAGAAGATGATGGAAATGAATTAAATGGAAATAATATTGGACAAGTTAATAAACAACAACCTGAATTAGACAATTTGAATTTTAAATCTGTAGATAAAGATGCAATTAATAGATCACCGAGTAAACGTTATACGATTGCCACTAATGAAGTCCTGAATGAGCATGCACCTCATGATGTTGAATTCCCAGTGGATAATGAAGATGACAGTCATTTATTGGAGCTAAAAATAAAAGAATTGGAATCAAAAAACAATGAAATTGATATTTTAAGTCGAAAAATCATTGAATTAGAAGAAACTTTAAAACTTTTAAAATCTCAATATTTTGATTATGATGATATAAAGGAACAATTAGAAGAAGTTAAAGAAAGTTATTTAATTCAGACAAAAGAATTAGATACTTTGAAATTAATCACCAAAGAAGAACAAGATAAACAATTAAGTACTGAAAATAGTAGAGAAATTGATACATTAAAAACTTATCTTGATAAAGTTTTAGAAGATAATGAAGAATTGAAGATTAAAGTTGCTGATTTAACTACTCAACTGAATGAAAAAGAAATAAAAGATGATGATATCAAGAAAATTATTCCGGATGAAAATATTGTAAATGAATTAGAAAATTTAAAATTAAAATACGAAAAATTAATTGATGAACATGAAACCTTAAATACAAATTACACAACTCTTGAAGATCAATTTCAAAATCTTTCTGTTAGTTTAGAAGGTTATAAACAAAAAGCATTAGCCAATTCTTCTATGCCTCTTGCTTCTTCAGCTAATGCAAGAGATATTTCTTCAGGTACTGCAGGTGCTATAGGAGCCTTAATTGGTTCAGGCACTGCTACGGCTGCCATACTGAGTACTGGCATTGTAGGTCCAAAATCCGAAAATTTATCTAATGCTAAGGGTAATCCTCAGATGATAGAACCAATTACACCTATCAAAGATTTACTACCAACTGTTTCAGATTGGCAAAATAAGTTTGAATTATTACGCTCAAATCAGCTTAAAACAAAGTTAGAATCTTTAAGTTCCTTGCCTAAATTAAATGAAAAAAAAATGTTTAGTTCAAATGGTCTTATATCTGTTGAAAAAATTTCCAATGTTTATGCGTCTTTAGAAACTATTTTAATTTATTTAGATTCAATTAGTACTGATCCAAATGATTATTCATTGGTTAATCCAAATGAGGTTGATCCAAACATTTTATTTGAACGTATTTCATCATTTGTTAGTCATGCTAATTCATTATCAAGAGAAATTAATTTATCATCAAGTGATAAATTGTTTTTACGTGTTGAAGAACATAAAAAAGTTTTAAAAAATTCAATTTCTAATGTTTTGTCAACAACAAGACATTTTGCGTCATTTCGCCATATTTTACCAAAGTTGGTCCTGAATGCTGCAATCAATGATGTTTATTTTGCAGTTTGTTCACTTGTTGCATTAGTTAAAATATATTCTGAGAACTCAACTTCAGTTGATATCACTGAAACTAAATTTAATTCTAATAATCATAATAGTAATATCCATGTTTTAACAGATAATGCAAATATAACATCAACTCCAATAGCTTTGAAAACAATTGACAAGTTAGATGAAACTTATTCTCAACACACCCAAAAGGGAGAAACTATCAATGAAACAAATGTTAGACCATTAAGAATAACACAACGTTTGGCATCAAATTCTATAAATCCTATTGATAATAATAATGCCGTTTTAAAACCAACACAACCAATTCATTCAAGAAGCGGGTCTCCAATGATTTTAAATAGTTCAATTTTACCAGTAATTGTTGCATCAACTGATGACTTAACTGGGGATAAAATTTCACCAATAAAAATTCAAAAATCTACAAATAAATTGAATAGTAAGTTATTGGAAGAAGCTTCTAATTCAGAAGTAAATGGTAAATTAAATCATACGGAAATTAGCGATAAACTAGTTGAAACTTCTAAAAAACCAGAAATTAATGTAAATGGAAATAAAGTTTCGGCATCAAGTCTTGCATCTAAATTGTCATTACCAGAGGATGATTTAGAGAAGGAAGTTAAGAAAAATGGCCAATCAAATAAAATTCAAGATAAAATGAAAAAGTTTGAAGATTTCGATGACTCAAATCCAACAATAGTTGTTTCATCACCTGAATCTGGTGAAATGAAGAAAGATAACGACGTCAAAACAGTTGCTGCTATTGACACAACCGCTTTGGATAACGCAACCTCTGAAACTCAAACTGATAACAGAAGGATTGTTAATGGTTTAAGTAATCCGTTTATTGAAACAAAAGATGTGAGTTTATCCAATAAAACCAAGGATGTACCAACAGATTCAATAAATAATGGATCTATTAGTGAGAGAAGAGTTGAGTCAGCTGGTAAAAATAAAACGGAGGAATCCATTGAAAGTAATCATGGATTACCAGACTCACAATTAAAAACAACAGACGAATACACTGCGGCCGAGGACGATGAAGATTTTAATGATTATGGAGGACCAAATAAATCTAAGAATATTAACGGATCATCTATTCCATCCTCTGGTAGTGCATTAGACATTGATGAAAAGTTAGTTAAAAGGGTTAGTAGAAGAGAAAGCCGTAGAATAAGTAAGGTTCCATCTAGAGAAGAGACGCATGTTGAAGGTTGGAAATATAATGGAGAAGGAGAAGAAGAAGAAGAAGAGGAAGATTTTGATATTGATAAATTTAATACATTGAATCCAGATAATACGTTAAGAGAATTATTATTGTATCTTGAACATCAAACAGTTGAAGTTATTAAAGCAATTCAACAAACATTACAAAGTATTCGTGATCCGAAGGCTACAAAGGGACTATTAAGAGTTGGAGCTGAAGAAATTAATTCAGTTGTCAAACAAATGGCTGAAGGAACAAGTACGTTGATGAATCAAAGTAGATATAGTGAATCTATGGGTCATGCTAAATATGTTGTTGGGGTTTTGGAAGATTGTGTTTTAAGGATGGAAGGTTTGTATAATGAAGATAAGAGTAAAGATGGTGATTATGCGGGTAAAAGTTTCAAGCAACGTAGTGCAGGAATTGCATTTGATGTTGCTAGAAGTACCAAAGAATTAGTTAAAACTGTTGAAGAAGCAAGTTTACGTGATGAAATTGCAGTTTTAGATTCTAGATTAAGAAATTAGTTATAATATTTTTTTCATACTATATATATATAATTTTATATATAATTTTATAATAATATTTTTTTAAATAAAAAAATTGCAGTATTTATATCATATCAAATAACTTTAATAAATAATTCAGGATCTGAAGAATAATTTTCATCAGTTACAATTTTAAATTCTTCAATTATCTCATCATCTTGAATTTTTTTTAAATTTTTAACTGATCTTGTATTATTATTCACGTTATTTTCATCACTTTTATTAGATGACGATGGTAACTTTCTTTTCAGGAAAGAAGAAAAGACAATAAAAGCAGCGGAGGACCCATGGACAATAAGTGAAACAACAACTAAATATGAAACTAACGGATAAACTGTATTAATCAATTCAGAATATTCTACATTTCTTCCAACATCACCAACAACTGGACCATGTTTTATATGTAAAGCAGTTGCTTCTAAATCTGAAATTGCTAAAATACAAGCAAAAAGACCAGAAACACCAATTGGACCAAAATGACCAACAAATATAGCTTCTTTTAAAGAGTGAATATCAGGATTAATTTTATAATGCATTATAACAGCAGGAAATCTTCTTAAAATTAAGAAAACAATTGCTAAAATAATTAATCTCCAACAATTTAAACCTAAATCTGAATTATTAAATTGATCCCAAGGTATAATTGAACCGAAATAGACAAAATAAGCAATATTTAAGAAAACATCAAGTGAATCAATAAAACTTTCTTCATCACTAGATCTGTCTAACCAATCATCCCAAACAAATGCACAACCTGCAAAAAATGAAGCTAATAAATCATCTATACCTAAAATTGGAGAAATACCAACTAAAAAGAATGACATTGTTAATGAAAAGAAAATATTTGATTCTTTATCAATTAAATTATATTTTTTCGATAATCTAACTAACCAACTTGCTAAATAACCAAAGAGGAAACCAAAAATTGAGCCAAAAATACATTCATATAAAATTGTTGTAACAATAAAATCTTTTGCAATTTCACTTGGATGGCCTGCATGAATTATAATATTTAAAGCTAAATAAACAAATGGAACAGCTAAACCATCATTAAGGGCAGATTCTGCAGTTAATAATCTCTTTATATGATTTGGTACACGATCCGCAGCAAATTTACTTTTACCAATAATTGCTTGAGCTAAAACTGGATCAGTTGCGGTAACACAAGCAGATATAAGTAAACCCCAAGCAAATGAATAATCAGGAATTAATAAATAAACAAAAGCAGCAAAAACTAACCAACCAACTATCATTGCAAATGATAATAAATAAAAAATTGCTAAAAAATGTTTATAAATATATTTTGGTGGTAGTTCTATACCAACAGCAACTAATTCAATACATAATAAAACTCTTGAAATTTCTAAAGTGTTTGACAGGAAATTATTCCAATTATAAGGATTAAACCAATTTAAACAATGAGGACCAATAATTAAACCATAAATTGTTGAAAGTGGTGCTTCACCGAAAAATAATTTTTCTTTTATAAAGCAAGAACATAATGCAAAGAAGAAAGTGAAAAATCCTAAACAAGCAAATGCAATATGTGTCTTATCAGGGTTTAATTGACTCCACACCATAAAAAAAAGTCTTTAAGAGTGGTGACAGAAAAATTCTAACGTTTTTTTCCTGTTTTTTTGGAAGACGAATAAAATTTATTTGCAACTAAATGACAGTATTAATGATAATTAACTAACTGATTTATTGACTGGTGATCTATGTTTAAATAGAAAAAAAAAGGACAAAGAAGAGTACATTTGAGTGAATTAAATCAAATTTTCAGTTAATTAATGTTTGCACATGTAGCACAGTTATAACACTTGTGCCAGAAAAAAACGAAAAAACGAAAAAAAAATTAGTGCAAAACTCCGTGCCTCGCTCCACCTTCCACCCTCAACCCTCGTATCATATATATACATATATATATTTATCTTATCTATGAGATCATATATATACACATATATATATTAGTGAGGTGAGGGAATATATACAACATGCAGGAAGAAGATGGATTAATTTATATGATGCAATATAATATTCACAGAATTAATTAATATTATATTACATCATATAAATAAATTAAAATTTATAATATGTAGCTGATAGAGTTAACTCAATTCAGGGCTGCTATAATTATTGATCAAGTATTTTAGATTTTAACCATGACTATTTGTAGTGCTTTGCACCTTCTAATTCCTCTTGGTATATTTAATTAGAATTTCATAGAAGCAATCACTTCCTGTAAAGGTTATTTGCTAGGACATTAAAATAATGTAACAAAATTTAGAGCTTCCCGAACGGTAAGATTTTTCCGTTCAACAACACCATTTTAAGAAAAGAATCTCCTACTGTTCTCTATAATATTACTAAATGATAATAGCATATAACCTAAGAAAAATTTATAAATTTCTAATATACCCCCAAAACCAAGGGGAATTATTTGCTGAAATGCTCAAAACCTGCGAAGATCAAAATGATTGGTGGCTCAGCTGCAACTTTTTTCAATGGTTTTTTTAGATCAGTTTTTTGCTTTGTTGGCTTTTTAATAATTGTGTAATTCTATAATATGATTGATTACTTGATCATCTGGATAATTAATATCACATCAGAACTTAAATTTAAAAATCCAGGATCAATTTACCACACATCTAGTCACTTGCTCAAAATTATCCGATTATTAAATGGTCAAAAACAAACATATATCTTGCATTATAGAAAAAATATTGATTACAATGATATTTCCCTTTTATTACAAATAATAATGTAAATATAAATATTACTATATGGGAATCAGATTGTAAGCTGAAAAACAGTTAGACTGATTAACTCTATCTGGGTTTACATTTCACATTTAAGTTACTTTAGCAAAGTATGTCAGAAAATTTTCTCCTAATTAATAACATTAGAATTCTTTTCAAAGAAATATGCAAAACAATGGCAAGCATATAATATGATTATATATTTGATTTAAATCGTAAGCCATCGTACATATGTATATAGTTAATTTACTATTATACTATTTTTATGAATATATATTTTTATTGAATTTGTATTCATGAAAAAGTTATTAATCATCGCGGATTGTTAATGGTTACAATTAATTAGAGCTGCACACGGTACCACTTGTTTTGGGAAAAAGCACTACCATAGCGCCGGCGAATTATTGCTCTCGAAATTTAGGTAATGAATGTGCCATAGATTTTTTTACAATTGAGACATTAATTAGCTCGAAATAAATTAACCTATATTATGCATAATCGATTAATACATATAAATATATATATATATATATATATATACTTTGTTTTGAATCTTTGAATCAATTGAGTCATACCATACTATTATAGCTGTTTTTTACTATTAGCCTGCATAACCGCTTAAATTAATGCGAGTAAACACACTTTTAATTTAAGACTGTGATTGTTTGCATTAATTTACTTAACAAATAACCGTACTTAAGTTTTAACCTTGTTATTTGAAAAAATTAACCAGTTGAGATGGTCATCAAAAAAAAAAAAAAATTAAATAAATTTATAAATTAAAAGAAATTTTTTTTTAATATCAAAACAAAACAAACATAAGGAGGTGTAACAACTAAATATATAAAACACGTAAATAAATGTTTTCAATTTATATATATATATATATATATATATATATATATATAAGTTGTGCGGTACTACTTCATGCATTATAATATTATATATATAGACGATGAACTTAAAAAGAACTACTGGCACAGCTAATTTTTATAAAATTATTAATCATGCATACATTAATAAATTAATAAATATAATAGTAATATATATAGGCTTCAAATCTTTTAATAATCGTAAATCTTTACTTAAACAGATTTATATTTAAAAAAGTGTAAAGCTTACATCTTTTGTACTATATATATATATATAGACTTCCTTAAGAAATGCCTTTAATGTTTCATCTATCAGCCCTAAAAACTTATTAACTGTATTGTCTTTAAATATATTATATATTAATTAATTAGATTATTATTCCAACAATAAATAGTAAATAATTTTTATTTGACATTAAAAAATTTTCCCCTTACAGGAGGCATCCCAAATTTTAAACTTTATTGATCTTTGTTTTTTTATAGTTAAATATTTTATAGTTTGGTTCTTTGTTTATTTTATTTTGATAATACATTTATATATATATATATATATATTGTTTTTCTTTTCTTTATCTTATCACTCTCAATTCAGTTTATATTTTATCTAAATTATTTATTTCAACAGCTATATACACTTGCTAATTGAAATCTTGTTTTTATTTATAGTCATATTTTTTAAAAATTATTTAACGATTAAAACCATCAATAGTCGACTTATTCAAATATAATTTTTTTAGAATAACAGTATTAACTATCTAAAGATCAATTAAACTAACTCACCATTCGAAGCTGATAAATTAATCCTTCACCTTCAGTCACTTCATTTTTATAACTCATATATATATATATATATATATATTGACTTATATCTATATTTATATTTATCTTTATATTTCAATATAAGTATAAAAATAAATATAAAATTTTTGTTGTTCAATTATAATAATAGAAACGTTCTGAAGCGTTTGAAATTTTAATCATCCATCAATTTTTGGTTACTACTATAAATCTATCACATATTTTAAGAAACTATAAGATGTCTCATATTCATCCCGCTATCATTGAAGAGTCTCCAAAACAAAAATTTCAAGATGACCATCAACACAATGAATTTTACCATTATCATCAACAACAACAACAACCACAACAACCACAACAACCACAACAACCACAACAACCACAACAACCACAACAACCACAACAACCACAACAACAACAAACTCCTCAACAATCAAATCAAAGACATCAATCACAACCAATAACTCAACAAATTCGCCTTAATTCATCTCGTTCAAATATTCACCAATATCCATATTTTACAAATCCACAGATTCCTTCAATACCAAATAATATTTCATTGCGTTCTAATTTTGAAACCAATTATGAAGTTTCTTTGAATGCAAATGATTCAAATATTTTGCAGGAACAAAATATTTCCAAATATCATCATTCACATAATAACAATATTAATTCAGATTTTAATTCAAATATCAATATAAACAATGTTCAACAAATTCCTAATCATAGTCAATCATTTCCCATTACATTAAATCAATTTAATCATTTGTCAAATCATCCAAATAATAATTTAATAAATGGTGAATATATGAATCAACAATCCATTCACTTAAATTCTGTAAATCATAATGTTCCATTATCTACTTTAAGTCAATATTTGTATGATTTATTAAAAATCTCTTTAGACATCGAATCATATTTTAATAATGCAAATTTAAATTTGAATGATTTTCCAAGAGAATTAGTTTTCTTAGGTTATGAGAATCTTCAAAAGATTCAAAATTATTATGATTCATGTTTTAAATCATTAAATATTGAAAAAAAATCATTAAATCCAACTTTAAATTCCAACGATTATCAAATTTCGAACAATACTAATGAAATCCTTAACAGAAGGCATGTATTGTCACCACCGTTATCTTCTACAACAAATTATAATAAGAGAAGCAAGCAACTTCCATCCCCTAATTCTCCTAGATCGAAATCTGTTTCCAATTTAATTAATTCAAACGAATTAAACGTGTTACCAAATATTTCTAATAATCAATTACCACTTTCTCATAATTTATCTGAGTATAGTAATGATACTAATAGATTTAAAACAGCAAATGAATATGGCCATGAGCTTAAAAATTACCCTGCATATTCTTCAAATTCATTACAAGTTTTAGATGAAAATTCAGTTTTTAAAAAAAATTATCAAACTTTAAATTCAAATTTAAATTTTAATTCTGATCCAAATTCCTATTCCTATTTTAATTCCAATTCCAATTCCAATTCCAATTCCAATTCCAATTCCAATTCAAATCCCAATACAAATCCCAACACAAACCCAAATTCAAATTCAAATTCAAATTCAAATTCAAGTGGCATTATCATTAACAATCAAACATCAGTTAAAAAACATGGGAAGTTAAAGAAAACAAACTCAGTAGATTTAAGTAATTTAAAATGTATGCATTGTTCTTCAATGGGTACACCAGAATGGAGACGTGGACCAAATGGTGAAAGAACATTATGTAATGCATGTGGGTTGTTTTATTCAAAATTAATTAAAAAATATGGGGATGAAGTGGCAAAGACAATTATGGAAGAACGTAAAACTATGGGTAAACCAATGGATAGAAGAATCAGCATAAATTAATTTGTTAGGCTTTGTACAATATATATAATTAATTATTTGTTTTATTAATGGATTCATGTATAATATATTTACATTCTGTTTTATTAATTAAATAATATAGACTAATATATAATAATAATTATAAAAAAAAGAGAAATGAATAAAGACACAAACATTCAAAAAAGCAAAAAATAAACGTCTAAGTAATAAGTGATTTTGCTCTTCTTGTCTTTCTCCTTTTTTTGTTCTTTTTCTTTCTTTTTCTTTCTTTTTTCTCCTTTTATTTAATAAATATGAGTCTCATAAATTACAAATGGTTCATATTCTGTGTCTACTAAAGAAGCATACTCATGCAAACTATTATCTTTAACAACCTTACCCTTTGTATCTTTTGTAAATGCATTACCACCAAGATAACCGAATCTTTCAATACAATCTTGTTTTGCTTGTTTTAAATTTTTGGTAAAATCAGGTTTTAATAAATAACAATAAAATGTTGGCGGTAAACCATATCTTAAAACACTTTCAACAAATGAGCGTAATAATTTAATATGAGACCAACAAATAGAAATTTCAGAGAATGCTTCCTTTGATAATCTAATTAAATCATTTTTTAAACTAGATTCTTCTTTTGCAGCAATATTAAATTCATTTTTCATTTGTTCAATTATTTCATCAGAATATTGGAAATCTCTTGGAATCCATTTATTTTCACGTGCAGCTGATAAAAATTGATTTTCATATTTTTTAAATAATGTGATACCATATAATACATATTCTGAATCACTTGAAATTTTTTCAGCTGAACGTGGTACAATAAATGGTGATACAGTTTCATAAGAATTTAAAAATTGTGATTCTAACGATAATGGTACAACTAATAAAATTGTTTTTAAATGATCTGAACCAATTACAAAATTTTTCTTTGAAACAATATCATGTAATGATTTAACAGATAGATCACCATTCTGTTTTCTTTGACATGCTAATAAATTTGATTTGGCATTATTATAATTTTGAAATTGTGAACGTAAATCTGAATCTAATTGTAAACCCTCATTTGAAACCAATTTAATTAACTCATCAATTGATTTATCAAGACGAAATCTTGATTGTTTCCATTGAAATTTTTCAAAATATTTTATTGAATCAATTCCATCAACTTTTAATTTTAATAAATTCGTTATATTATTAGTATTATTATTATTATTAGTATTATTTACATTAAAATTAGTATTCATTAATGTTGATATTGTTTCTAAAACTTTACCAATTGATTGATGTAATTGATGATCTAATTTGGCTAATTCTTCACTTTGTAAAACTAATGAATCTAATGTTCCAACTTTAAATTTTGGGAATTTTAACTCATGTAATTCCACTCTGCCACCATTAACATTAGATTCCAGCCATTGACTAATAGAATTAGCTGAACCACATGAAGTCGGTAATGAAAGTAAAAGATAGTCAGATTCGTTGAACATTATCAATTACTTTGTTAATATTATAATTTAGTCGTTATTATGACTTCTTCTTTATCTGAAATGCTTTTATCATTGAGAATGGCTGCTTAATCATACATGCATATTCAACACTCACCCTCTTTGCTAATCTTTAAGGAAAACCTCTCTTTAATATCGTAGAAAAGAGCGAATAACTTGTGCTACAATTATGTATGTATTTCTTTTACAACAATGTTCATGTCGTGCTTACATTATATTATTAATATAATTTATCATATATGTTTTATATAAAATCGAAATTCCTTCTATCATTCTTCTATTTCTGCATCATCAGCTTCTTCAACAAATGTATTTTCTTCCTGTCCTTGTTCTAAAATAATCTCAGTAGCTGTTGCACGCTTGTCAAGATCTTCAAGATCCTCAACTTCGTCTGTTTCCTCAGTTTTATCACGATCTTGATTAGTTGCACTCTGTTCTTGATACTGATCTTGATCCTGCTCTGACTCATCATCCTGGTCTATTTCTTCAACAATATCATCATTATCTTCTATATCTTCCTCTATATCTTCTTCTATATCTTCTATTTCTTCAGGTTCTTCAAAATCTATCAAACCAGTTTCTTTTAATTTTTCATCAGCTTGTTTATTTTCAATTTCTAATTTATTATTTAATTCAGTCTTAAATCTACTAATATCATTTGAAATAAAACCTTTAATTTTATTTATTTCTGAATTCCATTTCCTATCCGTTTCTTTTAACATCGTAATTTTACGTTGATAATACTTATCATGTAATTGAACAAGTCTAAATTTTTTAACGTCAGATTCACTTAAAATTTGTTTAATTTTATCATTCGTTTCTTCAGGTATAATAAATTTAGATTTATTTATATCACTAGTGCTTTTATTTTCATCCCATAGTAATTTATTAATTGATTCAGTCGATATATTCAAGCTTTCTAATAATTTACTATCATCATTATCACCATTATTACTTTCATCATCCATTTTAATATCACCTTGAATATCTTTATTATCAGTCTCATTAATTAAATTATTAATTTCACTTATTTTTAAATCAGGTATTTTATCTAACATTTCTTTTAATGAATTCCATTGTTGATTATTTTTAAACATTTGAATTTCCCATTTTAATAAAAATGAATTTTCAATACAAGAATCATTTAATTTAATTTTATTTAAATTTTGTTGATTTGATAAATTACATTCGTTTTTAAATTCATCTTTACATTGAATTAACTTAACTGTATCAAATATTAAATTACGCTGAAATTCATTTAAATTATCATAATTTATTTCTTTATTTGAAATTTTAATGTTTTCAATTTCATTTAATATTGATTCGGATAATTCAACTGATTCATTCAAAGCATTTCTATAAGCATGTGATTTCGCTGTTTCTTTCATCGGATCTTTGTTAATATCATACTATTAACCTTGAAAAAGTCTAATTCAATTAGATGGGTTAATTAGAAATTTCAAAAAATTAAAATTGCTTCTTAAAAGACTAATGCGGCGCATGTAAAATCAATATAGTGGCGCAATAACTATTAAGAATGGGAAAGGAGATTGATATATCAAGTTCCTTTTAATTACTCTGATTCAAACTAGGTTGCAAAAAAACGTTTATTAAGATAATAAAATAATCATGGTTTAATTAAAAAAACTATTTTTCTTCATTTATGTATACAGATATATATATATACTATATATTTATAAATAATTAGATTGGTTTTAGTTTTATTAACAAATATCAAAGAACATTGAAGTGGTGAATTTATAAAATAGATTGCAGAAGAGCTTGAAAATATGTGAAGATTAGTTGATTATTGTATCACAGATACAATTGGATAAATTTTTAAATAACAAATAAGGTTAACTTAATTTTTAATTTGCGTCATCTGCATTAACTGGAGAGAATTCCTCAGTTTCTTCAGTTTCTGTGGTTTCTGCAGTCTTTGATGCTTCAGTAATTGATTCACCTTCTTTGCTAGTTGAATCTTCTTTCTTTTCTTGACCTTTAGTACATGAGAATGGATTAAGATGTGGATATGTTTTGAAAAAAAGAGAAGCTGCACCAATGATAACAAGACCTGAAATAGCAGCAATAGATGCCTGACGTTGTTGTTTCTTTGAAAATTGCATTATGTTTGATATTTTTTCTCAATAAACCAGTAGAATTTACTGTTTTAATTAATCAATACTATATTATCAAAGAAAGAACGAAAAGATCAAAGAACGAATTAATAAACAACACACAAGAGTTGCAAATTATTATACTTAAAATAATTGAATTAACCCATTGAAAGGAAATAAAGAAAATTCAAAAACGCTTATCACGCGAATAGGGTAAACATACTCGCTTTGCTTTCCTAATGAGGAAAGTGGATCCTGCATTAATCTTTAAAGTTAACCTAACCACTATTGTATGCACATGTATATGTTTATATTTTTTTACCAACATTTAACGTTCCCAATATATGCATAGCCACCAAATCCACCTACAAAATATCCATCATCTACTAGAAATTCCGTCCAAGCACTATTGTGTACAGTGTTTGAAGACCCAGGAAACCATGCTGAACTTTCTGGATGTTCCTTTTTAAAACATTGCTCTAATTTTAAAATTTCTTCCTTAGTAACATATCTAACGTCTTTTAATAGATCAGAATTAATGTTACTTTCATCAAAAGGTTGATTTTCATCATTTATAACTTTAATTTCCCTAAAATGACCATGTAAATTCACTCTAGGTGATCCATACATTGATCCAGGAACTGCACCTGGCCATTGCTTATTTAAATCTGCTGTGTAAGTAATTGATGAATGATAACCACTATAATTAGCAATATTTTTCCAATTGCGGCTCATTTGAATTAATAATAAAACTGGATTACCTGAATCATAACAATCAATAGCATATTCAGGGAATGACATTGCCATTGAATTATGTGAATCAAAATTATTTAAATTAGTATTAACCATTGCAATCGTTTGATTTTTAATCATTTCATGCGTTATATTGCATGCTGTTTTCATATCATGGTAAATTTCATTTGGTTGTTTAAATGGATTATCAAGCTTATTATTTTCTTCTAATTTGAGAATATCTTGTATTACAATTGACTTGGAGGTGTTTATAAATCCAATGAATGCAATTATTATTGCTATAAAACTGTTCCAATTCTTTATCATGCTTTAATCGAGGTATCCTATTTTAATGGAAGTTAGAAGATAGAAAAACTATGTTAATAAAAATATTAGCGGTTTATACATTAATTATATATATCAATAAAATTATGTATGTATATAGAGTAAAGATTAATTTATGACAATAAAGTGCTCGCGACAGTGGCAAGAAAGACTCCGATACCCGGAGATTGGGCTAGTTTAAAAATTACTTAGTGTAAAAGTACAATATCAAGTAATAACTCATTTTTTTGACTATAAATCCTTAATAAAGAACAAAAGAGCAGAAAAATAACTATTCGAAATAAAGAAATTGATAACAAGGTGACTAGAATGTTTTTTTTGGTTTTCTTTTCGCAAAAATAAATGTCATAAATGGGCTAAGTGTTCAAAAAAAGTATGATTATTATATTCGAAATAATAAGAAATATATTTATAATAATTCAGCAGCATTAAATTCAACAATTGGAGAATCTTCGTTATCCCAATCCTCGTTTTCTGGCTCATGATGAGGTGGCTTATGATGAGGTGGCTTATGATGAGGTGGTTTATGATGAGGTGGTTTATGATGAGGTGGTTTATGATGAGGTGGTTTATGATGAGGTGGTTTACCATGATGAGGCTTACCATGATGAGGTTC